>VDFB02000017.1:444445931-444809268 GCA_007258455.2 Sequoia sempervirens | reverse complement strand
TCTCACTCACTCACTCCTTCTATCTCTCCCCCCTATACCCTTAACCCTTAAACCCTAAACCTTGAAACCCTAAACCCTTATAACCCTCTACCCTATACCTTAAACCCTTAAGCCCTATACCCTCTACCATTAACACCCATGTCTATGTGTACACAAATCGAATATCCGATTTGCAGAACTAAAATCATATCGTTACAAAACCTTTTAAAATTTTTTTCAAATCAGATATCAGATTATATTGGATATCGGATTTGTGGGCCATACAAAAACCCCATGTGGGTCGTTTTGTGCATTCCAATGGACCCTACATTCTGTTTGCAGGCTTTGCAAGTGACAAACGCGCGGTTTGAGATAGGAAGAGACAAAGATAAACTTTTTGGAGCATCTTCTACTCAAATTTGTCATAAGCAATGATTTTTTAGCATCTTTTATGAGGTGTAATGGGGAGCAGCAGTCGTCAGAAGAAAAAACGTAAGAGAAACCTTACAAAAGAACAAATTGAAGCATATAGACAAAGAGATAGAGAAGGTCATAGGAAATGAAGACAAGGTATGTTAAATATTGGTGAACCTGAGCCCTATGGTCTTTTAAGTGAAGAGGAAATTGAATATGTTCAAGGTGAAAATGTTGGAATTGAAGATGTTGAACATGATATTCAAATTGGAATGAATTATTGAAATTGATAATGAAAATGTTAAAGGTGAAAATGTTGGATTGAAGATGCTGAACATGATGAAATTGGGAATGAATTTGAAATTGTATAAAATGAAGGTGAAAATGTTGGATTTGAAGATGTTGAACATGATATTGGAAATTGGGAATGGAATTATTCAAATTGATATTGAAAATGTTCAAGGTGAAAATGTTGGAAATGAAGATTTTGAACATAATATTGAAGCAAGTGTAAATTATGTTTCACCAATTACATGAGAAATGAAGAACCTTTGTGTGAAGAAAGACATATTCCAAATTCAAGACCTTCAAGAACCCCTAAATGGTTACTTGAAATTGATGAGAACATTATAAACAATTTTGAAGGTCAACACGAACTATTCAGTTGTGGGCTAAAAGACTTTTCAACCAATATTTTAGCGATAAGACATTGACTGAGCAATTCCAACTTTTTGTACAATTGCTAAAGATGCAAAAGATGAGACCTTTGCTAGCCAAATTGAAGATTCATGTGAACAAGAAGACCAAAAAAAATTCTATTATTGTTAAAAATATTTTTAATGCTCTCAAGTCTATTGGAAAAAATAACAAGGAAAAGGATAAGAGAGATGCTTAGAGAGTCATTACAACCACCCTAGTAAGCCATCAATTGAAAAAGGCTCACTTTATGAGACAAACTTGCATTTATTTTGACATAAATTGTAAAAATTTGGATAGAACACTTGCAAGAAGAGAAAGAATAGATGATCCTCTTCAAAATGATACATGGGATTTTTCCAGGAGGCTTCCATGTGTTGATAAGAAGCTAACCAATAATGTAAAGTAGGTAATTCAACAATTTTGGCATGATAACTCTAGAGTATCACCCAATGTAAAGGATGTTTTAAAGTTAATAATTGGCAATCGAGACCGTACACCGCATCCTAAAAATTTCTTGGAATCAAGCCAAACAATGTTGTTCAAAATTTTTATTGAAACACATCCAAATATGGAAATCTCGCAAAGAAATTTTGAAAGTTTGAAGCCATTTTATTGTGTGCCTCTTAAGATTCGTAATACTTGTTGTTGCAAATACCATGTGGAGTTTTCAATGTACCATGAAATATTATGCTATATCCATTCTACTTTGCATACTAATGAAATGTTGCAGGAGTGTGGTGCAATGCATCTTCCAAAATCATCAAGGGACTTGCTAGATCTATTTTTATGTTCTAGAAATGATGGTTGCTTTTTCTATAGAAATGATTGTTTAAATGTGAAATGCTCACAATGTGGTGGCTTGCCAAAGTTTGTTCAATGTTTTCATGAGGGTTTTGAACATGAATTTGGAAAGAATCTTGTTGGGAAAAAGAGATAAGAGATATTCAAATATACTTTGCAGAGTGGAGGTGAAGGTTCTAGATGTGAGTTGGTTACAAAAGAATGTAGTGTTGCTAATTTTATTTCAGATTTTAAGGACAATCTTTTCTACAAGTATGCAAGGCATAGTCATAGGTCTTAGTGGTTGGATCAACAATTTAGGATGTGTAAGAACTCTTTTCCGATTGGCACTATTATATCAGTGGTTGATTTTGCATAAAACTACACATTGCAACCACAAAACGAGGTACAATGTCAGTATTACAATTCCATTCAGATTGTTATTTTTGTCCACATAACTTTTAGACATGCACCTGATAGTACAGAGGAGGATCAAAAGATAATCAGAGAGTATCATTTTTATATGAGTGATGATAGATCTCACTCGTCCGAGTATGTCCAACATTGTTTCAAGAATTTTTTTGAGTTCTTGCAGGAGCATGATATAGCATTGGGCCGACATCTCATATGGTCAGATAATTGTACAGGTCAATTCAAGAATACTGTATGTTTTATTGGTTGAGTAGAATGCATGTAGAGAGGGGTTTACCTCATATTTGGAGTTTTTTTGAAGTTGGGCATGGGAAAGGGGAGCATGATGGAGTAGGTGCATGCGTAAAGAGAACTCTAGTTAAGGAGCAATTGAAGATTTTAGGAGAAAAATTCAACGATGCACGTTCTATTATTGATTGGTGTAGTTCAGCATTGTCATAGGGAGGGACACTTGATTCAACAGTGTGTAGATTCTTTTGGTTGGTTGAGGAGGGTACATTGGGAGGTAGATTGGATTGTCATAGAATCAAAGATTCTTCAAAGATGCATTCATTTCAAAGCTCAAATGCAGGCACATGGACCATTTGGACACGAGAGTTGGCTTGTTTTTGTCAGAGTTGTATTCAGTGCGAGTGGGATCAATGCGAGTCAAGTGAGTGGGTGCATACATGGGTTCCATAGTATCTAACTCATTTATCTCAAACAATATCCATGACAAATGACACAATGGAAAGTTTAGTTGATTACGACCTGCTTTCAGATCTACTACAGCCAGGACATGTTTTTGTAGTTGTTGCACTACAGGGGGATGAAGAGAGATCAGAATATTGGTTGGCTCAATGTGTGCGGGTAAAGCATAAGCTAACACAATTGATGGAAGATGATGATGGTTTCATGTATCCTACAGGTTCAGTTGTGGTTGTAGGAACTTGGTTGCGAACATACATGATTAGAAAGAATGGAATACCTGCATTTGAAGACTACGAGAAACACAAAACCATTCTCATCATATTTTGTGTCATTTAGAATGATATAGATTGGTTATTCTAAACATCTTTTATAGTTTGCATCACCAATTCATCACCATTCAGGTTGTTTAGATTAATATATATTTGTTAGTCTAAGCATCTTTTCTATTGTGACAATATAGATTTCTCATTTTTCCACTTTTGCGATATTCCTGACATGATTGATCATGGGCCTGCTACAACAATAGCCAACTCAGATCGTTTTGGAGAGGTATGCGACAAGTTACAACAATATAGATTGGTTATTCTAAGCATCTTTTATAGTTTGCATTACCATCTCATCATATTTTGTGTCATTTAGAATAATATAGATTGGTTATTCTAAGCATCTTTTATAGTTTGCATCACCAATTCATCATCATTCAAGTTGTTTAGATTAATATAGATTTGATAGTCTAAGCATCTTTTCTATTGTGACAATATAGATTTCTCATTTTCCCACTTTTGTGATATTCCTGACACGATTGATCATGGACCTACTACAACAATAGCCAGCTCTGATTTTTTCAGAGAGGTATGCGATAGGTTACAACAATATAGACTTGTTATTCTAAGTGTCTTTTATAGTTTGCATTACCATCTCATCATATTTTGTGTCATTTAGAATAATATAGATTGGTTATTCTAAGCATCTTTTATAGTTTGCATCACCAATTCATCATCATTCAGGTTGTTTAGATTAATATAGATTTGTTAGTCTAAACATCTTTTCTATTGTGACAATATAGATTTCTCATTTTCCCATTTTTGCGATATTCCTGGCACGATTGATCATGGACTTGCTACAACAATAGCCAGCTCTGATCATTTTGAAGAGGTATGTGACAGATTACAACAATATAGATTGGTTATTCTAAGCTACCTTGATGGTTTGTACAGGTGTTTGTTAGTCCAAAACATGAACATACTACTATTGTGGAAGACTATGCCCTGAATGCCTCCAATAGGAAAATTTTGTAAAATTTGAATTTTCAAATGTGAAACAATGTAAAAAGGTCATAACTATGTATGGGCATAATCTATATCCAGTGATGTTTTTTGAAATATGGGTCAAATGTCTAGCATTGTATAAAGGGTATGTTTAAAATGTAAAGGGGTCTGTATTTTGGAAACTCATAGGTTGAATTAATCATACAGGTGTATGCTTTGTTACTGTTATTGGGACAATTCTGTAATAAATTTTTGTACTTAATCGAGCTACAACCGAAGGTTTTCTTCCTGGTTCTTTCCTGTCGGTATACTCATTTGAACCAAGTTTTGTAATATCTCCTATTTATATATAATAAATTACAGTGGCTTGCCACTTTTTCTCCTCAAATCCAACTTGGGTGCAACTTCATTTTTAGCAACTTTCATGAGGTTTTTAAGGAAATCAATGTTTCCAACCTTGCCACACCCTATAAACTCATCAAACACGTATATTAGGACCTGCACAAGCTTGATCCAACCTTAAATCTTGCTACCTCCACATTTCATTGGCATTAGCAAGTTGTAACCACCATTTTTCACCTAATTTCACTCATTTTTGTCATGCATGGTGTTGATGCCAAAATTTGACAAGGTAACAGTGTCTTATGGGAAACTCAGTTTATGGGGGACCTTTTGCGCTAAACTGAGTGACCTCTGGGTTTTTAGAGAAGTCGACTTCTTCTATAATTGGGTTTTGGAAAGGGAAAAGGAAACAGATATAATAAAATAAAGTCTAACCTAATGTGATGTGCCAAGACTTAATGGTAGGCACAATAAATCATAGATCTAAGGGCCCAATTGGTATTTGTAGTGTTCTAGAAAGGTAGAAAATGAAGATTAAAGTATAGATAATCCATTCATTGACATCAAATAACATTGCATACATTCCTACTGCCAAGAAGAGTCATTAGACATGATCTAGATCAAAAAACTTGCATTCAATATATATAGAAGTTCTCAAATGAAATATCCAGATAATAGCAGCATAGTTTAAAGTTTAATCAAATAGCATGAAAGAATAGAAAGGCCGAATAATTGGCACAGTCTGAAAGTCTTTTGCAATAAAAATAAAACAATAATAAAGGCTTGGTGTCTTTTCCTAAAATCAGTGTTCCTTCAAAATCCCCACTCCTCTCAAAACAGAGAGAAATATATATAGCAGAAAACTCCCACCACTTAGGGGAGTAGTAACAGAAAAGATTTCATGATCTCTAGCAATGATGTAGAAATAAGTACATTCCCTAAGTCATTGCAACAAAAAAGATTCAAAACCAAGCATCTGGTCATTCTAGGCTCAGGTGCATCCCCTGCAAATGATGGCGGTGGTCTTGACAAGGTCAAACAGACAAGTGTCATCATCCCATGAAGTAATTATGACACGCGGCAGCCAGTCGTAGCATTTGGTTCGTTTGATTCATCACCCGAATACAAAACCCGCTAAAGAGACACATGGCAGCATAGCACTTCCCATGTGAACCTTTATCTTTTTCCATTGAAGACTTGCGCCAAGGTGACACATGTCGAGTGGGTAGAGCTTTATCCAAAAGTGGAGGAAAGTGATCATCGGTTGAGTGCAAAAGAGACGCGTGGCATCATTTTGCTGCCCACAGTTGTTATTTCATCCTTTCACTGAAAGATTACGCAAAGTAGACACGTAGCAAGAGTGCATCATAGACGCTGATCATGGGGCCTGCCAAATTTCTTTGGGAATGAGAGCTATGTGGCACTCGAGTGGGGCCTGATGAGGAAGCAAAAAGGAACGATCAAAATGGCTCGTAGCTACGACACATGGAAGCATAGCGGGGATTCCTGAGATGCGAACAAAAGGAAACCTTCAAGGTGTGTAGAGAAAACACATGGAGGGGACAACAGACTTTGACAAAAAGGTCGAGGGCTTATTTGCAATGTGAGGGCCGATACTTAGACCAAAAATATACCCGAAGGGAGCTTGTTGAATATTTATTCACACATGGCAACTCACCAACTCAAGTACAAAACTTTCCAGCTCTTTAAACCCACATAGTCACCTTATACAGTCCTAATAAAATCTACCATGGCCATACCATCCATCCACAGACCGTACAATAGATGGTATGGCCTTTTAGCACTTTGGACTCTTAAAGGAAATCAACGGTCCAATGTAGGTCAAAGTGATTCAGCGTATTTGGGTGCAAAATAGGACCATCCCTAGCGTAAACGTACCCATATGGACGTGTTGGAACAGTCCATTTAGTCGTACGAGTTGTAGAATGAAAGTTGCACCACTTTGCAACTTTACATTGCTTGCATCTGACAACTTTTCCCTCAACTGAAAACTTGCCACCATAGGAAAACGCCTCCGAGATAGAAAAAACTGAGAGAGGTTATTATAGATGGGCCAAACACAATCCCATAGCCTCAAACGGAGAGTCTGTAAACATTATGGTTTCTGAGAAATATCCCTTCAAAGATTGTTTCCTTTTAGCACTTTGAACTCTTAAGGGAAATCGTCGATCCAATGTAGCTCAAAGTGATTTAGCATATTTGGGTGCAAAAGAGGACCATCCCTAACATAAATGTATCCATCCGGACGTGTTGGAATAGTTTGTTTGGTTGTATGAGTTGTTGAATGAAAGTTGCACCACTTTGCAACTTTACATTGCTTGCATCTGACAACTTTTCCCTCAACTGAAAACTTGCCACCACGGGAAAATGCCTCCGAGATAGCAAAAACTGAGAGAGGTTATTGTAGATGGGTCAAACACGATGCCATTTCCTTAAAAGGAGAGTCTATAAATGTCACGGTTTTCGAGAAATATCCCTTCAAAGATTGTAGCCTTTTAGCGCTTTGGACTCTTAAGGGAAATCGTCGGTCTAATGTAGCTCGGAGTGATTTGACGTATTTGGGTACAAAAGAGGACCATACCTAGCGTAAACGTACCCATCCGGACATGTTGGAATAGTTTGTTTGGTCGTACGAGTTGTTGAATGAAAGTTGCACCACTTTACAACTTTACACTGCTTGCATCTGACAACTTTTCCCTCAACTGAAAACTTTCCACCACGGGAAAATGTCTCCGAGATAGAAAAAACTGAGAGAGGTTATTGTAGATGGGACAAAAAATCCCATAGCCTCAAACAGAGATTCTATAAATGCCACGGTTTCTGAGAAGTAAACCTTCAAAGATTGCTGAATTTTAGCACTTTGGACTCTTAAGGGAAATCATCGGTCCAATGTAGCTCGGAGTGATTCGATGTATTTGGGTGCAAAAGAGGACCATCCCTAGCGTAAACATACCCATCTGGATGTGTTGGAACAATCCATTTGGTCGTACAAGTTGCAGAATGAAAGTTGCACCACTTTGCAACTTTACACTGCTTGCATTTGACAACTTTTCCCTCAACTAAAAACTTGCCACCACAGGAAAACGCCTCTGAGATAGCAAAAACTGAGAGAGGTTATTGTAGATGGGCCAAACACGATCCCATAGCCTCAAATGGAGAGTCTGTAAATGTCATGGTTTCTGAGAAATAGCCCTTCAAAGATTGTTTCCTTTTAGCACATTGAACTCTTAAGGGAAATCATCGATCCAATGTAAGTCGGAGTGATTCAGCGTATTTGGGTGCAAAAGAGGATCATCCCTAGCGTAAACATACCCATCTGAATGTGTTGGAATAGTATGTTTGGTCGTACGAGTTGATGAATGAAATTTGCACCACTTTGCAACTTTACACTGCTTGCATCTGACAACTTTTTCCTCAACTGAGAACTTGCCACCACAGGAAAACGCCTCTGAGATAGCAAAAACCGAGAGAGGTTATTGTAGAGGGACCCAACATGATCTTGTAGCCTCAAACAAAAAGTTTGTAGGCATCATAGTTTTTGAGAAATAGTCTGTCAAAGATTGCTGCCCTTTTGCACTTTGGACTCTTAAGGGATTTCGCTGATTGAACGTAGCTCAAACTGCTTCAGCCTGTTTGGGTGCGAAAGGGGACCATACCTAACCTAAACGTAACCATCCGGATGTGATGGAACAGTCGGTTAGGTCATACAAGTTGTAGAAGAATATTTATTTATGCACTTACAAGTAGTTTTCAGCCTCCAACCGAACTCCAATGTTGATTTTCGTGTGAAAAAAAGCCATGAGACCATAGCTTGTTGCTTTCTTTTTAATGGAAACTAGTGGGCAACAGAGTTAACTTCTTCATAGATTTAGCATTTGAGATTGCAAGAAGACATCAAAATGGCTAGTGTACTAAATAAATTCTTATGATTTCTAAAGAATGCTGATAACTCTACTTAGTTGGCTTCTTTTTTCAAAATCATACAAATTGAACCTTGGCATCAATAGACTCTATATATCAAGTTGCCACAATTCAAGTTTCAATGATGAATATTTATCATGCATGTTTTAAATGACATTCAAGTTTATGGTGGTTTTGTTGTTTATATGATGTTATGTGATATTCTAATCCTAATTCATGCTTCTGTGTTGCATATATATATATATATATATATATTTTAATTTTATATGTTTTTTTACTAATGAACCCAAAAAAAACCGAACCACCCCCCAAAAAATTTAGCTGAACTGGTGAACCGAACCCCCGAACTCGAACCCGAACCCAAACCCGAACATGTAACTTAGTTTGTAAGTCAGTTATTGGGAGTTGGTCAGTTGTTTTATGTGGGGAAGAATCTTAAAAAAGGTTGAGGAAGTCATTTTTGGGATTGATGAATGTAATTTTGTGAAGAATCAATAAGATCATATTGAGTTACTTTGCAAAAACTGTGGTTTCTATAGAAAAAATTTGTGTTTTCTCCATTGTTCGACCCCTACACAACAAGTAAACAGTTGCATAGCATGTGGAATGAGGGGGCAGCAAGACTGAGACCCCTTTAAATTTGGTTTGAGTGCTTTCTTTTCATTTTTTGTGAGTTTTGTGCCAAGTTTTCTCAAGGTGGGTAGTGAATCCATATTTTGCATTTTGAGTAAATTATGAATTATTGAAGCCCTCCACCTACTGTACCTTTCATGTGGCTCGGTGGAGAGGTTGTGTAAAATATGATTTGAATGTGTGCATGTCCATTTAAGAAATGGGAAATGATTTGTGAGTCTTGGAGTTGTTGTCCTAAGCAAATCATTGCTTAAATTGCATGAAAATGGAGCTTTTAGCCTAGGGTTTGTTAAAATCAATGAGAGTGGGGGAATCTCCTTAACGTTTAAGCATATTGGGGTCATAATAGAGGTTTCTGAGTTGGTGGCATGGTCAGGGGAGTTTTGCAAGTGGGACTTTCAATAAACCCTATGCATTTGCATGGTAAACGGACGGTTTCATGGGACAGCTTGCTAAAGGACCTGTAGGTGCATAATAATCTTAGAATTTGTTGTTTTATGACACAACTCAAGATTGTTTGGGGTGTTCTTGTGAAGATCAAGGGTTTAAAGGGAACTCACTTTGTGAAAGAGGGCTAATTCACTAGCCTAGGACAGGGGTATGTTATTGGTTCTCAAATTTGGTCCAAAGGAGTCAAGGGTAGTTTTCACATATGTTTTCACCCCCACTCTTCATCAATCCATAGCTTGTTTGAAAGCACTTATTTTAGGATTTTAGCCATAACAACAAGCTAGTGAACTGTTTGATAAAAAGCTTTGGTACGCATGTATGAAAAATGTGGTAGCATAGACAAGGCAGTGAACTGTTTGAAAAAGTGCCTCAACAAAATGTGGTCTCATAAAATTCCATGAAAAGAAAATGCAATTGACAACTGCTCCTAGTTATTAGTTATGTAAAGTGAAGTAATTGCATAACTGCTTAGGTTGACTTTGTAAAAACTATATTGTAATTGAATTTTTTTCATCTATCATCATCTAGTTGTTAGTTATGCAATGTGAAGTAATGCTTTGAGTTTGAAAGATGTGAAATGCAATGTAATCAGCGATATGAATATAAAATACATAATACAACCATTTTTTTAATGCTATTGTACATTGATATTTAACCATTGCTCACTTGATTAAATTTTCAAAGAGTTTAATCATGCACATGAGGAAGAAATTAAATTTTGATTATCAACTTTTATATATCAAATTATCCAATAATATTGAGTGTATCTCCATATACAAAAATGGCATCAACGCCAACTCAAACAAAGTCTTACAAAATGTGGCATATCCATCTCGATGTCTTCAAAATTTACATGCCAAAATGTCTATCTCATCCTAAACTACTAGTGGATCATCAAAATGGAGCCTCTTTGAAGCACTCGTTGGCTCTAAAGGTAGCTGCACAAGAAAAATTCAAACCACAATTGAGAATAGTTATACTATATGATTTAAAATCAAATAATTAACATCAAAATCAATATACATTGAATTATAATTGAACTCTAAAATTGAAATCTTGATTACCTGAAATATCTGTCTCTTCAAAGGGTCAGGAGTCCTAGAATATACCCCTCTCAAAGAACCAACCAAACCAAATTTTTTAATGTCAATATATATATGTGAACAAAAACATAAAATTGATCCAAGTTAGCATACAATTGTCGATAATAGGAACATATTTACCAAACACAAAATAAAATAAACACATACCTCTTTAGGCTAATCTTTTTCTTTCTCCTTTAGGTGTTTTGACACCTCCTCCTTGAGGTGTTTCAACACCTACTCCTTGAGGTGTTCCAATACCTACTCCTTTAGGTGTTGTGGCACTTGTCAACAACGATGTATAGCTCATAATTGCTTGTACATAAAAATGACAAGTACATATGAAACTACCAATCTATGTGATGTATGTATAATCAATATAAGATCTTAAAAATATTAATTCAATCAAATTTGAGTTCAATTACCTTCCCCTTATCTAACACTGCACTTCCATAATCTGGACAAGGTTGTACCTCGCTTGCACTTGGTATTTCCTACAAGAGGAAAATAAGATAAACATATAAGTTATTATATAATTTCATTAATGACAATTCAAATGACAAGAAAGTATATAATAAAAAAATGTAAACAAGTGAGTGTGAAAATATATATTGTGTGTGTGTCGAGGCCAAATGAAATGTCCCTAAGGGTTCTATCAGTCACCTGTGCGAGCTCCTCCTCAGACATCAACTGTTAAATAGACCATGTAAATAAATATTAGTACTTTATACTATCTCTTATTAATATTCATTTAAAAACAAATGCAAGTTATGAATTTACAACTTAAATCTTACATGTGTCACTATTCCAATGTCCCCCTCTCTAGCAGGAGAGGACTCTATAGGGTGTGCTCCACTCCCCTGCGTCTAATCTATAATGTCCACATCATGGAGGTCATAATCAGAAGTGTCCAAGGGATTCTCAATGGGTTGTACAAGAGGACCCAAGCATATCTGGTGGTACATAGAGTGAGTCTGTGGCACACAAATATGTGGACCTGACAAGGATGACACAACAGCACTCGATCCATTGCCAACATCACCAGAATGTGTCTGAGCTACTGTAGAAGCATGCAAAACCAAAAGACCACTCAAAGAGTGAATAGACTAGATAGTCTGTGTGGCCGCATCCTGCATAATATCTGGATGATATACTAGAGGTGGTGGAGAAAGGGGAGGAGGGGGAACATATGGGCACGAGACTACTCTAACTTCCCCTGGTCTATCCTGGGGCATACCTCCACCAACGCCCTGGAAGGGTTTAATGTCAAAGTAATTGACATGATGCCCTAACACAAACTCAACATATAATTTTTTAATAAAGTAAAATGGTATATCACAATTGTTGTTCGGTGGTTTATCAAAAACCATACACCAACGATCCCAAAAGTTATCTACAATGTCCCTATGCGTGCACCATTTTATAGAAAGTTTTGGTTTATTAACATTAACAGGAAAACCAGTGCGGGGGTTAACAAATAAAGAGGCTATTTGGGCTCTGGTTATTCTGAGATCTTTCACATCATCATAAGACAATCCACATGTGTAATATTCCCTCATGTCTTCTCACCACGAATGAAAGGCATTATGTTGTGTGGAGAGGGTTTTTATATTTTTAATTATTTCCTTCAATGTGTTTGACATCTCGGATAATCGAGGGATTCTCATATAAACATTAGAAATGCCCCTCAATTGCTGCAATTTTTCACCAATTAAGTCTTCAATTGATGGCTGCGGAGGTGGTGGAGCGTTTGACATTTGTGCATTTTCATTCTTAGCGGTGGATCGTTTGAAATTTGTGCATTTTCATTCTCAGCAGCCATAATGCTTGATTAAAGTTAAAAACTAATTAATCTAATTGAAATTAGACAATATAAATATAAATATTGTAAAAATACCCTAGTTTTTAAAAAAAATCAAAAAAAGCCCTACTTTTTATCAAAAATCTATAAGATTCTCTAATTTTAAATAAAAATACATAAACAACACTATTTTTTAATCAAAATCCATAAAAAAAATTCATTTTTAATCAAAATCCATTCTAAACTCAAGTTTTTCATAAAAATCAATCAAAAACCCTATTTTAAAAAAAATCCATATAAAGCAAACTAAAATTATACAAATCTAATTCAAAATTCGATTAAAGGAAAAAAAAATCCAAAAACTAACCTTTCAAATCGGATATCGGCTAAATTGGATATCTGATATGTGAAAATCCTCCTCACTGTGCGCCCGCGGCCTGTGCAAATGCTAAATGATTTTAACATCCTGCAAATAGATATATATATATATATATATATATATATAGTATAATATATATATAGTATATATATATATATATATATATGTGTGTCAAATCGATATCCGATGGACGGATATCCGATTTGAAATCTTGGTTTGGGCATTTGCTTTGAGCAATGTACCGACACCCAAGCCACAAAAGTCAACTCGGCATTTTCGCGTTTTTGGGTCGATGAAAAATGTAATTTTTTTCGCATTGCCACTTTTTGACCCATCATGATCCTGCACATACCCATTTATTGCATAACTCTTTTTTTGCTTGCAAATTTTATCATGTGCTTCTATGTTTCACGTTTATGAATAACATATTATGTGTCATGCACTATGCTCATTTGTTTAATTTGTCCCACTGACATGCATCATTGCTTTCAACTGAAGCCAGATACAAAGATCTATCTGACTGCGAATATTTCTCACTCTTGAACAAAAATAGATGGTCAGATTTTTGTATCATTCTTTTCCTTTCCCCCAAATGAATTTTAAGCCATGAAATGTGTCTATAACACAACTATTTTTTGAGAAAAAACAAGTTACTTTTGCAATCAAAATAATGCATAATTGCAAACATGTAATATGCAATCCATATCCATTGTTTCACCATGAACATTGACTAGACTGTGTAATTTGAATATATTTTCTCCTATCTATTTTTTCATTTATTGCAGTGGCTTTAATATTTATTTGCTTATAAGAAAATTAGCAAAGTTGAAACACATAATAAATTTTCGAAAATAGTTGCAACTCATTGCAAAGTAGCAAATGATCATGCCTAGCATGTTCAATGTCATGGCCTGTACTGATTTTTTTGCATTCTACTTGTGATAGGAACCACTTCTTACAATTGAATTGTAGGAAAAAGATCTTTTCTACTACAAATTGACTTGGTTCCTTAACAACAAACTTTAAGGTCATATTCTTGTACCATTCTCCTACCTTATTTCCAATGAAATTTAATTCTTCCAATGTATCTAAGAATTATGTATTGGAAGAATTATGAACAATAAAGGAGAATGCTTGTTCAAGAATCTAACGTCCCAAAGAGACAGATAACATAATGTATGACATGCCATGTAATTCATAGACATGAAAATATTTTTTTCTTTCTACCAAGTTACTTTTAAGGAACATAATATGTTGGTGTTACTGATAGCAACCAATCCCAATATCTAGTAAAATGTGGTTGCTACAAAAATCAAAACTCTTTTACATCGTTCACCAAGCACTTCTCTGTTGCACACAAGCATAATTCTTTCATTCTAGATTTATTGTTTCAATAGGCAGTAGCATGCAAGAAAAATCTATGAAATTTTTAATTTTATGTCTAAATGTTTCCAAAAATTTATTGCAGTGGTCTATTTGGCTTATTTGCTTAGAGAAAAATGACTTCAGGGGCACTCAATACATCAACTATGTGTCCATTGCCTATGTCATGGACTTTGCTCATATTTCTACTTTCTACCTTTAACAAGAACCACCGCCTATTTTCAACAAACAAGTGGAAGATCATACTGTTCTATCGTTGTTCCCATTTCTTTGGAATAAATTTCAAACATTCCAATTTTCCTAAAAATAATGTATTTGTAGAGTTATAAACAAAGCATAAGCGAATTTCAAGAATTTTAGTTGCCAAATGAACAAATGAGCATACTGAATGAATGCCATGGCATCTAATCCACAAACATGGAACTATTTTTTTCCCAGAAGCAACTTACAATTGCAGTTGTTGATTTTTCTTTTCAAAATAGCTGCTCATAGGTCACTGGTCGATCAAGCAATAAAAACATGCTTATGCATTCAATGCTACCCACTTGCATCAAGTTTCCCCCTTCGGCCTTGTAACAACAACAAATACTTTTAGTTACAAAGTATCATAAACCAACAGTGAAGCCATTTACCAGCAATGCACTTCTATAGAATTATGAACATACAAAAGCACAACCATCAGCTAAAAATGCATAAGCCTTTCAACAAACAATAAACAAACAAGAATAAATAGAAATAAAACCCAACACTTTCCTAATATTTCATAAACTAACTATCCATTCACTGCATGTGTACCCACAAGTCCTCCAACACATCTTGCATAGATTGCTTTACGAGCTTTGCTCACAAATCAATAGCTACTCAAGCAATCAACAAATAGTTAATGCTTCCAATGCATCCACGGTCCAGAAGACCCTGTTCAAACCATTCACTTTCACCTGTAACGCTTTTACTTATCAAATATCAAAAATGAATAGAAAAATCCACTCACCAGTTGCACATTGTTCCTATGGCTCTTCTCTCGTAATTCAAGCACTCCACAGAATCCTAGATATCGAAGACAACACCATGTGGCCAAAAACAAGCAAGCTTTTCAACAAACAATAAACAAATAATAAGCAAAAACCACCACTTGCTTCATATTTCATGAATTGACTATGCATTCTCTGCTTCAATACCGATCAACACATATCACAAGGCATGCATTAAACATGCATTCACTACTTCAATACTGACCAGCACATCGCCAAAACTTGCATGGTATGCATTCCTTGATTAAATAATTCCCACTACATATAATGTCCCCCTATTTTCCTAATTTACTTAAAGGAAAATGAAAAAGCAAGCACACTGTTATGCATTAATAAATGAACAGATTTGTTTCAAGTCCATATTTGTTACAGTCTCCTTATTTGCAATTGAAACATAACAAACAAAGCGTTGCTTTACTAAAAAGGTGTATTTCTCTAGCACTTACGACATTCACTAAGCAATGATTGATTTATGTCTATGAATTGCATTTAACATGTCATCCACTATGCTTATCTATCTGAAATGTCTCTATAACAGGACCTGTTGTTTACAATTTCAGTGGGAAACAAATATCTACACTACCACAAATATAGTCAACTGTTAAACAAGAAAATTTCAAGTCAGATTCTTTGATCACTGTCCTTTTCTTTTTGTAATGAAACATTTTCATGTATACGCAAAATATCCACTTCGCTATATTATACATATGTGCAAAGTACTAAAGATTTCACCTTCGGAATGAAGACAAGATATAACAATATAGAAATAATAGGCATTAATAACTATGAATATGCAAGCTGCTCACTAGTATAAAATATAGAAAAATTCCTTAGAAATAATGATCTTACTACAACAGGCACATTCAAATTAAATGTTCAAAACCGTTTCTTTGATTCTTTACAAGTGTTGTTGACCAAACAGTTATAGGTTCTTATATACATAATTTTATATAACTATATATACAATGTAATATGTATAAATATATAAATGTCCATTATGTCTATATAATAGCGTTCTTGTTTTAGGGAAGTGTTGTGTGCAACTAATCGGAACAAGGGTCGAGAAAACAAGGACTATTGTAGCAACACACAAAAAATGCTATTGAAGAAAAGTAATGCACTGAGCCTAAATGAGCTAAACCAAACAAAAACTAGGAATTCATATTGGGTTTTGCATTCAGATTAAAACCCTTCATTGTATTCATGCTTTTTGTTTGGTTTCCACTCATTCAAACTGGTGTATTTCATTTTTGGAAAAACATGTTTTGTACTCAATGGCTATCGAAATCCTTCTACAAACACACGTGTATTTGGACAACAACATCAGGAAGAAAGTAGTTGCACTTTAACAAACTAGCCAAATTCCTACCGTACTTTATATTGTTCCATCATGCAAACCCTATGAAAATGCATTTTCAACATCTTGTACAGTACTATAGACAAACCTATGTTGAAAAATGAGGTGTTTTCTTAGCTTAATACTCTGTAAAACTTTAATATTGCTGATCTAAGTAAGATATTTCTTTGTTACATATATTCTTTGTGGGTGATTGTCTTGATTAATTCATTTTACTATTGTAGAATGAAGAGAGAAGTTGATAGAAGAACTAGACAGGATATTAGAAAGATTACACAAGATATAACGTGGAGAAAACCTTTCGGGAAAAAACTCCACCAAGAATTATTCTATTATTCAATCTCTGAATTACAATAGCTCCAATTCTTGCTTGAGAATTCTTCTTCTATCTTTACCAATCTTCTTCACACCTGCAAATAACAATTATGAAAACTCTCTTCAACTTGAATGAGATATAGAGACAATGTGCAACCTTGTAATCTCCAAATGGTGATAATTACAATGCACAAGCTCAAGCCCTTGAAAAGGTACGCCATATTGCTTCAAGTTGAGTTATTATGTGAAGATTAAAGCTTACAACATGTGCTTCATGCATTTGGGCATCCCAAACTGAAGCTACAACTTATCCTTCACTTTGGTGATAATTCCAAAGCTCTTCCTCAAAGTTGGCGCCCATAAGTAATCCTACTTAACTGAGCCTTCAGAAATATCTTATCATGCAAGAGAGGTAAATCCAAGAAAGAATCTTGGGCGCCCAAGTTGGCTCCAAGTGATTTCTAGTTAACTGAAACATTTACTCAACACCATTCCCAAAGAATGGTCATCCCCTGTTAACTAGAGGTAGTCCCTATTATTTTTCATACAACTCAATGTTATTAGCCATGCATTCCAAGTTAACTGAAGTTAACTAACATACAACTGAAACTAACTAAAGACAACTCAACCATAACTGAACTGAACTGAACTAAATTTATTCTGAACTAAACTGAACTGATTTGAATTGAATTGAACTGAACTTCAAGCATGCAAACATCAAATCCTAACTCCTAGGATCTTTACATGCATACAGAAGTGTTAACTGTTACTCTGTATAGTTAACTAAACACAAGGTGAGTGTCACCTTACCATGTGGGTGCCCCATGTGCCCCTATTATTTAGGAACACACTATGGATTCCCTCACATGCTCCTTACATGTAGAATTAATTACAAATGTCAATAATCATGATTATTTCATCAAATATTAATCCCATCCTAATCTTAGTGTTGTTGAACACATTCCAAGAATCTAGGAGATACATGAAATAATTAATGTTTAGGATTTGCAATTAAATGGCATCCTATTTCCAACAACCTAAGCATATATGACTGACACATGCTCCAATGTACTCTTTAATGCTATATAATTGCTTTGCAAACAAATGATGGAACGAACAAAAAGACCAGCACAACAAATGCAACACATGGAAAAGACACAAGAAAACGGTAAACAACTTGTTTTATTAACCTATCATATGCATGTCTCCATCAACCACATAAGATTTGTGTTTTCCTCTATTTTTTCAGAACAAAAGTGAACAAGTCGATATCAATCAAAGACTTAAATCCAAAAAAATTTGGCGACACATTCAAAGGTGACATTATTGTCATCTACAAATGAACATTGGACAAAGACAATGAAACAAATGAGGTACGACATGCAGATCTCACAGAACTTAAAGCATAAATGAAAATTACAATAAATATCAATGGAAACCTTGTGCAACAACATCAACACAAGATAATTCTAGGAATAGGAGTTTCAATATCTGGTTTCCAAATTGCACGTAAAACATTTGATGACAAAGGGGACTGTGGTTGCATATTGGTACTGACAAAAACTACCACAGTTGAAAGCATGCCTCGATTTTCTAAAGACTATTACTTTATTCTAGATACAACTACAAGCCAATTACTAGGAGTCACAGATCAAAATCCAAGTGGAACAATAGGTGCTTTTGTTGTTGGTGCTAGCAAAGTTAGTAGCCAATATGCTATTGATATCAAGGATGTCAGAGTAGAATCCGACAGAGCACAAGTACAAATATCTACATACCATATGCCACTAATCTATTTTAACCCATTCCTATACCATTTTTTCCTCTACTAAATTTTTTGTCTAACAATAACTAAGTTTCTCTTTGCCATGCAACTGCAACTGCATTCATCTCATGAACAACAGTACTTGCAAATAATGCAACAACTTTTTAGGAACAAAACTCCAGCAATTCTTTTCAAAAATATCCTAAAAACCAAAGATGAAAAGAACATGTTCCATATAGGCCATTCAACATTTATTTGCAAATTGAATAACAAAAGAACAATGGAAAAGCTAACTACATTGATGTAATCAACATTTACGGTAACTTTAGAAATATCTTGTCGCTTTCTCAAACTATCTCTTTCATACTGACACTTATAACAATATATGTTTACATGTTTTAGGTTTCAGGGACATTAAGGGAAGCAAACACACTTTCAAATCCATTCAAAGCTTTTTGCCCAATATGCAAGTATAGATTCTATAGTTATGGAATGTTGTAATAGAACGATGCTCACTGCAACCAATGTGACATACAAGTCAGTTACATATACTTACTCCATCCTCAAAGTATCATCATAACAAATGACAATCAAAAAATCCATTGTTTAGTTGAAAATTGTGTCATGCAACAACTCTTGCCCGCCTTCCAAAACATGAAATACGAAGACTATGTCAAGGACAAATCAACAGTTGTATTTGCACTACGGGACTTTGTTTTCAAAGGCCATTTCAAGCTCAATCAAAACAATGTCATTACAAAAGCTATTTGTCTGACTAAATGAACATCATATGCTACAACAAGGTACAAAACAATATTGATACAAATAATTGTTTTTGTTCTCAATTTGCAAAAAATGTTTAATATTCCATAGGACAATGGTTCCTATACTAATTCTATCAATTCCATTCTAGATGACGAACAAACACAAGCAACTGCAAACGTAGCTGACATTGCACCAACTGGCACATCGCTTTTATCTTACGCTTATATTCCTAGTTGTTTGGCCTATATGACTATATTTCATGTTATATGGATTAAAACTTTTAGCATCTCTCACTTTACACTCAACATGTTTTCCTATATATTAGACAATGCTCATTTTTCTCGTTTCTCGCTTCAGAAAGCTTAAAATCCAGTAACATATGGCTTCTAAATATACTATATTTACTATTGCAATTATTGTATTTTAATTTCACATAGTTTATTACGCAATCAATTTCAAAAGTTTATAATTTTTTTTTTACCTTCCTAAACTTGTATATTCAAGTACATTTTTCTCATAACAACTGGCATTCACTTTATAACAAAGCATAGAAGAAAAACTAATGGTTCATTTTATATTTACATTGTTCAACATTCTATATTTTCTACTTCTCATTCTTGATATGTACAGGTTTTGCTCGATGTTACAACAAAAATTCAATATTTCATTTGTTTAAGTAAATTAGGAAAATAGAAGGACATTGTGTATCATGGACAATATTTAATCAGTGGATGCAAATTGTGGGGACTTGGGTAGTGGGGTAATGGGTACTGAAGCAGTGAATGCAAGTTTAATCCATTAAATGCAAATTGTGTCAAATGTGTTGGAGAGCTACTGGGTATGGAAGCAATGAATGCATAGTTAATTCATGAAATCTTAGGCTAGTGTTGGGTTTTGTTTGTGCTCATTATCGTATGTTTCTCAATTGTTGAAAAGCTTCTCATTTTTTTAACTCTTGATTGTGCTAATTATAACTAGAAGTATTGCCCATTGTTAAAGGTGCTAACAGAGCAAGTGGGTATGGTAAATTGCATATACTTTGAACAAGGTCATGTGGACTATGGGAGCAATGAATGCGTTAATTATATGTTTATTGCTTCACTGCCTACCACCGTATTAGCAATTCTCAGAAAGAAAATTGTTCGAGATGTGTTGAAGGGATAGTGCATACAAAAGCAGTCAATGCATAGTTAATTCATGGAATGTAAAGCGAGTATTGGGTTTTATTTGTGCTTTATCTTGTATGTTTCTTGCTTGTTAAAAAGCTTATGTATTTTTAGCTTTAGGTTACGTTCTTGGATGTTTGTTATTCTGTAACGACGCACTATGGGCAAGTGACTAGTTGCTATGTTTTTCATGCTTGCTTGTTGTTACAAGGGTTAACGGGGAATGCTTGCAAAAATTTATCATGTTCGTCTATTTTTTGCAAATTTTAAACTTGTTTCCATGGTTCAGGTCTACGAATAACATATTATTTGATTTGGGTTTTTCTCATTTGTTTAATTCTCTCGTATGCCTCTATAATCCATTTCCTTATAAGCAAAGTAGCAAAAATAGAAATAGATTATAAATTTTGTAGATAACTCTGATGCACTGTAGAACAATCAATGCATAGTTAATGCATTAAATACTATGTCAATAGTGGCACAATTATTATGTTTTCTAGGCCTAGGGTTACGTTGCACAATTCTTATGTTATGTGAGCTATGATGTGCACTAGCTAGTTTGCTTTCAAAAAAAATGAGTGGTAGACCTACTCGCATTTAATGCATTACTTGTAGATTGATTGACAAGCCTGCCATTCCAAATCTACATTATACAATTATAATAGTAAATTTCTTTCATTGCAATAGTCACTTTCCCTTCAACAAAATGACATGCACATCAACTGCATGATGGCAGTAAAGCCGATACAATTTATAGTAACTAACTAGTTTTAGCATTTTCATTTGTAATACTTGCTTCACCAATGAAATTTGATTATCTTGCAACAAGTTTACTATTGATTTTAAACTTTCACTAAATTAGAAAAATATGGGAACATTATATACTTGGCATTTGTGTTCTCTTCAATGTCATGTGTTGGTGTGCCAGATGTTCAGGTCTAATATTAATTAGACTGATGGTAGAACTCAAGTGGTGCCAATCTCTATGTGCTGGCTCTCCTCGTCTGTATAAATGGTCTCTCTCTTTCACAAATTGTGGTAAATAGAAACATTTATAATTAGTTTATTTTCTATGTCTTACATATCTACTCAAAACGCTTACTATGTTAACAAATAAAAAAGTATAAATTAATTGGGTTTACAAATATAAAAAAAATACACATGGTTAAAAAATTCAAAAATATTACTATTAACTGAACATAATAATGTACTAGTTAAAAAGATAATATACTACTCACATTTTAACTCATTGCTATTATTTATATTTTATATGTCTTTTGTATTAAACAAAATAAAATACTTTTATATTTTTAATATCTTCTTTCGTCGAATGCTTCTCAATTGTTAGTCTATTACTAATATATTTATTTTACATATCTTCAATAATAAATAATATAAAATACTTTCCATTTTTTAATATGTCCATTCTCCAAAATGCTTTCAAACTTTAAACTTATCACTATTATTTTGATCTTTTATGTCTTACATTTCCACTCAAAAAATTATTATGTTAACAAATAAATATGTTTACCAAATACTTTTGTACAAAAATTTATTCATATTCTTTAACAAGCACATAAAAAATATGAACTTTAATATACAACTGCTCGAACAAGTTCTATTCAGTACGAAACTCACCCTTTGCATTTTTCTTCTAAAATGATATTCTTTCCAATTCCATTCTTTCTCCATTTATGCATTCAATACAAGACTCTAACAAATCTAATTACAAATCTTCAAACAAATTAACCCTTCCACTACCAACCTAAAAACTCTTATCCATTGATTAATATTAATCAATTTTTAATTTATAAAAAATATAGTATTTGCAAAAGAAATCGAGTTTTAAGTGTTTCCAAATAGTTTAACTTACAATTTATTTCACATTACTAATTCAATGTGTAATTATAAAAAATAATTAATATTGTTTATTCGTGCAAACTCAAATTTGTACTTATGTACAAAAATTATCAAGTTCTACCTTGTTTTCTTAAATAATTAGTAATAATTTACTCATAAGAAAATTGGTATTATTTAAAATATCTTTGCACTTTAACAAGCACTTATTTTAAATTACTTAGTACTAGTTAATATATTTTCAAACAATTGGTTAATTTTCAAAATGCATGTAATAATTCGCCAATGGTCTATAAATTATTTTACTAAACACAATGTTCATTTACTAATTATACTAATTAGTACTACAAATGATTTAATTTATATTCAAAACAAAATTGATATTAATTAACATATTTCGACAAAGTAATGAGCACTTATTTTCTAAATTATTTAGTTGTACTTACTATTTCTTCAAGCAATAAGTTGATTTCATTTAATTTCAAGAATTAGTTTCCTACAACTACTTTAATAATTTCCTAATTTCATAATGCATCTAATATTTAGCCATTCAATCTTCTTCTCCACATTCAATACAAAACTCCAAAAAGCTCTTTGCTAGCAGCAGGAACACAACACACTGCATCACTTATTAACCTATAATTTAATCCTAAAAATAGAATATAGCTTTATTGCTTAAAATGTTTCAAAAATACCAAAAAAATTTCAAGACATATGTGGATAACATTAAAGACAATCATCAATGTTCACGATAGAAATGTTGCCCAAAACAGTGGTGGTCCAATTCTGTCCGGAGGTTAAAATGGTCGTGCAAATTTTCTTCGCATGCACCATCACAATAATAGATATTAAAAAAAAAAAAGTAAATAAATAAATAATTAGTTGAGGAATTTTAAAAGAAACTAAATAAATAAATAATTAGTTGAGGAATATTAAAAAAAACTAAAAAATAAATAATTAGTTGAGGAATATTTACTAGAAACTAAATGACTTGTTTAAAGCCCCTTGATTGTAACACTACACTAATTTAAAATATTTTAATTACGCCGAAAGGCGTTATACAGTGAAAGCAATGAAGGAATATTCTCTGTTAAGAAAAACCTTTTACATTTAAATTGACATCCTTGCTGGCTGTCGTTAGTGCTGGAAATATTAAATTTATTAAATTTATATTGTAATCGTTTTTTTGCATGGACAAAATAGGTACGAAAGTGGATGAACAAAAAAATTCATCGAAATTTTTCCTGTAAAGCCTTCTTCCAAACGTCTGAAGAAGAAAATCGGTGGCCGTATCAATATAAACCATCTACTGTGAGACTCAATGGCCAAAATGTGGCAGCATCAAGCTCCAAATTATATAGAAATCATGTCGGATGTAGCGCTGTCAGGCATGCCATTTATTCCTTTCAATTATTTAGTTCTTTTGGTTTGTCATCTCATTTTGATGATCTAATGAAGAAAAAATTACATTAATCAAATAAAAAATATACCAAATCAATGTAAAGATAGTGGTTACAGACCTAACAACAAACAATCAGACGGATTTTGTGGTTCCAATCCATACAAATATCAAGGCACTCGCAAATAGGGATTGTCGACATTAAATATGAAAGGTATTTTTAATGCTTACAGATTTTATATCAGAGGGGATTTTATTTCACAAGATCGTTTTGTTATTGAATATGGAAGCATGGATCTTAGACTAAACCTCTTCAAATCGCAACAGTAAATTTATTTCGAGGAGCTTCATGTTTGTTATTTAGGGCATTTTAAAATTTGAACATTGTTTCTCTTAGGATTTCGATTGACATTGCTCCTTACATTTTCTGGTTTGTAGTTTAAAGGTATTAAAATGGTGAAGTATCTACGCAAAATGTTTTATTTCTGGTATTATTTTTTGTTTTAAATATTGGTGGTCTTGATATGAAGACGGCTGTGGATTGTTTCTTTGGGTCTCTTCAGAAAGATTTCTGTATTGGGTACTCACTATTTTGGTATGTATTTTTGATAACTGAAACCTTTTATACTGTTTTTAGTCTTGAGCATGAACTGCAGCAACAGGGTATTCTGTTGAAGTTTATTTCCAGGTTAGAGTATAAATTTTTAGCTTAACTTGCAGAAGAGTATATGTTTTCCTGAGACAAATTTTCCGCCACCGCCACTGCCTCAGCCTTCTAATTACGTTGCAGAAGGCATCTATATGAATCCTTATCAAGAAAACCCTTGCTTTGTAGAAAATCTTCCGCCTTCCTCCTCTCCAGCAATCGGTGAGTACATTTTTTCAGAATTCTTGCCTCCAGGCTTCCCTAAGGACTTTGAATTTTAGCGTGAAAATTTATAGTTTTCTTTTTTCTTTCTAGATGTTAGTAGGTCGCTCTGCAACTAATTTTACAAAATAAATTACTCATTTTTACAGTTATAAGCAAAAAAAAATTATATCACTCAAAATTCTAGAATACAAAAGCTGTGTTCATGGAATTAATTGCTCAAAAATAAGAATTGCTCAAAAGGCATTCAGTGTCGAAGTAATTTTTCTGGAGTCATTTCAATGAAATAAAATAAAAATTCTGGGCAATCCTTTCTTCTCCTTTGAAATTTTTTGATCCATGAACAAGCAAATCTTCTAAGCATATCAACTATTCATGCCAGTAATTAATCTGTAAAAATAGCTAAAATTTGCATTGAATTTTTTTACTGGCTGAATGAGTTTTCTTTTTGCCGCTTACAGGTTTTTTTTCTCCTAATTTTACATGTCAGAATTTCCTTTCAGTTAAAATGTTGAATAAGTGAAACTTTCAGAATTTACTGAGAAAAATATGCAACTTTTACAATTAATGTAAAACATTATTGTCTAAAGAGGAGTAAAACCAGGAAAGGTTGTTTGTTTGGGTTTTATTGGTATCACAAGAATAGCTGTAGTTCCTGCAACTAACGATAAACAAGAAATACACGTGTCAACTACATCCAATAAGAGTGGTGGAGTTCTTTCCAATATTCATGTGTATTTTAAAATTATAAAAAGATGGAAATTGTGTTCACATGGTCCATATTCTTGTAGTTAACATGGAATATAGATAATTTTCATTGAGTCATTCTTACTTTCATTCTCTATATCATATTCATTCTATTGAATTTATAGTCACCTGTTAAATTGATTTACATTGAAATGAAATATTTATTTACTTTGCTAATGATTTTTTTTTAATTTGTTTGTATTTATATTATAATTAGAAAATTTAATATTTTAAAAATAAAAATAAAAATAATTTATGAGTAAAATATTAGTTCAAACTATTTTATTCTAAAATATAATTCAATCTGATGTAAGATTTTATAATTTATTAATGAACATCATTAATTTATTTTTAATAGCTTCCATATCATAGTTATAAAATTTAAAAAGTTCAAAAATAAAAATATTTATGACTAAAATATTAGTTCAAGTATTTTATTATGATTTTTTTTAATATATAATTCAATCTTATTTGAGAATTTCTAATTTATTGTGTGTAATCATTTTTAATAGTTGTAAATTTTACTAGAGATTAGTAGATTAACATTTATAATATTAAAAGATAATTCTTAATAAAAGATAAATAAAAAATTATATTTATAAAAGAAAAATAAAATAAATATACAATTTTTTTTTTACGTTGAAAGGTGAAAGGTGTCATGTGCTGCATATTTTAAATGATAGAAATTTAAAAGATTATTAATGTTTATATAGAAGATTATTTTTATTATAAAATATAAAATAATGATTAAAATAAATTTATAAAATATAATCTTCAGTTATTCAATTTGAATGAAATTAATTAGAAATTTTATGGAGTTGAGCATATCTTTTATATAAAAAAATATAGAAATTTGAAAAGTTATTTAAATTATATAACTAAAAATAAAAAAATATAATGATTTTTTTAATATATTTTTTTAATAGTGTTCAACATTAGGGTTATGATTCAATTGAGGTTATGGTTATGGTTCAAAAAAGGTTAGGGATACAATTAGGTTTCTAAGATAAAACTTAGGCTTTCTATTAGGGTTAGGGTTGAGATTAAGATTAGGATTACAGTTCAATTATGGTTAAGGTTAGGATTAGGGTTAGAATTAGGATACAATTAAGATTAAAATTCTATTAGGACAAGAGTTAAATTAGGGTTAGGGTATAATTAAGGTTATAGTTCAATTAGGGTTAGGGTTAAAGTCTAGGGTTAGGGTTATAGTTCAATTAGGGTTAGGGTTAGAGTAGGGTTAGGGAAGGGTTAAGGTTAGGGTTTAATTAGGGTTCAATTAGGTTTATGGTTCTACAATAAAATTGGGGTAGGATTAGCATTAGGATTCAATTAGATTTACAATCCAATTACGGTTAGGGTTTAATTAACATTATGTTTCTACAATAAATCTTGGGGTTAGGGCTAGAATTAGAGTTCAATTAGGATTAGGTTTAATTAGGGTTACAACTTAATTAGGAATTAATTGAGGTTTATATAGGGTTAAGGTTAGAGTTCTAAATTAGGGCAAGGTTTAATAGGGTTAGATTTAAATTATGGTTAGTGTTAGGGTTCAATTAGGGTTACAATTAAATTAAGGTTCAATTAGGGTTAGGGTTTAATTAGATGAGGATAATGGTTCAATTAAGGTTACTATTTAATTAGAGTTAGGTTTAGGGTTTAATTAGTTAAGGGTACGGTTCATATAAGGTTACAATTTAATCAAGGATAGGTTAGGATTCAATTAGGGTTAGGGTTAGGGTTAGGGTTAGGGTTTAATAAGGATTTAATTAGGGTTATGGTTCTATAATATAAAGTTTAGGGTTAAGATTAACATTAGGGTACAATTAGGGTTACACTTAGGGTTAGGTTTCAATCAAGGTTACAATTAGGGTTTAATTATGGCTCAATTGAGGTTTGGTTAGGGTTAGGGTTAGGGTTAGATTTTTAAGTTAGGGTAAGGTTTAGTAGCATTAGGTTTCAAAAACAGTTACAGTTAGGGTTCGATTAAGGTTATAATTAAATTAAGGGTCAATTAGGATTTAATTAGGTAAGGGTTATGGTTCAAATAAGGTTAGTGTTTAATTCGGGCTATGGTTCAATTAGGGTTAGGGTTGGGGTTTGCTTAAGATAAGGGTTAGTGTTAAGTTTAGGGTTAAGGTTCAATTATGGTTAGGGTTATAGTCCTGGTTCTATGATAAAGCTTAGGGTTTGAGTTTGGGTTTCAATTGGGGTTCAAGTAAATTAAGATTTAATAGGGTTATGGTTTTATAATAAAGCTTGGGGTTAGGGTTAGCATTAGGATTAGGATTAGGTTTAGGGTTCAATTAGAGTTACTAATAGATTTTAATTTGGGTTCAATTATTGCTTGGTTAGGGTTAGGGTTAGATTTTTAAATTTGGGTAAGGTTTAGTGGGATTAGGATTAAGTTATAGTTAGGTTTAGGGTTAAGGTTCAATTAGGGTTATAATTAAATTAAAGTTCAACTAGGGTTGGGATTTAATTAAGAAAGGGTTACAATTCAAAAAAGTTTATCCCTAACCCTAATACAAACCCTAGCCCTAATAATAACTGAATCCTAACTCAAATTAAACACAAATGTTACCCTAAAACTAATAACAACCCTAATTGAACCCTAACCCTGATACTAATTAAACCTTAAATCAAATTCAACTATAAGCTTATCCTAATACTAACTCCAACCATAACTAAACCCTAATTGAGCTGTAGATTGAAATCAAACCTAAGCCTAATTAAACCCTAATTTAAATATAATTAAAATCTAACCCTAACCTTAATGTAATATTAAGACTAACCCCAGGTAACTGTAACACTAACCCCAACCCTAATTGAATTGTAATGCTTATCCTTATACTAACCCTACTCCTAATAAAAATATAAACTAACCCTTACCATAATTAGAGATAAATTAGGGTTACAGATATAATTAGGATTACTATTAGGGTTAGAAGTAGAGTTAGGTTTAGGGTTACAAGTAGAATTAGATTTAGGGTTATGAATAGGTTTAGGTTTCAATTAGGCTTAGCATTCAATTGAATTTAATATTAACAATCTATTATAGAAAGGTTTTTTCTTAGTGCAATAGGCGCCTCGATAATGATAACTTTCAGTGTATTTTATTCTTATAGTTTTAGTAATGTTGCTTTTTAAAAATAATTTAAATGATCACCCAATATTTAAGTTAAACATTTACTTATTATTAATTTTCATGTGTTATTTGCATTGGATTAAATATTTTAAAAAAAAAATTCAAATAGAACTATAAATTTATAAGATTAGAAATATAAATATAAATATAAATATAAATTTATAAGATCTAAAATATAAATAGAAATATAAATAAAAATATAAATTTATAAGATATATTAAAATGGTCGTAATTTTTTTCCACTAAAAATTAGGTGAATGAAGCAAATTAACAAATGCTAAATTTTTTTTTTTTTAAGATTAAAATTAAATTATTTATAATTTACTTGAATTTAAATTTATAAGATTTAAAATATAAATTATTTTTAACATTTTGTATTAGTATATATTAGTAAATAGTGTATTTTTATGTAGGATGTAGTTCTTTTTCCTTTGTCTTATAGTTTTAGTAATGTTCCTTTTTATAAATAATTTAAATGATCATCCAATTTTTAAGTCAAACATTTACTTATTATTAATTTTCATGTGTTATTTGCTTTGGATTAAATATTTAAAAAATATTTTTTCAAATAGAAATATAAATTTATAAGAATAGAATTATAAATATAAATATAAATTAATAAGATATATTAAAATGGTTGTATCCGTCTAATGTGCCAGGATTGCCGGAAATGTCATGCAACAATTATGAAAAAAAAATGAATTAAAATAGTTAAATTATTATTTTAGGAGTTCAAAAAATTAAATGTAAAAGAGTAAGAGTGTTTAGTTTTTAAGCATTAATGTTGAAGAATAAGTTTGATATAATGTAGAGTTTTTTTTGTTGTGGTAAATTGAAAATATAACTTATTTATAAATAACATGTGTTTTGTAAGGTTTGATCTTGTCTATTATGGGAATGTTTTGATAGGTCTATAAATTGTGTATAATTGTGATGCTTGTACTTTGAGCTAGATTCTCCTAGATTGGCCCCTTGCTTAGAGTAGCTTTATAGTTGTAAAAATTTCCAAAGACTATTTATAATCTTCTATAGAATGATTTGATGCAAACACAAGTTTATATTTGTGCTCCAAAGAAAAGATTCTTAGAATGATGTTCCTTGCAATGCATACGATTTCCAATTGTCTCCTTTTCAAGATGGTGTGAAACTGGTAATCACACCTTGGTGTGCAATGGGTACGCCGAAGAGTTGTGGAAGGTCAATTAGGAAAAAATTGGGTCTATTTTTTTGCAAACATTTTGCAAAGGTCAATTGGTAGGCCATTTAGAAAATGATGTTTTTTGTGCAACATAAGTTTCAATGGAGAAGTGATAGCTTCAAATCAACTATGCATCTTTTTATAGGGATCCAAACATGATCGAAACAAAACCTCTAAATGAGCTCCATTACCAACAATCTCATGTTATGTTGCAATAGAGAGAGAGAGAGGGAGGGATACAGATAGAAAGAGGGAGAGATAGAGGGGGGAAGAGTGTGAGAGAGGGGGGCTAAGGAGATAGAGGAAAAAATAGAGTGAGACTTAAAGAACAAAGAGAGAGGACTTGAGAAAGAAAGGGATATACAAAGAGGGGAGAGGTAGAGATTACATAGATTTTTAAGAGCAGACGATAAGTCACAATTTTTTTTAGGATCGAAGTAAAAACTAGCATCATTGTAAATACTCTAAAAGCTATATCCATATGTGATCTGTAAGGGCCAACAAAACACATCCACACAACCATCACATGTGTAATTGGCATCTTAATCATAAATTTTAGGGTGTTCTTGATGTACTTAGCATAGGCAAGAACCTCAACCATACACACAATGATCAATTTTAAGTGTAATGCAATAAGGGTTACTTTTCTTATTAAAATATATAAACACTCATCCACTAAACTTGAATGGCTACTAGGGAAGTTGTGAATACATCATCTTACGAAACCCCTCTATCTTTTATCCTATGAATGATGTGCATAGCCTATTCCAAAGCTCCCATTTTAGCACAGGCAAGGAGGATGCTGGCAATGGTTGAGGAATCTGGCTTTACACCTAGCAATTGCATTTGTTTGAAAGATTCTAAAACCTTTTCAACATACCCATTTTGTGCATTTTCTATTTTTTTGCATACAGTGAAATAGTGCAACAAGCTCTGGAAACCCATGTCTTCTTATCTTGCAGTAGCTAACTTCTATAGCACAATAATTTAAGCCGTGCGTGGGTGGGCGAGTGACACCATTAAGTGGCCAAAAAATAGTGCAAAAACTAATAAGATCGATGGTGCACTTGTTTTCAATCATTGGCCAGGTGTTGTGGAAAGAGGTCAACTATTGATTGTTGATCTCTCTCAAATTGGATACGCCTTCGATGTAAAATATATAGGAATATGTGTGGACATGAGTGTAATAGAAAGCTAATTATAGTAAATATATGATAATGAGAATGTATGGATAAAGCAAAATATATAGGAATATGTGTGGACACAAGTGTAATAGAAAGCTAATTATAGTAAATATATGATAATGAGAATGTATGGATAAAGCGGAGTTCAACATGGATAGAAATGAGTGAGTGGAGGATTGGATGGTGGAAGAAGGGATTGAAAAATGTGCCCACCTTACATGGGAGTGCTTTTGTCAATATGCATGTTTATTAAAATTGTTCTAAAATTAAATTGGAATTAGCATGGGTATTCAAATTTCATTATTAAAATAGATAGAAAAAATTATAAAAAAATTAATTTTTTTTAATAAATGTATAAAAAATAAAAATATATGGATACTTGATTACTGCTTTTTAAACAAGGTTGTGTAGAAGGATTTTTTAAAATGTTATTTAGTGAATTTTTTTCATTATTAAGTGAAAAAGTCCCTAGGTTGAATGCCTATAGGATAGGTTCATGTTGGGACCTATTTTTGGATATTTGGATAAGATTTGTCCCTCCTAAAGTTCATATGAAGAAATTTTACAAGATTTAACTTGGCTATGAAGCAATTTGACTTTAAGTCATCAAATCTCTTTTACCTAGGTTCATACATCCATCTTGGTATATTTTATCTATAAAATTCTTAAAGTTTGTGGGAGTTACATTCAAAGTTAGGGCTAGAGTTCAATTACAGTTCCCTCAATATTCAATTAGGCTTAAGATTTAATTAGGGTAAGGGTTAAGGTTAGGGTTGGCTGGGGTAGGCTTAAATTAGGCTAAGGGTTAGTATTAGTGTTAGGGTTAGGGTTCAAGTAGAATTTTGATTCAATTAGAGTTATGACTAAATCAAGATTATGATTTAATAAAAAATCAACATTCCACTCTTTCACTCTAAGTTTTATGAATTTTAATTTTCTATTGAATATGCACATCTTAGTGCGATGATCAACTATTTGGGTGAGCCAGGAGTTAGTGACAACCATTTTGAAGTTTGGGTTTTCCATCTACACTTTTTCAAACTTGAAAGACACTCTTCTAGGGAATTTGTCCTTGTCTATAAGTTAGTAATCCAAACCAACTTCAAATAGGGTTCTGATTAGGGTTCAAATAACTTTATGGTTAGAGTTAAGCTTGAATTTGGGTTAAGGTTCAATTGATTAAAAATAGGCGTCTTGAGAAGGATATCTTTCGGCGTACTTTACATATATTTTTAAAATATAGGTATGCTAGTTCCTAGTTACAATGGTATAGTGGATGGAATGAATTAATTAACCTTTGACCCACTTTCCCTTGATTGTTACACTTTCTATTAAACTTCAAATATTGAGAATGGTTTGAATAACCTATTACATGAGACTTTTTAAGTTGTAGATTTAAATTAAAAAAATAATAGATATTTTTAAAACCCTAAATAATTTAAAAAAATATATCCCTTGATTGTAGCATTAAATTAAATTTAGAAAAACCTTAGCAAAAAGAACTTGCCAATTAAAATTTTATAACTTATAGAAAATTAGTAAGACACAATTATGGCATCACTTGATGCAACATGCTAATAATAAATAAATAAAACTTGGGATTAATGAAAATATAAAATATTGCAGCAAAATACAAAACATATCAAAAGTAAAAATATTTTAAATTTTAAAATATAGCTTTATTGCTCAAAATCACAAGAATCCAAAGACATCAACTTTATAATGATTATTACCCTATAATTTAATCCTAAAAATAAAATATAGCTTATTGCTTAAAACGTTTCAAAAAATACCAAAAATGTTTCAAGACATATGTAGATGACATTAAAAACAATCATCAATGTTCATAATAGAAACGCTGCCCAAAATAGTGGTGGTCCAATTTTGTCTGTAGGTTGAAATGGTCATGCAGATTCTATTGATTTTTCACTCAATCTTTTATTGTTAACCCTTGAGCATTTCGTCAAACAGTTTGCATGAAATAGAGATGCAGAGTTTCTGATTTGTTAATTTGAAGGTTTTGACATCATATTTAACAAAATACCACAAATTGAAACTTGGGACACAACTGAGTGGTTCCAATGATCTGTTTGATATTATAGCAGATTTAAATAATCTTTTAGTCTTGTTGTTTACAATAGAAATTAAGGCATACAATGCAAAATTATGACATGTTATCAAGTCCAACTGCTCACTCTTTATATGGTTGTAGAATTGATGAATAATTGATAAAATTCTAACATGATATCACCTAGAAATACCTATTTGAAGGGAGTCGATTCCTGCTTAAACTTCCACGCACAGCTATAGGTACAAATCAATTAAATATTGAAGGTCCTCTTATTCCCACATCCAGCTCCAAACTACAATACTTAAGACTGAAATGTTGGTGGCCAGCAAGCATATCGTTGTTCCCATTTCTTTGGAATAAATTTCAAACATCCCAATTTTCCTAAAAATAATGTATTTGTAGAGTTATAAAGAACAAAGCAGAAGCAAATTTCAATAATTTTAGTTGCCAAATGAACATATGAGCATACTGAATGAATTCCATGGCATCTAATCCACAAACATGGAACTATTTTTTTCCCAGAAGCAACTTACAATTGCAGTTGTTGATTTTTCTTTTCAAAATAGTTGCTCATAGGTCACTGGTCGGTCAAGCAATAAACACATGCTTAATGCATTCAATGCTACCCACTTGCAGCAAGTTTCCCCCTTCAGCCTTGTAACAACAACAAATACTTGTAGTTACAAAGTATCATAAACCAATAGCGAAGCCATTTACCAGCAATGCACTTCTATAGAATTATGAACATACAAAAACACAACCATCAACTAAAAATGCATAAGCCTTTCAACAAACAATAAACAAACAAGAATAAATAGAAATAAAACCCAACACTTGCCTAATATTTCATAAACTAACTATCCATTCATTGCATGTGTACCCACAAGTCCTCCAACACATCTTCCATAGATTGCTTTATGAGCTTTGCTCACAAATCAATAGCCACTCAAGCAATCAACAAATAGTTAATGCTTCCAATGCGTCCACAGTCCAGAAGACCCTGTTCAAACCATTCACTTTCACCTGTAACGCTTTTACTTATCAAATATCAAAAACAAATAGAAAAAGCCACTCACCAGTTGCACATTGTTCCTATGGCTCTTCTCTCATAATTCAAGCACTCCACAGAATCCTAGATATCGAAGACAACACCATGTGGCCAAAAACAAGCAAGCTTTTCAACAAACAATAAACAAATAATAAGCAAAAACCAGCACTTGCTTCATATTTCATGAATTGACTATGCATTCTCTGCTTCAATACCGATCAACACATATCACATGGCATACATTAAACATGCATTCACTACTTCAATACCGACCAGCACACTGCCAAAACTTGCACGGTATGCATTCCTTGATTAAATAATTGCCACTACATATAATGTCCCCCTATTTTCCTAATTTACTTAAAGGAAAATGAAAAAGCAAGCACACTGTTATGCATTAATAAATGAACATATTTGTTTCAAGTCCATATTTGTTATAGTCTCCTTATTTGCAATTGAAACATAACAAACAAAGCGTTGCTTTACTAAAAATGTGTATTTCTCTAGCACTTACGACATTCACTAAGCATTGATTGATTTATGTCTATGAATTGCATTTAACATGTCATCCACTATGCTTATCTATCTGAAATGTCTCTGTAACAGGACCTGTTGTTTACAATTTTAGTGGGAAACAAATATCTACACTACCACAAATATAGTCAACTGTTAAACAAGAAAATTTCAAGTCAGATTCTTTGATCACTGTCCTTTTCTTTTTGTAATGAAACATTTTCATGTATATGCAAAATATCAACTTCGCTCTATTATACATATGTGCAAAGTACTAAAGATTTCACCTTCAGAATGAAGACAAGATATAACAATATAGAAATAATAGGCATTAATAACTATGAATATGCAAGCTGCTCACTAGTATACAATATAGAAAAATTCCTTAGAAATAACAATCTTACTACAACAGGGACATTCAAATTAAATGTTCAAAACTGTTTCTTTGATTCTTTACAAGTGTTGTTGACCAAACAGTTATAGGTTCTTATATACATAATTTTATATAACTATATATATACAATGTAATATGTATGTGCATATATATGTATAAATATATAAATGTCCATTATGTCTATATAATAGCGTTCTTGTTTTAGGGAAGTGTTGTGTGCAACTAATCGGGACAAGGGTCGAGAAAACAAGGACTATTGTAGCAACACACAAAAAATGCTATTGAAGAAAAGTAATGCACTGAGCCTAAATGAGCTAAACCAAACAAAAACTAGGAATTCATATTGGGTTTTGCATTCAGATTAAAACCCTTCATTGTATTCATGCTTTTTGTTTGGTTTCCACTCATTCAAACTGGCGTATTTCGCTTTTGGAAAAACATGTTTTGTACTCAATGGCTATTGAAATCCTTCTACAAACACACGTGTATTTGGACAACAACATCAGGAAGAAAGTAGTTGCACTTTAACAAACTAGCCAAATTCCTACCATAATTTATATTGTTCCATCATGCAAACCCTATGAAAATGCATTTTCAACATCTTGTACAGTACTATAGACAAACCTATGTTGAAAAATGAGGTGTTTTCTTAGCTTAATACTCTGTAAAACTTTAATATTGCTGATCTAAGTAAGATTTTTCTTTGTTACATATATTCTTTGTGGGTGATTATCTTGATTAATTCATTTTACTATTGTAGAATGAAGAGAGAAGTTGATAGAAGAACTAGATAGGATATTAGAAAGATTACACAAGATATAACGTGGAGAAAACCTTTCGGGAAAAAACTCCACCAAGAATTATTCTATTATTCAATCTCTGAATTACAATAGCTCCAATTCTTGCTTGAGAATGCTTCTTCTATCTTTACCAATCTTCTTCACACCTGCAAATAACAATTATGAAAACTCTCTTCAACTTGAATGAGATATAGAGACAATGTGCAACCTTGTAATCTCCAAATGGTGATAATTACAATGCACAAGCTCAAGCCCTTGAAAAGGTACGCCATATTGCTTCAAGTTGAGTTATTCTGAAGACTAAAGCTTACAACATGTGCTTCATGCATTTGGGCGTCCCAAACTGAAGCTACAACTTATCCTTCACTTTGGTGATAATTCCAAAGCTCTTCCTCAAAGTTGGCGCCCATAAGAAATCCTCTTAACTGAGCCTTCAGAAATATCTTATCATGCAAGAGAGGTAAATCCAAGAAAGCATCTTGGGCGCCCAAGTTGGCTGCAAGTGATTTCTAGTTAACTAAAACATTTACTCAACACCATTCCCAAAGAATGGGCATCCCCTGTTAACTAGAGGTAGTCCCTATTATCTGTCATACAACTCAATGTTATTAGCCATGCATTCCAAGTTAACTAAAGTTAACTAACATACAACTGAAACTAACTAAAGACAACTAAACCATAACTGAACTGAACTGAACTGAACTGAACTTTTGAACTGAACTGAACTAACTCAAGCATGCAAACATCAAATCCTAACTCCTAGGATCTTTACATGCATACAGAAGTGTTAACTGTTACTCTGTATAGTTAACTGAACACAAGGTGAGTGTCACCTTACCATGTGGGTGCCCCATGTGCCCCTATTATTTAGGAACTCACTATGGATGCCCTCACATGCTCCTTACATGTAGAATTAATTACAAATGTCAATAATCATGATTATTTCATCAAATATTAATCTCATCCTAATCTTAGTGTTGTTGAACACATTCCAAGAATCTAGGAGATACATGAAATAATTAATGTTTAGGATTTGCAATTAAATGGCATCCTATTTCCAACAACCTAAGCATATATGACTGACACATGCTCCAATGTACTCTTTAATGCTATATAATTGCTTTGCAAACAAATGATGGAACAAACAAAAAGACCAGCACAACAAATGCAACACATGGAAAAGACACAGGAAAATGGTAAACAACTTGTTTTATTAACCTATCATATGCATGTCTCCATCAACCACATAAGATTTGCGTTTTCCTCTATTTTTTCAGAACAAAAGTGAACAAGTCGATATCAATCGAAGACTTAAATCCAAAAAAAATTGGCAACACATTCAAAGGTGACATTCTTGTCATCTACAAATCAACATTGGACAAAGACAATGAAACAAATGAGGTATGACATGCAGATCTCACAGAACTTAAAGCATAAATGACAATTACAATAAATATCAATGGAAACCTTGTGCAACAACATCAACACAAGATAATTCCAGGAATAGGAGTTTCAATATCAGGTTTCCAAATTGCACGTAAAACATTTGATGTCAAAGGGGACTGTGGTTGCATATTGGTACTGACAGAAACTACCACAGTTGAAAGCATGCCTCGATTTTCTAAAGACTATTACTTTATTCTAGATACAACTATAAGCCAATTACTAGGAGTCACAGATCAAAATCCAAGTGGAACAATAGGTGCTTTGGTTATTGGTGCTAGCAAAGTTAGTAGCCAATATGCTATTGATATCAAGGATGTCATAGTAGAATCCGACAGAGCACAAGTACAAATATCTACATACCATATGCCACTAATCTATTTTAACCCATTCCTATACCATTTTTTCCTCTACTAAATTTTTTGTCTAACAATAACTAAGTTTCTCTTTGCCATGCAACTGCAACTGCATTCATCTCATGAACAACAGTACTTGCAAATAATGCAACAACTTTTCAAGAACAAAACTCTAGCAATTCTTTTCAAAAATATCCTAAAAACCAAAGATGAAAAGAACATGTTCCATATAGGCCATTCAACATTTATTTGCAAATTGAATAACAAAAGAACAATGGAAAAGCTAACTACATTGATGTAATCAACATTTACGGTAACTTTAGAAATATCTTGTCGCTTTCTCAAACTATCTCTTTCATACTGACACTTATAACAATATATGTTTACATGTTTTAGGTTTCAGGGACATTAAGGGCAGCAAACACACTTTCAAATCCATTCAAAGCTTTTTGCCCAATATGCAAGTATAGATTCTATAGTTATGGAATGTTGTAATAGAACGATGCTCACTGCAACCAATGTGACATACAAGTCAGTTACATATACTTACTCCATCCTCAAAGTATCATCATAACAAATGACAATCAAAAAATCCATTGTTTAGTTGAAAACTGTGTCATGCAACAACTCTTGCCCGCCTTCCAAAACATGAAATACGAAGACTATGTCAAGGACAAATCAACAGTTGTATTTGCACTACGGGACTTTGTTTTCAAAGGCCATTTCAAGCTCAATCAAAACAATGTCATTACAAAAGCTATTTGTCTGACTAAATGAACATCATATGCTACAACAAGGTACAAAACAATATTGATACAAATAATTGTTTTTGTTCTCAATTTGCAAAAAATGTTTAATATTCCATAGGACAATGGTTCCTATACTAATTCTATCAATTCCATTGTAGATGACGAACAAACACAAGCAACTGCAAACGTAGCTGACATTGCACCAACTGGCACATCGCTTTTATCTTACGCTTATATTCCTAGTTGTTTGGCCTATATGACTATATTTCATGTTATATGGATTAAAACTTTTAGCATCTCTCACTTTACACTCAACATGTTTCCTATATATTAGACAATGCTCATTTTTCTCGTTTCTCGCTTCAGAAAGCTTAAAATCCAGTAACATATGGCTTCTAAATATACTATATTTACTATTGCAATTATTGTATTTTAATTTCACATAGTTTATTACGCAATCAATTTCAAAAGTTTATAATATTTTTTTACGTTCCTAAACTTGTAAATTCAAGTACATTTTTCTCATAACAACCGACATTCACTTTATAACAAAGCATAGAAGAAAAACTAACGGTTCATTTTATATTTACATTGTTCAACATTCTATATTTTCTACTTCTCATTCTTGATATGTACAAGTTTTGCTTGATGTTACAACAAAAATTCAATATTTCATTTGTTTAAGTAAATTAGGAAAATAGAAGGACATTGTGTATCATGGACAATATTTAATCAGTGGATGCAAATTGTGGGGACTTGGGTAGTGGGGTAATGGGTACTGAAGCAGTGAATGCAAGTTTAATCCATTAAATGCAAATTGTGTCAAATGTGTTGGAGAGCTACTGGGTATGGAAGCAATGAATGCATAGTTAATTCATGAAATCTTAGGCTAGTGTTGGGTTTTGTTTGTGCTCATTATTGTATGTTTCTCAATTGTTGAAAAGCTTCTCAATTTTTTAACTCTTGATTGTGCTAATTATAACTAGAAGTATTTCCCGTTGTTAAAGGTGCTAACGGAGCAAGTGGGTACAGTAAATTGCATATACTTTGAACAAGGTCATGTGGACTATGGCAGCAATGAATGTGTTAATTATGTGTTTATTGCTTCACTGCCTACCACCGTACCAGCAAATCTCAGAAAGAAAATTGTTCGAGATGTGTTGAAGGGATAGTGCATACAAAAGCAGTCAATGCATAGTTAATTCATGGAATGTGAAGCAGTATTAGGTTTTATTTGTGCTTTATCTTGTATGTTTCTTGCTTGTTAAAAAGCTTATGTATTTTTAGCTTTAGGTTACGTTCTTGGATGTTTGTTATTCTGTAACGACGCACTATGGGCAAGTGACTAGTTGCTATGTTTTTCATGCTTGCTTGTTGTTACAAGGGTTAACGGGGAATGCTTGCAAAAATTTATCATGTTCGTCTATTTTTTGCAAATTTTAAACTTGTTTCCATGGTTCAGGTCTACGAATAACATATTATTTGTCATGGGTTGTTCTCATTTGTTTAATTCTCTCGTATGCCTCTATAATCCATTTCCTTATAAGCAAAGTAGCAAAAATAGAAATAGATGATAAATTTTGTAGATAACTCTGATGCACTGTAGAACAATCAATGCATAGTTAATGCATTAAATACTATGTCAATAGTGGCACAATTATTATGTTTTCTAGGCCTAGGGTTACGTTGCACAATTCTTATGTTATGTGAGCTATGATGTGCACTAGCTAGTTTGCTTTCAAAAAAAATGAGTGGTAGACCTACTCGCATTTAATGCATTACTTGTAGATTGATTGACAAGCCTGCCATTCCAAATCCACATTATACAATTATAATAGTAAATTGCTTTCATCGCAGTAGTCACTTTCCCTTCAACAAAATGACATGCACATCAACTGCATGATGGCAGTAAAGCCGATACAATTTATAGTAAATAACTAGTTTTAGCATTTTCATTTGTAATACTTGCTTCACCAATGAAATTTGATTATCTTGCAGCAAGTTTACTATTGATTTTAAACTTTCACTAAATTAGAAAAATATGGGAACATTATATACTTGGCATTTATGAACATATTTTGATATTTGAAAAGCATTATTTATCTCTTTTTCTATTGATATTTTGATATTCTTTTCAATCTTGTTCACTGTAAAAGCTTACAATGCATTAATTGTGGTTTGATTGCTTCGATAGGCACTAGCCTAATTGCAAAGCCTCTAAAATTTGGATTTCATGACTACATATTTGATTTTTTTATTATGTTTCGCTTCAGTATCTATCGTTTTGCTGCCAAAGCTAGCACAAAAAAAATAAATTAATATTTAAACCTCTAGTTAACTAACAGACCTGTCATTTGTATCAATATTCATAATTAGTTTATTAAACTAAATTCATACCAACTCTACTTCCTATTATCTTTTTTCCAATCACATATGCTCTTTTCTAAATTAATGGTAAATAGAAACATTTATAATTAGTTTATTTTCTATGTCTTACATATCTACTCAAAACGCTTACTATGTTAACAAATAAAAAAGTATAAATTAATTGGGTTTACAAATATAAAAAAAATACACATGGTTAAAAAATTCAAAAATATTACTATTAACTGAACATAATAATGTACTAGTTAAAAAGATAATATACTACTCACATTTTAACTTATTGCTATTATTTATATTTTATATGTCTTTTGTATTAAACAAAATAAAATACTTTTATATTTTTAATATCTTCTTTCGTCGAATGCTTCTCAATTGTTAGTCTATTACTAATATATTTATTTTACATATCTTCAATAATAAATAATATAAAATACTTTCCATTTTTTAATATGTCCATTCTCCAAAATGCTTTCAAACTTTAAACTTATCACTAATATTTTGATCTTTTATGTCTTACATTTCCACTCAAAAAATTATTATGTTAACAAATAAATATGTTTACCAAATACTTTTGTACAAAAAATTATTCATATTCTTTAACAAGCACATAAAAAATATGAACTTTAATATACAACTGCTCGAACAAGTTCTATTCAGTACGAAACTCTACCCTTTGCATTTTGCTTCTAAAATTATATTCTTTCCAATTCCATTCTTTCTCCATTTATGCATTCAATACAAGACTCTAACAAATCTAATTACAAATCTTCAAACAAATTAACCCTTCCACTACCAACCTAAAAACTCTTATCCATTGATTAATATTAATCAAATTTTAATTTACAAAAAATATAGTATTTGCAAAGGAAATTGAGTTTTAAGCGTTTCCAAATAGTTTAACTTACAATTTATTTCACATAACTAATTCAATGTGTAATTATAAAAAATAATTAATATTGTTTATTCATGCAAACTCAAATTTGTACTTATGTACAAAAATTATCAAGTTCTACCTTGTTTTCTTAAATAATTAGTAATAATTTACTCATAAGAAAATTGGTATTATTTAAAATGTCTTTCACATTAACAAGCACTTATTTTAAATTACTTAGTACTAGTTAATATATTTTCAAACAATTGGTTAATTTTCAAAATGCATGTAATAATTTGCCAATGGTCTATAAATTATTTTACCAAACACAATGTTCATTTACTAATTATACTAATTAGTACTACAAATGATTTAATTTATATTCAAAAAAAAATTGATATTAATTAACATATTTGAACAAAGTAATGAGCACTTATTTTCTAAATTATTTAGTTGTACTTACTATTTCTTCAAGCAATAAGTTGATTTCATTTAATTTCAAGAATTAGTTTCCTACAACTACTTTAATAATTTCCTAATTTCAGAATGCATCTAATATTTAGCCATTCAATCTTCTTCTCGACATTCAATACAAAACTCCAAAAAGCTCTTTGCTAGCAGTAGGAACACGACACACTGCATCACTTATTAACCTATAATTTAATCCTAAAAATAGAATATAGCTGTATTGCTTAAAATGTTTCAAAAAATACCAAAAAAAATTCAAGACATATGTGGATAACATTAAAGACAATCATCAATGTTCACGATAGAAATGTTGCCCAAAATAGTGGTGGTCCAATTCTGTCCGGAGGTTAAAATGGTCGTGCAGAGTTTCTTCGCATGCACCATCACAATAATAGATATTAAAAAAAAAAGTAAATAAATAAATAATTAGTTGAGGAATTTTAAAAGAAACTAAATAAATAAATAATTAGTTGAGGAATATTTAAAAAAACTAAAAAATAAATAATTAGTTGAGGAATATTTAATAGAAACTAAATGACTTTTTTAAAGCCCCTTGATTGTAACACTACACTAATTTAAAATATTTTAATTCCTAGTTACAATGGTATAGTAGATGGAATGAATTAATTAACCTTTGACCCACTTTCCCTTGATTGTTACACTTTCTATTAAACTTCAAATATTGAGAATGGTTTGAATAACCTATTACATGAGACTTTTTAAGTTGTAGATTTAAATTAAAAAAATAATAGATATTTTTAAAACCCTAAATAATTTAAAAAAATATATCCCTTGATTGTAGCATTAAATTAAATTTAGAAAAACCTTAGCAAAAAGAACTTGCCAATTAAAATTTTATAACTTATAGAAAATTAGTAAGACACAATTATGACATCACTTGATGCAACATGCTAATAATAAATAAATAAAACTTGGGATTAATGAAAATATAAAATATTGCAGCAAAATACAAAACATATCAAAAGTAAAAATATTTTAAATTTTAAAATATAGCTTTATTGCTCAAAATCACAAGAATCCAAAGACATCAACTTTATAATGATTATTACCCTATAATTTAATCCTAAAAATAAAATATAGCTTATTGCTTAAAACGTTTCAAAAAATACCAAAAATGTTTCAAGACATATGTGGATGACATTAAAAACAATCATCAATGTTCATAATAGAAACGCTGCCCAAAATAGTGGTGGTCCAATTTTGTCTGTAGGTTGAAATGGTCATGCAGATTCTATTGATTTTTCACTCAATATTTTGTTGTTAACCCTTGAGCATTTCGTCAAACAGTTTGCATGAAATAGATATGCAAAGTTTCTAATTTGTTAATTTGAAGGTTTTGACATCATATTTAACAAAATACCATAAATTGAAACTTGGGACACAACCGAGTGGTTCCAATGATCTGTTTGCTATTATAGCAGATTTAAATAATCTTTTAGTCTTGTTGTTTACAATAGAAATTAAGGCATACAATGCAAAATTATGACCTGTTATCAAGTCCAACTGCTCACTCTTTATATGGTTGTAGAATTGATGAATAATTGATAAAATTCTAACATGATATCACCTAGAAATACCTATTTGAAGGGAGTCGATTCCTGCTTAAACTTCCACGCACAGCTATAGGTACAAATCAATTAAATATTAAATATTGAAGGTCCTTTTATTCCCACATCCAGCTCCAAACTATAATACTTAAAACTGAGATTCTGGCGGCCAGCTAACATATGTTTCCAAATCCCATCCAAAGCATTAATTCATCATCGCCCTCTTTTTAATGAAGAGTGTTAATATCGGTACACGATAGCTTGCTCAAAGGCATTGTGCATGTTGGAAAGTCCATGGCTTCCTAGAAGGAGATTTCCTTAGCTTAGGAAGCTTAATAAACCAAAATATGTGTTGACCCTTCTCCAATTCATAACGTCTCTTTTCTGATGGTTGTTGTAAGACACCATAAGCATCGATTATTCCCTTATCTCATACTACGATTATTATTCACGTGACACATCCCATTCCTCATGCTGATTTGATTAAGGTGGTGGCTATAATTGATAATGTGCTCTGTAGCAATAAATTAACAATACTTAATTCTTCCACATTGAAAAGTTGTGTAAGCCTTTTTTACCTCTTCAGAAAATGTATTGATTCCTTTAGAACAGAAGTAGGAATCATACATTTGTCATTAGGGTATGGTATGGCTGAACAAGTTTAATAATATTTTATTCTTTCAATCTGTAAAACTACAAGATTCAATTTTGTCCTTATCTCTACAAGCTTCAATAAAAGTCCTCTAACCATCAATATTTTAAAACCTCTTCATAATCTAAGATTAACACAATTCTACGGTCCTCGGGATCAAGGGCACACTACGGTGGCTCGTATTTTAGTTGATTTGGACATCTCCAAACCTCTCCGTGGAGATGTGGTCTTAATGGTGGAGGATAGACCTTGGACTCTACTGTTGGACTATGAGGGCCTCCCCTTTTGGTGCAGGAGATGTTTCTCCACTGGTCATTTGGCCTTTAGTTGCCCTCTTGCTCGCCGCAAGGGTGTTGTTACTTGGTGGAAAAATCCTCTCTGAACCATCTCAAGGTTTGTTCTCCCTCTTTGGATGGTTCCTCCAAGGAGGGCGACCCTCCCTTGGCTACTTCTCCCAAGGTATCTAAGTCTTTCCAGGCTCCTCTTCCGGTTATCCCTTCCGTGGAACCTGTGTTGCCTCAATCTCTTCTCGCTGTTCAGGTGGAACCTACACATCCCTCATTGAATGACTATGTTGGTCCTTTGATCGCTCATGTCTCCTCTTCTACGTTGTCGGCTCCCTCGCTACATGGTGGCTCCTTGCCTGATGTGGTTGTTGAGGATCTACTCCTCTCGCGTTGCTCAGTGAATTTCAATTCTGAATCTTCCTGGTCTGTTGTGCAGAGCAAGAAGGGACTCCCCAAATCTGTTGCTTCTTCGCGGCCTAGGGTTTTGGGAGTCAAATTAGTCACCTTAGGTTTTGGGGTTGTCTAGTCCTTGTTTGTTGTTCAATAACTATTTGTCAGTTGTTTCTGTCGTGGCCTGTTTGGCCTATTTTGTCGGGCCCTAGTGGCTCATGTTTGTTTTTCTCCAAGTTCATTTTCTTGTTTGAACTAGCTTCTTTTTGGCTCTATGGGCGTTCAATGTGAAGGGTACATCAACCTGTAAATGCTACTTATTTAATCAAAAACACAAATCCTCTGAAATTTGTCTTTGTAAAAAGATTTCACTGAATTTTAAAATTATGTGGGAATTCTAATATGAATTTACCTACAAAAGGATTTGGATTGAACCTTAAACCAAGCTCTTCAGTTCTCCAATTATAAGTTTTCAAAAAAAAAATTTAATGAAACTTTTTTATTGTTATTAAATAATTTATTTGTAAAGTGACTTTATTTAATATTTGAACACTATATTTAATAAAGTCACTTTAATTAATTAAATATAAATGTCTAAAATATTATTCAAACATTTTAATATTTAATTAATTAATTTTAACTGTGGTGATCACTTGGGGACATTACATGTGTGGAGCAACCTATTCAAACAATATTGAGTTTCTTAATGAAAATGTATTCCATGACTTGGGTTTTTGTTAAATTAATTAAGAGTTTTATTGTAAACTTTATTAAATGTCAAGTAACTTTTAGTCTATTGGTGAAATTGCTCTTGTTGAGTGTAAATTCATAACATTCTTAAGCGATGAGGTCAAAATTGTGTCCGTGGTGAATTTGAGGAACTAGATATATCTTTCAATTAAAAAAATGATAATAGTGTGTGCACTGAGTGGATTACAAAAGTGACATTGTAAGATGTTTCAAATCCTTCAATAAAAAAGTTATTTAATGATTTAGTTTATTGTTAAATGAATTATGAAATTTTATTGTGAAATGCTTTCAGTAAACAATATTTTATTTAAATTTGTTAAAAATTTAACATCTATTAAATATTTGTATTTTATTTTAATTATGTTGAAATTTGTTGAAAAACATAAAATATGATAACTATATAGAACTCTTGAGGAAAAGATAATTTCTCTAAATTATTTTAGGTTAATTACATAAATAGAAGCAAATCGATCACAATTAACTTAGATTAAACGAATATATATGGGAATGATAAATTAGAATGGTAAATGTTAATCTAGGAAATTAAATGTGAGGGATAGTGCACTTAGCTTGTAGGGCAATGATGAAGATAGAATTTGATGCAAGAAGATTTCCACTCACCTAGGTACCAAAAAAAAGATGTACTTGTCATGTTTGCTATCTAGAATACTATGTAGATGAGATATTATTTGGGTTGGTTTTGTAGCACTAGATCAGTCTTCCATTGCATGAATCCAATCCCTAATGTATAGTCATGATCTAGTACACAATATACTTATAATATCTAATTCACTATAGTCGTGATCTAGTACACAATATACTTATAATGTATAGTCTTCCAAACTTGGAGTGGTGAATGATGGAGTTTGGAATTTTGATTGGGATAGTGTTTGGAACCATGAATTTTATATGCCTTGCGTGATGACCATTTTGAAGGGGGTGGACATTTATTATATGTGGGAGACCTCTTTTCTTGTGGCTACACCTTTTGATTGACTTTTGGATTTAGAATATTTTCTTTGCTTGATCCATTTTTCTCTTGGATCCATTTTAACTTCATTTGTCCACTTGGATTTTTGTACTCAATGGCCTTTGACATTTAATTTTGGACTTTAGACTTGTAAGGATTTTGTCATTGTTGGTTCCAATTGAGGGAATGATGTTTTATGGTGTGGATGGAAGGAGTGTTGGAAGCAACCTTATGACAAGGACTACTCATGGCCCCCATTTTGATGTTTGTATTGGATAAAGTGTCCCCTAATATCATGGAGGTATCACTAACACCATTTGATTTCTTGATTGAAGAATAGCCAAGACCTTGATGTCTAGGATTTTCATAAAACTGAATTGGTTCTTGAATGTCTTGCTCATGTATGCCTAGTCCTCTTCCTTGATACTGCATGCTTTGACATATTCTCTTTGCAATGGGGTATTTGTTATTTTGAAAACAAGATGCGAACCCATCATTATGTATGGGGAAACTAATGCTTGGAATTTTCTCATCTGCAAGAAAGCCTGCTTTGACAAAGGTGGATGATCCTAGTTGGTAGGATATTTTGGCTTTATCATTTGTCATGCTTGTGTCTTCTTGGTCCTATAAGACGTTAATTTTATCAATGATATCTTTTGTGCCTTCGTATTTGACTTGGTCAATGATAGCTTCCTTGTGTTCTTCTCGATCCATAGTAGCCTTTTTATGTTCTTGAATGTTGTCCATGTCATTTGTTTGATTATCTATGTGTCCTAAGGAGGCAAGTGTCTCATTTTGGGAAATGGAGGTGTTTGGAGTTTGGATAGGATTGAATTCAAATGTTTGATCATGGATGGTATAAAGGTTGATAAGCGGATCATGTTGGGTGTCTTGTTCAATGAAGGATCTTGATCAAAGATAGGTTTGTCTTGGCTAACATGATTGGGAATGGGATCTTGATCATGGATAGGTGTATTTTGGATTCCATGGTTATCTAGAATGACTTCGTGGATGGACTTAAGGATAGGATCATGGGATGGACTACTTTGATCTTGACATGAAGGTGAAGCTATGATTTCATGCTTTGGACTTTCCTTTTGACATGTATCCTCAAGTTTAGGCATTGGGATGTGATTTTGGAGACCATGACTAGATGTATTTTCATGACTAGATGTAGATTGAGATGGAATGGATTGGGATGAATTAGTGGATGATGGACTAGGATAGGATGTGAAGGTTTGGAATGGATTAGTGGAAGGTTGGTTTCCCTTGTCAAGGTTAAGATAAGAGTGATAAGTGGACACTTGTTGTGGATTAATGGTATGGCTTGTGTTAAGTGACTCTTGATAGTGAGGGTAGATGGATGAATGACTAGGCCTTATGGATTGTTGGTAAGAAGGGTATGTGGGTAGTTGACCATGGGTTGAGGTTGATTGATATTTGGATTGGTGAATTGTCTTTTGAAGTCTATGGCTTGTTGGTATTGACCATTGCAGAGTAATTGGTATTCAACTTGACTAGAAAGCATATCAAGGTAAATTGCAGACACGGTGGTGAGGTCTAAATGACAATGCAAAGGATAGGATGAAATTGAGGATTAGAAGTTTGACTTGGAGATAATGTGGATAACTTGAATTGGAGGACACCTAGATTTTATTTTTTTTGAAATTTTTCTAATGTTTTTGGATTTTTTCATATTTTTACTTTTTATTTTGATTTTTGATTTTTCTCGCTTGATTAAGATTTCAATCTTGAATACACATTCACACACGCAAGAAAATATTTTATGCAAGATGTAATACAAATGATTATGATAAGAAGACACTTCCAAGCACAAGAACAATCCTAACAATTATTCAAGTGGGGAGATTGGCCAATGGTCTTAGGCTAGGATGCACGAGGTTGACTAGGGATGATTTGAAAGAAAAATCCTACCACATAGCTGGGAGAAAGGGATGACCCACCCTTCACCTTCGCTTCCCAAAGGTATAAAGTTCTTTGGGGCTTAGCCAAGAGTGACAAGATTTCAACTCCCAAAGAGGCAGCGTGTCTTTGGATTCACACCTGGATTGAGATCGTCCCTTGGAGGGGTGTGTTCTCCAAGCAGGCCTCCTAAGAAGGGTATGACAAAATTGAACCAAGTGAGGTGTTTTGGAGCGCACACACTTGATTCACACTCACAGTTATTAATTGACCCTTAGAAATGAAATGTGTGTAACAAACAATGGAAGCACTTGTTCTTTTTAACCCAAAGCCAAAATGTGTGATGGAAGACAATGGTTCTTTTTAAGCCCAATTTCAAAGGGTGATTCCACAATACTGGTTTACAATTTTTGGCCAAACTGGGCACTAAATTGATTTTTTCTAACTAAATCGTCACTTTTGGGCACCTATACCGGCTAAACCGTGAGGAATTTGAAGATCATGCAAACTAGTGATTTGTGAAATTTTATCTATAGACTCTAAATATATTTTTTTCAAAAATTTTGGAATCAGATTGCACTTCTTTTCCCATCTCCTTCGAAAACTAGTTTTTTTCAGTAAACACCAGTTTTAAGGAGTGACACTCACCATATAACACATGACTTTTTTTCCATGGATAAAATTCTATTTTTTTTTAATTTAGATTTGTAACTACGGTATCTAGTGCTTCCAATTGGTTTTATGAGTTTTATTGAATATTTTTTCCTTAATCAAGTTTTGAAGTCAAACCAATTACAATTCAGACATAGGCAGACCATATAACACAACTTTTTTTGTATGTATCGAAATTCAATTTATTTTTTGTTGGATCAAGTACTTCAATATCTGGTGCACTCATACTTTTCCAAAAAAAAATAATCTTTTATTTTGCACATGTGTAGAACAGAGAGCTTGATTTTTGGTGAAAAACCTACATTCACAAGAATAAATAAATAAATATAATAATTAAATTAAATTTAAAATTATACTTTGGGAAGCTTATAATAAGGACTACATACAAAAATTTTTTAAATGAATTCATTTGATCCCCAAAAGGTAAATCAAAAGTGGTTTTTATCAACATTTTGATAGGAGTAAATGAGACTCCGTTATAGGTATGGTTTAAAACTAGCGGGTTCTATCCAAGGGGGTTTGATTTAAAGTAGTTTGATCAAACCCTCTTCAATTGGAATGCTTTAAATGGAACTTTTTAAGGCTTAAATCATTATATTTTCTAAAAATATGTGATTTCAGCAAAAATCAAAATCTCCTAGAAATTGTACACCAACTTTGTGGGATCACGCCAAAATGTAATTGCAAACAAGATGTTCGTTTTAAGCCCCAAATTGAAGTGTGTTGACAAGCAATGATTAAGAGATAAAAGATGAAATGTGTGCACCTAGACTTTCTTTAGCTCCAAATTTTTGTCCACTTGATCCAATTTGTCGTTTGAAGTGTTTATTTTTCTGCATATTCACAAAATCAACAACAAAGCCAAAACCCTAACAAGATAATTGATCACTAATATTAGAGGGTTAGCTAGTCAAGACAAATATGATTTTTGGAAATATTTTTTGCATCAAAAATAAAAACACAGAGAATAGACCCTGACTAAAATTTCAAGAGCTTTCCAAAAATGTAAAGAAATCCAAAAAATTTGTTGTTTTTCATCCAAAATTATTTTTTTATGAAAAATCATTAAAAAATTATAAAAATTCACAACAAGTCCAAAAATTCTGATATTTGGAATGAAGGCATCTAGCATCATCCCAAATCTGTAGAAAAAATTTTGTGAAAAGATCTACAACTGTTTGAGAGATATGGTCGAATCTTTGAAAACTAGGGTTTTTTCCCAAAATGATGCAAAACCTGCAACAAAAAGATAACAAAACCTACAACAAAAAGGATCCAACTCCAAAATTCCTCAAAATTTGTCATAATATTGAGCTAAAAATCAGTTAGGGGGTTCACGTCGGGTTCACCAATGTAATTAGGGCTAAAATATTAAGGTTAATGCAATAAAGCATATAAATCAAAACTTAATCAACAATGAAGCACAAATGAGCATAAAGACATAAAACATAAAACCGTGTTACCAAATCTCCATGCCACCATTGATTCACCTCCATTGCACTTCTCCATTTTGATTGAATATGATAATTTCCCTCATATTTGAGTGTGCAATAATAAGCCTATGACAAGTGACTAGCAAAATATTGAAGATTGTTGTCTCACACTAACAGCATGTACTTGCATAATATGTGTAGATAATAAAAATGACAAGGGTAAGGTCTTTTATAGAAAAGACAAATTTGAATGAATGGTTGAGATTGGATACCAATAAGATGTCTTAATCAATGGCCAAGATTGAAAGTTGTAGTATGAAATAAGGTTAGGGAAAAATTAGGGCAAATGATAAGGATGAAGGGTTGAGATTGAATTATGAGATAGTTCAATCAAGGGCTAGGATTAAATGAGATGTCAAGAGATAAGAATTGATGTGGAAGATAAGATTGGCATGGATAAAGAGGTGATAGAAAAAATTAAATAATAAAAAATTATTTAATTTAGGTGGCCAATGAATAATTAAATAATTAAAATAATTATTTAATTATAGAGGAATGTGACAGAAGGAATCATTTTGAATTAAATAATGATTTAATTCAAAATTCAAGAGTGGACCAAATTAAATTATGAGAGAAAAGATTGATGAATAATTAAATAATTAAAAATAATTATTTAATTATATTGGAAAGTGGATAAAATTAAATAAATTAGAATTTATTTAATTTTAGAAAGAAGGTGACTTAATTAGTGACATAATTAAATAAATAAAATTTATTCAATTAATCAAGGAGGAATAAAGATAAAAAAAATAAAAATTATTTAATTAATAGAAGAATTATGACTTTAGAAAATAATTAAATAATTATCAAAGACAAAAGGGGAAATGATGGGGAATTTAGAAATCACAAGCCTGGGACAATTTTTAGTGTCTACAAGATGATATTGCATGTTGAGTTACAAGTTGGGGAGAATGCATTAGAGATGGATGTTGATCTCCATATTGGAATAGATACTAGATAAATTCAATTTTTTTATTTGCTAAATAATGCTAGGGATTCACAATGTTTGCAGGATGGGGGTTTTTATGTGAAAGGATTTTCCCCGTGTACATCTTATGTTTCTTCTCTCTTGGTGGGTGACCTTTTCTCACTTTTTTTTTCTCTTTCTATTTTTCTCTAAAAGTGAACTCTACAAGTTGCTATTCTACTAATTTTTTAATAGACTCATAATATACACAGCTTTCCTCTTAAAGTTAATCGTGGAAGAGAACTTTTTCCTTTCATCAAAGAATAGGGTTAGAAAAGTTCTAGTTGTACAAAAAATGGCAATGGTAATTATGTGTGCATAGTGTGGCAATCATAGTATGACATTACATATTGGGTGTTGTCATGTTGTGTGATCATGATTTGTATGGTTACAAATGATGTATTTATATAGCTACTTGTAATTATCTAGAAACTCAACAAAGGAGTGTTAGTAACATGATATGGCCCCTTCAATTGGTTACATATATTTGATGCAAGGAATTGGAGAAAAGAGAAAAATAATGTATGAAGTGTAAAAGTAATCTAAGAATTTAGGCACATGTATCATGTAAAGTAAAATATTGTCATGAATACAATATGTAAGAGTCAAATTCTTGAACAATAAGTGTGGTAAGTGCATGGGCTAGAGAGAAGCATAAGGGACTATAAATGTGCTTCTAGTATAGGCAAATGAAAATGATGATGCATCCCTTAATGACCAAAGATAGTTGTGTAAGTACATAAAATACTAGAAAAGGTGTATTCCCCCAATGTATAAGTAGATAAGTGTATAGGCACATAAATGAGTAAAATGTAATCATGAAAATCTATGTAAATCCATTTTCCCCCAATATGAGAAAGATGGCAAAAAAATCTCAAAAATGACACAAGAAAATATGAATAATGATCAATGAATAATTGCCCCTAAATATAGCATGGTCAAAATTAGTAGTAGCAAAGGTTCATAATGTTAATTGGTTATTTCAATATTTTTTTTTCCTAAGAGTTGATAGAGCAAATGCACTATTACCAAACTAGAAAGTAATGATAAAAGGCACAATCCAATTAGGGCAAGATTCCCCTCAAGGTTCTTTCTTGTCATTTGGATTATTAGGGTTCACACAAAGTGTAATGCACCTAATTAGAAGTCTATATGGATGATTCTCTTATTATACACTTTCTTTAGTTATCATTGGTAAACTTATAGATTATCTGATCAATTTACTCTTCATTAATCAAGTCTCTCAAGATCTTGTAAATGATGCTAATGGTATGTATAATCATCAATGATATTGCTAAGGGAAACATGTAGAAATTGAATCTCAAGCTTCAGTAGCATGATGGCCTCAATACCATATACTAAAGAGTTTGGTATGTATAATCATCAATGGTATTGCTAAGGGAAACATGTAGAAATGGAATCTCAAGCTTTAGTAGCATGATGGCCTCAATACCATATAGTAAAGAGTAAGGTGTAAATCTTGTAGGGGTATGAATACTAGTGTGATATGCCCATAATAATGGAATAAGTTTTTTATGTCAATTGTATCATGTTTGCCAATCGTTTTTTATAAGATTTGTTCAACGTGTATTCATGGCCTCAATTTATCCATTCCCTTATGCATAGTTGAGAACCTACATTATTGATGTAATTTCTCTAAGGACTTCATTACCTCTTTATTCTTAAATGATGTATGGTTTTCATTTACAATGGTAGACGGTAGGTCGAGTCTAGAGATAAGATTATCCGTTATGAAATTGCAAATGTTGGTCATCATGGTAGATTCAAGAGGTGTGAGTTCAACCCATTTTGTAAAATAATTGGTGACAATAACAATGAAATTATACCCTTCAAATGAAGTCAATAAAAAAATCACATTAAATCAAGTCCCCGAGTAGAGAAAGGCCATGGTAATGTATAGGGGTGAAGTTTGTGGGTGGGTGCATGTGAAATTCCACTCTCAAATGGTCAAGTTATTATCTTCAGGAATGAGGTAATTCAATGATAAAATTTAACTTGCAGAATGAGAAGATAAGCTAAATTTTAAAGTACTTAAATGCATATTTATAATTTCAAATCTAACCCAACAATTACTTTTTTTAAGTTGTGGCATATAATGTGTTGGTATTGAGTCATGCCCTTGCTGAGCGGTTGTGATCATGGGCATGGACCCGTGTTCGACGGCAATTGGAGCCTCCATTGTGCTCCAAAGAGGCCAAGGAACCACTGACTCCCTCAAATTTACCAATAAGAAAAAAAAAACTTTTATAACTAAGCAACATTCCCAAAGTGTTATTAATAAAATAAGTATCCAAAACCTTGGCTCGCACATAGAAGACCTCATTTTTTTTTCCATCTAGAGCTAGGTCATTGTTATCATTTTTGTCCTTTACCTTTCCCAGAAAAAGCATATACCCAATTATGAAAATTCAAATACAGCTTGTAGATTCTAATCAGCGACAATAGTTGGTAAATAAAAGAGTTGTGCACCTCAACAAAACTCATTTTGAAAAGCAAATATTTAATATGTTGTGCATTGTTAAAGCTTTAGATTCAAACCTTATTATTGGAGGGCACTTCCACCTGCCTGTATCTAATTATGTGTAGCATCACATAAGTTTTATAACCATGTTGATGTTGTTTCTAAATTAGATAACCTGCTTTTAATGACAAAATATTAAATAGGTAACTTAAAATCTAAGAGTAAAATATATAAAATAACATACAAGCTTGAAAACACTTGTTGCAGGCATCGAATCTCAACCCTCTATATGGATTTGTAGTTTGAATTGAAAAGGGATAACCTTGGATGAACACGCAATCTTTGGTGAGACTATCTATCATCTTCATCGCCAAATTCATACACATGAATTGCACAATGGATTCCACAATTTGAACCTACCAAAACTTGTCTCTGTTGAATTAAATTAGATGGTGATTTAATCAGGGATACTAAAATAAAGCACCATGTATGCCTATAGTCCTAAAAATAGTGATTGTTAATCAGAAATGCTCAAATAAAGCATTGATTATGCCAATTGTCTTTAAGTGCTCTAATCTCCAGTAGCAAATACATATCAAAGGTATTGTTTCAAGAATTACGAAGACTTGGTTATTTTCTAAATATAATATCTAAGCAACTAGATGGAGAATTCAAACTAATAGTTTTTTCAAACCATGTTCCTCTTCATCTATACGGTAACTTCATCCTATATACATTAATCAACGGTGTAAAGTTACAATAATCTCAACTACTTGGAAGTGATAATACAAGTTCCAATGCTAAAGTAGAAAAAGGGGCATTCCAATCTAGGTAATTTATCTTTAAAAGTGTCAGTCAGCCCATTCCCCAAGCTTTGTTTTCAACTTTTAGGCTATGAGGCTAAGCTTTTCCCTTCTCATTTACATGCTAACAAGCAAGTGATAAAATAACGTTCACAAATGTTCAAAAATAATTACAGTAATTTAAAATCCTAAAAGGAAGTTCTTCGATGTATTTCAATCTTTTACAAATCCAGACCTGAAAAAAGAAATCTCTCCACAAAGAAATAAATCGCAATCATTCTAAAGGACTATAACTGATGGCATTTCATGAAGTTTTTGAAAGTAGCATCTTACAAAAAAGATCTAAAACTAATGTTTTTGACACAAAGCATTATTGAGAATTATCTTACATCAAGCTATGTAGCTCGTTCGACAGAGGGAAGGACACCAGTAATTATTTAGAATTCTTTCATGTTGATCTATTCAGCTCACTTGACAAAACAGTTATTCAGTTAATGGAAGACATACTTGCTTTTGGTCTATGATTACTATGAGATAGTCTTTTTGCTGATAAGTTCAAACAATATGCCCCTTTTCTCTAGGTGCTCTTGCAAGTCTGTAGGACCAAACACAATCCCTGGAGGGAAAACACCTCCCTTTGGTAAACATTGGCGTTGATCCATCACAAGGAGAGCACACTGAACAAGAGTGATAGGAGTTGTTGCATAACCAATCTCAGGCCCTGAAATTCTAGTCACCACTTCCATATTTGGCTTTGATCCGTGCTGCAGAAGATGACTCTCATCACTGTAGCCATGACCTAGAAACCACATCTTGAATGAAGCACTTCTAACCTCTTCTTCCGTGGGGCCTGTCTTCTCGAACTGTCCAAGAGTGAAAATTTCTGGGTATTTGACAAGAAGTGAGCGTCCCCAGCTAAATCTGCCTAGTAAGAACACCATCAACACAATACAAATTGTCTGAGGTATACTCCGGAAACCTTCATAACCTAAGTAAACACCAAAATAAAGAGGCTTCACTTCTGACCAGAATTTCCTCCTCTTTTCCACCAAGTCAGAGTTCTCATTGACAGCAGGCAAACCATGTGGATTCTCCGCCAACAAGGCTTGTGTTCTTCGAACAACAGCTGCATCTGATGAGGGTAATTTCCGTGCCCATAGTCCAATCGATTTTTGGTGTTATATTGACTTAGCTTTTGATGCAGGAGGGCCAGGTATCTGCATGCAAAAAGCAATACTTAAAATCCCAGAAGTCATTCTAAACTTCTTGTTCTACTCCCAGGCAGCAATAAGATTAATCACAGAAAGTGAACCCTGTACGGTGACATAACAGTTAATAAACACCTGTTATATATTTCTAAGACCTCCTTATGTACAATGGTTTCAGTAGATTTCATGATAAATGTAAAACGTATAAATTGCATTTCAATATTAATATGAACTTGAATACTTCTACATCCATATTATGAGACAAACAAAGAATGTATCTTGGTAAGAGTTCATTCCTACTCAGGTACATCCGATTAAAATGTGAGTAGTTAATGATGTCATTTTATTGTCATATACCAGCATAACAGTGTTGTCAGGTGAAAAAAGTGTGGTAGAAACACAAACTCCTCCCAACTAATTTATCTTCATGTTTGGAAGGTAAATACCTTTAACTTGGGGTATTTCTCCCTACAAGCTAATTTCATCTTCATGTTCGGAAGGTAAATGCCTTTAACTTGGGATATTTCTCCCTACAAGCTAATCTCATTCACATTCAAGATTGCCTGCAAACATGTAATGTAAGATAAAGCAGATGATTTATGCCTGCTACTAGGAAGTTGTCTAATCTCATTCACATTCAAGATTGCCTGCAAACATGTAATGTAAGATAAAGCAGATGATTTATGCCTGCTACTAGGAAAGACAACTTCCATTTTTGGAAATTGCAATTAGTATCCTTGTCAACAATATCACGGCCTAGATAAAATATCTTGTCTACTTTCTCATAGTCGTAAGGTTCTAACTTCTAACACATCTACCACATTAGGAAGACAGGTTCCTAAAATATCTTGTCTACTTTCTCATAGTCATAAGGTTCTAACACATCTACCACATTAGGAAGACAGGTTTCTAAAATATCTTGTCTACTTTCTCATAGTCATAAGGTTCTAACACGTCTACCACATTAGGAAGACAGGTTTCTAATTTTATGGTTTTCAATTAAATTTGAAAAAGTTCACATCATACAAAGTTTATAGCTGATTTTTAACAAATGCTTTGTTCTGTAATTCAATTCAGCAAAAACCATAGCTTGCATTCAACAAGAGTTTCTGCATTAAAATCTGTGTTGGTGAATAGCTGATTGTAATATCCAACACAGTTATAGATCCTTGTCATGTCCACTTTATAGATAGAAAACATTAAGAAATTTAAACAGATAAACATTACTTATATGATTAATCACAGCTAAACACAATGAAGTCAAAACTCACTAAATCAAAGTTGGTCGATCATTACATTTTTATTTATTAAACAAAAAATTGAGATACATTGATAGAACATCATTGACACATTCAGATTCAGTAAGATTCAGTAAAAAAATGCTTTTCCCAAGCTGCTCCAAAGTGAATCGTTCTACATTTTAGGGTGAAGTCTCTTCTTTAACATGTGGAATGCATAAGAGGGCCCACTAGAGATCTTAAGAGATTAAAAATAGGTACTTTTTGAAACCTAAAGAGTAGGGTGGGGTTCTATGAGGACCCCTTTTCAAGGTGCATGTCCTTGAGATATTTTTGGGCATCCCTGAGATGTCATGTGTCTCAAGATGGTAGGAGACATGTCTATCAGTAACATTAAAGCATATTTATACTGAATTTTTGCTACAAAGTGAGATGGGTTTGTCACAGATAAGATGCAGGCCAGCCTATGTACCCTGGGGACATGTTCCCTGCATTTTCAGACCCCAACCGCACCAGAAACATTTCAAGGATGTGGGGACAGGTGGGAAATGTCCCCCAACTGTCCCTGATCTGCAGCCAAAAAAGTAAACATCTTCAAGACATCCATTTTTTCCCTAAAATAGCAAGGGAGCCCTAACAATCTAGGACGATGCAAGCATAAAAAAGGGATGGTAGGCTGGCCCACAAAGACCTCCACACCCCTTTACAACTAAAAATAAAAAAAAGCAAACACATTTTGCCATTTTATATTTTGTGAAGATGAAGACAAACAATTTTTTTCCTAAATTAGCAAGGGATCCCTAACAATCTAGGACGATGCAAGCAAAAAAGAGGGAGGGTAGGCTGGCCCACAAAGACCTCCACACTCCTTTACAACTAGAAATTAAATAAAAAGCAAACTCATTTTGCCAATTTACATTTTGTGAAGATGAAGAGAAACAAAGAGAACAGCAGGAAAGAAACAAAGAGAACAGCAGGAAGAAGAAAATGGTTACCAATGTTGCAAGGATGTTCAATATGGAATCACAAGAAGTGGCTAAGTCTTCTATTGCCAAATTTCTTTGTCCTTGTCATACCATTTCATGTTTTGCATTCTCCTTATTTCAAACAAAATTCTAAAAATGCAACTATTGTTGGTCCTTTCATTTGCCCCCCACACTCCCCCCACACACACTAGAGAACATAAAATACGCACCAACCTCCTTGATAGGGAGTATTCTAAGATGAGTGAGGTGATGGAGGAAATGAGGCAAGCTTGGATAAGAATGGGCTACTCTATCATCTTGGATGAGTGGACTAATATTAAACATCACGAACATGAGTGATAAACCAAATAAAGATGTGTAGTTTTTTACAAACGAAAAAGGTTTTTGTGATAGGGCATTCTATTAGTAAACCCAGAATAGAGATCTCTTCATCTATCTGTTGCATAATTTCTTATCTATAAAAATCAAATAGCAAAATGGCTAGAAAAAAATATGACATTCTTCATGCTTGAAAAATTGTACAGCCTTATAATATATATACACATACACATAAAGAGAGAGAAAGAGTGATGTAACTTGAATTTCAATATTTCATGAACACTAACTTTGAATGATATGTACAAATTAATGGCATCATGCAATATCTCTGAAAACAGAAATTAACCTTTATCAGGCTTAAATAATCATCCTATGTGCTTGCTTAGGGACAAGAAAAGCCCTAAGTGATATAATCAGTGGTAATGTCTCTTTTGTCTTTTTCATTTGCAAGAAATGCTGCATACCCCCAACGCATAAGATTAGAGAAAATGAGGCAGGAAGACATAAAATTTTTTGAAGAACCTATTCCCCAATTTTGTTCTTATCAAGGAATTGATCTGGCTAAAATGTGGCTAAAATGTAACCTGCACCAACATTAAAAGTAGATATTTTAATAAAGAAACAAATATGAATCAATAGATAAAACGATAGAACCAATATTTATAGTTCTGCAGTTACAAAAAGCTTAGAAAACAAGTCTTCGATAGATATCCCAACAGTGTATATAAGCAGAGGTCTGCAATGTACTGTATGCATCTAAATTTACACAGCCAACAGCAAAAAAAATTACGAAATTTTAAATTAGAACTTGGGAAGATTTATTCACAAAAAATTTCAGAATTTAACATTAGAATCCTGTTAAAGCACATGCATGAATAACATTAGAATTGTGGAAAAATTGTACACAAAACTTTCAATATTTCAGGGCATCCATGATAGAGTAGGAGAAGGCAATGAGGGGTTTTCTAGAAAGAAACACTAAATGGGAAGGCATTCATTAATGACATATTCTACATGTACATTTCTAACTAATGTTTTAATTGCTAAAAACAAAAAAAAAGGCAAGCATAAAATCCCAAATTTAACACGAAAATGGTGGAGACTTCTGTACAGAATTTGTCACATTTAACATTCGGATATGGAAAGAGTTATGTACAAAGTTTCTGAGGTTCAGGATAAGAATTTGGGGACATTTAGCCATTTGGGCACAAAGTTTCTGTGATTTAATGTTACATCAAAACAATTTATGCACAAGATCTAACAAATTTAATATTAGAATAAATTCTGAAAATCGGGATTATAGCTTGAAATTTATGTACAAATCTTCTGAAACTTGATGTTAAAAATGATAAAAATTTGAGCACAAAAGTTGAAATTTAACAGTAGGACTTAGAGAACTAACTATATATCCTTAACTCTAATAAGTGAAACACTATTATTAAAAGATGTAAAGGAGAGCCTGGACGTTATAATCAGTTGCTTCACCACAATGCTTAACTAACCATATTTGCCTTTCACCACAACCTCTTAATAGAGAACTTAATTTTGTATATTTTAATTTCATATTTAACTTTATATAAAGCTCACAAGGCTCATATATCTGCTTCATTCACCATATGATATAGTCTATGTGGATGAAAACACAGAAGAGAACATGGTTTAAAGCGTTATTCTAACACACAACTTATATGAATGATAAACATAACAGTAGTGTAAATATCAAACTGAACTGAACCCTTTTTTTTTTTGGCCATTTTCTCTGAAATTATCAAATTTTCACAATCTATAACATCAATTTGACAAGATTTTTTTAATCTAATCCAAAAAATGTCCAGAAACAATTCTGAACTTTTAGAAGATTTTAGAACCAAATTGTTTGCAGAAATTACAGTTGATTTACGCATGAAAAAAATTAAGGTCTATTATCATTCCTTATTCTGTAACAGAAGAACAAATTACAGAAATAGGAAAAGAAAAATTTAAGTAAATAGGAATGTCTTGTACCAGAAAAACACCTTGCATTAGAAAAAAATGATCATGATGAGATGATCATCTCTGCTTTTTATCTTTCTCTGTTCTGCAGAGATCATATGTTTAAAAACCAAGAGTGTTGCTGAGGGGAATGAAGCCTGGTCCGATGAGGCTCATGATTGATAACACTTGAATAAAAGTATCAAAGCATATGCATATTTTATCATCGTTCCAGGTTGCATTCCTCTCAACGCCACCCTTGTATGAAAATAAATTAAAAATTTAGATCAACAACTATAGCCATTCAAGTTTTTCAAGAATCCACAAATAAATATAAGATGGTGGGTTGTTTTTATAAGTTTTTTCAAATATTTTGTGATGTGGCAAAGATCGACGGTCCAGATTAAAACAAGAAGGATGAACGGTGGAGATAAAAAGACATGCCAAATGGATAGGGAATCAAGTGTGGGAGAAAAAGACCAATGATAAATGTGTGGGAGAATCAAGTGTGTGAGGAATAAGCCATGTTGAAAGTTGATGAAGATAATTATTTAATTTCATGTGACCTTGGTGAGGTGGCATGAAAAGTTGTAGACATGTGCTTGAATTCTTAATCTAGGATTAATGAAACTTAATTAAATAAAACAAGCTTATGAAATTTGTTTATTTAATTAAATTAGAAGAATATGATTTTAGATTTGAAGAATTAAAGGATATGAACTATATAAATAAATTGTGAATTTATTTATACGTTATCGAATATTAATTAAATAACTAGTATTTAATTAATTAAATGTTTTGACCAATTTTAGGTGTATCCAATAGCATATTTGAAATAAGTAAGGAAGCGGTAGTATCAAGTCATTCAATGCTCAGTATAGAAGCAAAATTGCTACTACCAAGCCCATTATTTTTTGCCCTGCCTTAAATTTTTGTTATTTATTTGAAAAGTGAAATTTTTCTATGTGTTCACTATCTATAATATCAAAGTTGAAAACTTGTCCACTTCCCTTTCGATTGGTATACCGGTAAATTTCTTTTTTCATAGTTACACACCCTTTGATAGTCCACCTTGTTTGAAAAGGGTTCAAACTTTTGATAAGACTGATGCTAATAGATACATCCTTCCTAGATTGAGATGGGTCTATGCCAAATAACATTTTTTTAGTGTTTGGGGTTATTGGTGATATAGGATAATCAAATGTATTTGTAGCACCATTTTGTAGATGTTCATCTTGCTCTAGAAATAGGAAGACAGGTTCACCAATGATGGCATGATCTATACATGCAAGCTCTAGTTGTGAAATGACAATCCACCTACGTAATTGTAAGTAAAAATATAATTAGTAATATATTGTAGAAGTTGGAAAGTTAATTATCAGGTATAGAAATAGTATTGAACCTGCATACTAACCTTGAATTACAAATGATGGGACAATTATATTTTGTTAGTTGTATTATAGATCCCTTGTGAATTTGCTTAGAAGTTATATAGTGGTTTACTTTTTTGGCAATGATGCTCTTTGTTTATGCTCTTCGTCAGAAAGATCGATTCTGCATCGATTGTTTCTCTCAGGACCACAGCCAAAGTTTTCAAGGTAGATAATACTTGGAGATAAGGATCCAAGCCTAGACTCCCATCATTCATAAGCTTAATTTTTTTGTAAATGATTATCCTTTTCTTGTTAAAATTCCATTGAACTGTACTTAATTGCAAGATGGAGAGGTGCAATAGAGTAAAATTCTAATGTAATTACAAGGATATTTTGTAGTAGTAGGATAAGACGTGCAGGAAAAAGAGTGTTTTGATGTAGAGATAAAAACCTACAGGACAAAAACATCACAATTCATTATAAAATGTTTTAATAGTTTGGGAAAGGTATGACCATGATACTATAACTATGCACTCTATAGATGGGGCAGCTTAGTGAAAAGGTGTCAATCATAACAAATCAATGGTTTTAAAAATATTTCAATAGACAACTTCATATCATGGTCAAAGAGGCGCCAATGACATGGACAAAGCACATTCAAAGGACAACCACACTGTCATCAACATGGCAATCAATGTGAACGACTGTCATCAAAGAACAACAACACAATAATGTTTGTCTTCAAAGATAAAAATGCAAAGAAGTCTTCAATTTCCATTCAAGTTTAATGTTATGTATTGAAATTATATTTCATTAAATTTACAAAAATCAAGAAATGAATGAAAAACAAACTTCAAACTACATTATTCATTAATCGGATATTTGTATGCTTTAGAAGAATATCTAAACGTTTTCTTCCAGAGAGTTGTGAGACGACTATCAAATTCCTTTGGAATAGAACGTAAGAAAAGGTTTCTTCAAAGGTACATGAAAAGAATACCAAATTAAATATTTTTGGATGATTATCCTTATCATAGTACAGCAACTTCCAATTGAAATTATGGTGGAATGTTATTCAAATAGTAACCAAATTTTAAAAACCAGAATTTAGATATTTGATAACTGGCTAACTCACGAGAGGGACATTACACACACCCATTATTTCATAGAATGATAGAATAGTAAGTGAAAAGGTGAAGACTTCAGTTAGTGGAAAATACTATCAGGCACTTGATTCAGTTTAGTAATAAAAATTAACTTTTGTAATTACAAACTTACAATACTCTTCTCAAGTGACTACATACTCACAAGTTTGATTCTACTCTAGGAAAATAAGCAGATCCAACTATTTCATGAGATATTTTTGAGTTTTTTGCCATGTGACAATTAGAGACACAAGTTCACTTCAGTAGAATAGAAGAATTATAAGAAGAAATAAGTTTAAAATAGACATTAAAGTAATCTCAATTCTCTCAAAGATCAGTAAAACTAAGAATGAAATTAATATAAGAAATTCAAAGGAATGTATGGATATTTGAAATTAAAGATTTTAATAACATTCTAAATTATAAACATTACAAAGAATGAAAGTTAATTTACGATCAAATTAAAATGTAACAATCCCTATCTAGGGTGGAGTAATTGCAAAGAATAAATGTTATCTTGGAACAAAAGACCAAAAAGATAAAGTGGGTTGTTTTAGTGTCATTTCTATCATTTTTGGCTTTTTGCATTTACACAATTTTTGTGTCCTTTCATTTGGTTTGTAGGACATGTTGTACATTTTTAGGGCCCCACAAATTTTCCCACAACCAAAAAAAATTGTTGCTAACATCTTTACCATTTTGGAGTTATTCTTGGTTGTTGCAACCCATTGCCACATTCGAATCACAAGAAAATCATTTTTTTGGAAGGAAATATTGATTATGATACGACAATGAAATCAAGATTGAAAAATGACTTATTGGCATTGCACTTGCAGTCCAGATCAATGAGCTAAAAGCTACTTTCCAGTCACAATCTGAAGCATTTGAATGGAAAATAGTTGAAGAAAGGCCTACAATCTGCTCATGATTTGTCATTTTCCTTCAGAAAACACTTTGTTACCCATTCAAGTTGGTTACAGATCCCCACCCAAGTTTGGCCTAGGTATGTCTATAGTGAAAGGAAACATAGGTGGCAGAAACAGTTTCCTACACTGAATCTATTAGGAGAAAGTTGCAAAAATTCTAAACCAATTAACATTTACAAATTCAGATGCACATCTAAATACACAAACAAATATTCAAAACAGAATAAACTCATAACACAACATATACGTGGGAAAACCATTTCGGGAAAAAAACCCACACTCCAATCTCTTAGCTCAATTGTATTAATCAGCAACAATAATAGTTACAATACAATCTCAGAGCTATACTCTTCAGGAATTTTCACACTATTACAGGATTTTGGAATAATTTTGGCAGCATAACAGCGTCTCTGAAAAGCTTCAACCTATCTCATAAAATGTGCTAAGGCACCAACATATAAATAGAGCTCAACATGAAAAGGAAGGCTCCCATGGTTTCCAAAACCAACCTCAAATCCCAAGAGGTAAGTTGTGTCAAAAAATAATAACTTGCTAATCCATGAAATGTTGCACATAGCAACTTCCAAAAGCAACAACAATTATCTCATCTATAACAGTCATCTTGCCAAATACAATGTAAGTTCAACATAAAAACTGCAATAACCAAGAATAGGTGCTTTCTTTACCTCACACCACTTAAGAAACATGAACTCCACCATAAATGCCAGCTGCTAAAATACAACTCCAATCCATAATAGAATTTGCAAAACAAAGACTCTTTAGTCAACAAAGGAAATTTCCAAATCAATTTCCACTCCAAAATGGAAACATATGTCAACATCTCCCCCAAAAAATAGTATCTTCCAAGTGAGATCCAACTTCCTAAAAACTAAGGATTATGCCATCTCATCACCTGCCATGTAGGATGCCACCTCACAAAGAGGTCCCACAAAGATGAATGACAACTTAGGAAGTTAATAATTTAGGATAAAAATAATTATGCAACAATTAATTAAAAAATAATTCACCATGTTGACACTCTAAGGTTGAGACACCTTAATCCCAACATTCTCCCACTTGTCGAAGACCTATCAAAAGTATACAACATCAACTGCTCAAGGCCCCAAGGCCCATGGAACCGGCACACCATCTGAACTTCTCAGTGCTCATTGGCTTCGTCAATGCATCTGTGACATTTACCAAAGTATCAACCTTTTCCAACTTTACCTTTCCATCTTCTACCATATCATGAACAATATGAAATTGTACATCAATGTGCTTTGTTCTAGCATGGAAAGTAGGATTCTTAGCTAAGATAATGGCACTTTGACTGTCACAATATATAGTAATTTATCCAGCATCAAAACCAATATCAGAACACAACCATTTAAGCCAAATAGCTTCCTTACAAGCATGAGTGGCTTCCATATACTTTTCTTTTGTTGTGGACAAAGTGACTACAGCTTGCCACTTACTCATCTAATTGATAGCACCACCAAACATCGTGAAAACATATCCACTGGTGGACCTCCTACTTTCAACGTCACCACCCCAATATGAATCCACAAACCCTTGAATACAAACTGAATGCTGAGGTCCAGTAGGATAGCCATGAAAACATAAGGAATACTTGGAAGTACCCCACAAATATCTGAACACTTTTCACCGCATCCCAATGCAGTCATCCAGGATTAGCCATAAACTGACTCAGGACTCCCACTGCTTGGGCAATGTCTAGCCTTGTACAGACGATAGCATACATCAGGCTACCTACAACACTCGCATACAGTACTCTAGTCATGTCCTCAATCTCAATAGGATATTTTGGACAATCCTCAACTAATAACTTTGTCCCATGCAAAACAGGAACTACCAAGGATCTGCAAGATGACATTTTGAATCTTTGCAACATCATATTCACATACTTGCTCTGGCTTAATCAAATATTTATGTTAGCTCTATCTCTTTTGATCTCCATCCCTATAATATACCTTGTTGCACCTAGATCTTTCATATCAAACTATGCTAACAACTGGAACTTCAAATCTGAAATCATACTACCATTCCCAAAAAACAACATATCATCTACATACAATGCAATAATGAGAATGCGACCATTTTCAGTTTTGAAATACACACAATGGTCAGATTTAGATCTCTGAAATCCCAAACTCAACACATAGGTGTCAAATTTCTGATACCACATTCTATGAGACTGCTTAAGACCATACAAAGACTTTTTCAACTTGCAAACCAGATTTTCTTTTGCAAACCAGATTTTCTTTACCTTTAACCACGAAGTGCTCTGGCTGTGACAAGTAAATCTCTTCCTCCAAGTCACCATGAAGGAACATTGTCTTCACATCCATCTGCTCAATTTCTAAATCATATGTTATAGCTAGTGATAACAAAAAATGAATGGATGTCAGCTTCGCTACAGGAGAGAAAATATCACCAAAGTCAATTCCCTCCTTCTGAGAATACCCCTTCGTGACCAACCATGCCTTATGCTTCTCAACACTACCATCATGGCCCAATTTCTTCTTGAACACCCATTTACAACCAACGGGTTTACGTCCTTTAGGAAATGGTACCAGATCCCAAGTATTTTTTTTTTTAATGTAGTAATTTCTTCGTCCATGGCTTTCAACCAGGAATCTACATCATCCATACTCATAGCCTCTCTAACAATCCTAGGCTCATCAGTGTTAGAAATCAAAGAAAAAACACAATTTGAATCCAACAATGAATATCCAAACCTCTCTGGTGAATATCCATATCTATCTAGTTGTCGCTTCTCACGTGTAGACCTCCTCACTAGTTGAGGTTGAGGTTCTTCTTCTTCAGAACTTTCTTGGATTTTCAAGTTCTCCTCATCATCAATTCCATTTTGGGCTTCAGGTTCAAATTTCTTAGAGTCAAGAGGAAGCTAAACCACATTTTCTTTCTTTTGTTCTTCTATAGGCTGCAAAATAGAGGAAGAAGGTTTCATCTCTCTGAAGATAACACTTTGACTGTAGAGAACCTTTTCAGCCACTGGATCCCAAAGCTTGTACCCTTTCACACCAATACCATATCCAATGAAGATACACTTGATAGCCTTGTTTTCCAACTTTGACCTTTTCTCCCTTGGCACATGAGCATATGCCTCACAACCAAACACACGAAGATGTCTCAATGAAGGCTTCTTTCCCTACAACACCTCCATAGGTGTCTTATCAACAAGTATTGATGTAGGAGATTTGTTTACCAGATAACATGCAGTGGCAACAACTTCAGCCCAAAACTTTTGTTCAAGGCCAGCTGCACTTAGCATACTCCTAGCCCTCTCCATCAACGTCATGTTCATCCTCTCTGCAACTCCATTTTTTTGAGGGGTATATGGAGTTGTCTTATGCCTTTCAATCCCATGTTCTTTACAAAACTTATCGAATTCTGTAGAACAAAACTCACCACCGTTGTCAGTTCTTAAACACTTTATCTTTCTACCAGTCTGATTTTCTACCAAGGCTTTAAACTCCTTAAACCGACTAAAGACTTTAGATTTACTTCTAAGAAAATAAATAAATTCCCTTCTACTATAATCATCTATGAAAGAAATAAAATATATAGATTTTCCTAATGAAGGAACATTCACAGGACCAAAAACATTAGAATGCACATAGTCCAAAACCCCAGAAGACTTATGGGAACTTTTAAAAAATTGCACATGGTTTTGTTTACCAAAGATACAATGCTCACAGAAATTGAACTCAAGATTGCAATCTTCAAGGCCTTCTACAAGGCTCTTAGATTTCAAGGTTATGAGACCCTTCTCTCCAATATGGCCAAGTCTCTAGTGCCATAACATCATCTTCTCCATAGGAAGCTTCATTTCCAAGGAATGAGCACCCTTAGGTACCCAAAATGCATAACCATCAGATGTAGTTGCTATCGATTTTTCTACTCGATCTGATGGTGAGGATGAAGAATCCAAAGATTTCTTCTTTGGTTTGTCAGAAGAACTATTGCACTGTACCATGCATGCATCTAGCTTGAACAGGGTTCCTATCTGAACTCCTCTAGCCAAAATCATAGCTCCTTTAGTCATCTTACATCCTCCACATGAGAAGACAACTTGCACACCCCCATCATTCAATTTACTCACTGAAAGTAGGTTTTGTACCAAACCCAGGATATGCAACACACCATCAATTCCCTTCACTCTACCTTCCGGGAATTGTATCCTGACTCTTCCACGACCAACTATCTTTAGATGAGAATCATCACCGAGATACACCTTTCCACCATCATATTCTTCATATTTCAAGAACCAATCTCTATGTGACGTCATGTGAAAAGATGCTCTAGAATCAATTAACCACACATCTTCTGATGCTTGCGTTGCCAAAGCTGCAACCAATGATTCACCGAAATAATCATTCTCCATCTCAATCCTTCCAAATGCACTTTCCATCTTTTTCTGCAACAGGATATCAAGAAAATCACTTTTGCAAAAATCCCACTAAAACTTAGATTAGCTCAAAAAACCCTTCAAACCCAACAATAGAATCAAAGTTGGCCAGGGTTTGATACCAACTGAAAGGAAACACAGATGGTGGAAACAGTTTCCTACACTGAATCTATCAAGAGAAAGTTGTAAAAATTCTAAACCAATTAACATTTACAGATTCAGATGCACATCTAAATACACATAAATAGATATTCAAAATAGAATAAACTCATAACACAGCATATACGTGGGAAAACCATTTCGGGAAAAAACCCACACTCCAATCTCTTAGCTCAAGTGTATTAATCAGCAACAACAACAGTTACAATACAATCTCAGAGCTATGCTCTTCAGGAGTTTTCACACTATTATAGGATTCTGGAATAATTTCGGCAGCATAATAGCGTCTCTAAAAATCTTCAACCTGTCTCATAAAACATGCTAAGGCACCAACATATAAATAGAGCTCAACATGAAAATGAAGGCTCCCATGGTTTCCAAAACCAACCTCAAATCCCAAGAGGTAAGTTGTGTCAAAAAACAATAACTTGCTAATCCATGAAATGTTGCACATAGCAACTTCCAAAAACAACACCTATCTCATCTATAACGGTCATCTTGCCAAATACAATGCAAGTTCAACATAGAAACTGCAATAACCAAGAATAGGTGCTCTCTTTACCTCACACCACTTAACAAACATGAACTCCACCATAAATGTCAATTGCTAAAATGCAACTCCAATCCATAATAGAATTTGCAAAACAAAGACTCTTTAGTCAACAAAGGAAATTTCCAAATCAATTTCCACTCCAAAATGGAAACATATGTCAACATCTCCCCCAAAAAATAGTATCTTAGTGAGATCCAACTTCCTAAAAACTAAGGATTATGACATCTCATCACCTGCCATGTAGGATGCCACCTCACAAAGAGGTCCCACAAAGATGAATGACAACTTAGGAAGTTAATAATTTAGGATAAAAATAATTATGCAACAATTAATTAAAAAATAATTCACCATGTTTACACTCTAAGGTTGAGACACCTTAATCCCAACATGTAGGCCCAAGGAAAAATCCTTACAAAACAAGGGAGAACCCACCCAACAAAACATAAAGAGCCCATTTTTTTATGAAAAAAAAGCAAAATAGAAGTAAAAATGCCCTAATGACCCTAAGAAGTGACTAAATCACTAACAACACACAAAACAAAGAAACTAGTGGGTGTGGCATGGTCGTGGTTCTTAATAACCAATTGATAATATTGATGTTCTTGATGAAATACAGTTTGATGACTTGTATTGATTTTCCATGTGCAGTGACACTAATATAAACCATTTGGATTTCTTTTTCAACATTTGACAACTTTCAACGCTATTTTCAATCAAAGGTGAGATAATTTCAATGTTGTGATACAATTTCAATCAGGCATGAGACAATTCTAGTGGGCTATCAACTAATTAATGTAACTTTTTTATTGTTATTAAATAATTTCCTTTGTAAGGAGACTTCATTTAATATTTGAACATTGCATTTAATAAAGTGATTTTAATTAATTAAATAGAAATAACATTTTAATATTCAATTAATTAAATATAACTTTGTGGTGATCACTTGGGGACATTACATGTGTGGAGCAACCCATTCAAACAATATTGAGTTTTTTAATGTAAAATGCATTCCATGACTTGGATTTTTGTTAAATTAATAAAGAGTTATATTGTAAACCTTATTAAATGTTAAGTGACTTTTGGTGAAATTGTTCTTGTTGAGTGAAAAGTCATAACATTCTTAAGCGATGAGGTCTAAATTGTGTCCTTGTGAATTTGAGGAAATAGATATATCTTTCTTTCTTTCTTTTTAGATTGCAGGAATGGTCGGGTATTTGCCCCCCTATAAATTGCAGTGTGCCTAATAAACTTTTTTCATGTGATCGGTGACGTTGGTGCAACACACCCTCTAGTACCAATGATTCATACAATAATCTTACCAATAGGATAATAGAAAATAATTTATTTTTAAAAAAACTAAATTATTTAAATAAATAATTAGTTGAGGAATATTTAAAAAAACTAAAAAATAAATAATTAGTTGAGGAATATTTAATAGAAACTAAATGACTTTTTTAAAGCCCCTTGATTGTAACACTACACTAATTTAAAATATTTTAATTCCTAGTTACAATGGTATAGTAGATGGAATGAATTAATTAACCTTTGACCCACTTTCCCTTGATTGTTACACTTTCTATTAAACTTCAAATATTGAGAATGGTTTGAATAACCTATTACATGAGACTTTTTAAGTTGTAGATTTAAATTAAAAAAATAATAGATATTTTTAAAACCCTAAATAATTTAAAAAAATATATCCCTTGATTGTAGCATTAAATTAAATTTAGAAAAACCTTAGCAAAAAGAACTTGCCAATTAAAATTTTATAACTTATAGAAAATTAGTAAGACACAATTATGACATCACTTGATGCAACATGCTAATAATAAATAAATAAAACTTGGGATTAATGAAAATATAAAATATTGCAGCAAAATACAAAACATATCAAAAGTAAAAATATTTTAAATTTTAAAATATAGCTTTATTGCTCAAAATCACAAGAATCCAAAGACATCAACTTTATAATGATTATTACCCTATAATTTAATCCTAAAAATAAAATATAGCTTATTGCTTAAAACGTTTCAAAAAATACCAAAAATGTTTCAAGACATATGTGGATGACATTAAAAACAATCATCAATGTTCATAATAGAAACGCTGCCCAAAATAGTGGTGGTCCAATTTTGTCTGTAGGTTGAAATGGTCATGCAGATTCTATTGATTTTTCACTCAATATTTTGTTGTTAACCCTTGAGCATTTCGTCAAACAGTTTGCATGAAATAGATATGCAAAGTTTCTAATTTGTTAATTTGAAGGTTTTGACATCATATTTAACAAAATACCATAAATTGAAACTTGGGACACAACCGAGTGGTTCCAATGATCTGTTTGCTATTATAGCAGATTTAAATAATCTTTTAGTCTTGTTGTTTACAATAGAAATTAAGGCATACAATGCAAAATTATGACCTGTTATCAAGTCCAACTGCTCACTCTTTATATGGTTGTAGAATTGATGAATAATTGATAAAATTCTAACATGATATCACCTAGAAATACCTATTTGAAGGGAGTCGATTCCTGCTTAAACTTCCACGCACAGCTATAGGTACAAATCAATTAAATATTAAATATTGAAGGTCCTTTTATTCCCACATCCAGCTCCAAACTATAATACTTAAAACTGAGATTCTGGCGGCCAGCTAACATATGTTTCCAAATCCCATCCAAAGCATTAATTCATCATCGCCCTCTTTTTAATGAAGAGTGTTAATATCGGTACACGATAGCTTGCTCAAAGGCATTGTGCATGTTGGAAAGTCCATGGCTTCCTAGAAGGAGATTTCCTTAGCTTAGGAAGCTTAATAAACCAAAATATGTGTTGACCCTTCTCCAATTCATAACGTCTCTTTTCTGATGGTTGTTGTAAGACACCATAAGCATCGATTATTCCCTTATCTCATACTACGATTATTATTCACGTGACACATCCCATTCCTCATGCTGATTTGATTAAGGTGGTGGCTATAATTGATAATGTGCTCTGTAGCAATAAATTAACAATACTTAATTCTTCCACATTGAAAAGTTGTGTAAGCCTTTTTTACCTCTTCAGAAAATGTATTGATTCCTTTAGAACAGAAGTAGGAATCATACATTTGTCATTAGGGTATGGTATGGCTGAACAAGTTTAATAATATTTTATTCTTTCAATCTGTAAAACTACAAGATTCAATTTTGTCCTTATCTCTACAAGCTTCAATAAAAGTCCTCTAACCATCAATATTTTAAAACCTCTTCATAATCTAAGATTAACACAATTCTACGGTCCTCGGGATCAAGGGCACACTACGGTGGCTCGTATTTTAGTTGATTTGGACATCTCCAAACCTCTCCGTGGAGATGTGGTCTTAATGGTGGAGGATAGACCTTGGACTCTACTGTTGGACTATGAGGGCCTCCCCTTTTGGTGCAGGAGATGTTTCTCCACTGGTCATTTGGCCTTTAGTTGCCCTCTTGCTCGCCGCAAGGGTGTTGTTACTTGGTGGAAAAATCCTCTCTGAACCATCTCAAGGTTTGTTCTCCCTCTTTGGATGGTTCCTCCAAGGAGGGCGACCCTCCCTTGGCTACTTCTCCCAAGGTATCTAAGTCTTTCCAGGCTCCTCTTCCGGTTATCCCTTCCGTGGAACCTGTGTTGCCTCAATCTCTTCTCGCTGTTCAGGTGGAACCTACACATCCCTCATTGAATGACTATGTTGGTCCTTTGATCGCTCATGTCTCCTCTTCTACGTTGTCGGCTCCCTCGCTACATGGTGGCTCCTTGCCTGATGTGGTTGTTGAGGATCTACTCCTCTCGCGTTGCTCAGTGAATTTCAATTCTGAATCTTCCTGGTCTGTTGTGCAGAGCAAGAAGGGACTCCCCAAATCTGTTGCTTCTTCGCGGCCTAGGGTTTTGGGAGTCAAATTAGTCACCTTAGGTTTTGGGGTTGTCTAGTCCTTGTTTGTTGTTCAATAACTATTTGTCAGTTGTTTCTGTCGTGGCCTGTTTGGCCTATTTTGTCGGGCCCTAGTGGCTCATGTTTGTTTTTCTCCAAGTTCATTTTCTTGTTTGAACTAGCTTCTTTTTGGCTCTATGGGCGTTCAATGTGAAGGGTACATCAACCTGTAAATGCTACTTATTTAATCAAAAACACAAATCCTCTGAAATTTGTCTTTGTAAAAAGATTTCACTGAATTTTAAAATTATGTGGGAATTCTAATATGAATTTACCTACAAAAGGATTTGGATTGAACCTTAAACCAAGCTCTTCAGTTCTCCAATTATAAGTTTTCAAAAAAAAAATTTAATGAAACTTTTTTATTGTTATTAAATAATTTATTTGTAAAGTGACTTTATTTAATATTTGAACACTATATTTAATAAAGTCACTTTAATTAATTAAATATAAATGTCTAAAATATTATTCAAACATTTTAATATTTAATTAATTAAATTTAACTCTGTGGTGATCACTTGGGGACATTACATGTGTGGAGCAACCTATTCAAACAATGTTGAGTTTCTTAATGTAAAATGTATTCCATGACTTGGGTTTTTGTTAAATTAATTAAGAGTTTTATTGTAAACTTTATTAAATGTCAAGTAACTTTGAGTATATTGGTGAAATTGCTCTTGTTGAGTGTAAAGTCATAACATTCTTAAGCGATGAGGTCAAAATTGTGTCCTTGGTGAATTTGAGGAACTAGATATATCTTTCAATTAAAAAAAATGATAATAGTGTGTGCACCAAGTGGATTACAAAAGTGACATTGTAAGATGTTTCAAATCCTTCAATAAAAAAGTTATTTGATGATTTAGTTTATTGTCAAATGAATTATGAAATTTTATTGTGAAATGCATTCAGTAAACAAGATTTTATTTAAATTTGTTAAAAATTTAACATCTATTAAATATTTGTATTTTATTTTAATTATGTTGAAATTTGTTGAAAAACATAAAATATGATAACTATATAGAACTCTTGAGGAAAAGATAATTTCTCTAAATTAATTTAGGTTAATTACATAGATAGAAGCAAATCGATCACAATTAACTTAGATTAAATGAATACATATGGGAATGATAAATTAGAATGGTAAATGTTAATCTAGGAAAGTAAATGTGAGGGATAGTGCACTTAGCTTGTAGGGCAATGATGAAGATAGAATTTGATGCAAGAAGATTTCCACTCACCTAGGTACCAAAAAAAAGATGTACTTGTCATGCTTGCTATCTAGAATGCTATGTAGATGAGATATTATTTGGGTTGGTTTTGTAGCACTAGATCAGTCTTGCATTGCATGAATCCAATCCCTAATGTATATTCGTGATCTAGCACACAATATACTTATAATATCTAATTCACTATAATTTTATGAATGTTGATTTTTAAGGATTGGTAGTATTTAAAAAATACTTTGGGGGAAATCATTGTAAGGGCCAAGTGCTCCTAGTTTGAGCCCATTGATTAGACCAACTTATAGTTGTAGAAGTGATCAAAGACAACACTTTGTAGTTATGTAGATGCCCTAGAACAATTAGATATAGAATTAAATTACTTTTAGTGCTCCAAAACAAAGTGTTTATAAAATGATACTCCTTATAATGCATAAGATTTTCAACGAATAACTAATGATGAATGAATGAACATTGTATGCCTTTAAATACCAAGACATGAAAATTAATCACACAAATATGTACCAAGTTGATTTATAATAGCTAGTGGAATAGCAAGAGTTGGTGAAATTTTGTGTTTTGAATTTTGGGTCAATTTTGTGTGACATGAGATTGATCTCACACACCATGGTATTAACCTAGGCAATAAAGCACTAATATCAAGGTGGGAAGAGTTTCATTTGTCAATACGTAAGTGTATTATGACATTTCATCAAAATAAGCCCAAAATGAAATGGGAATTGTCACGGACATGCAAATATCACTATTACATTTTTTCAACTTTGAGGTCTATGTGAATCCTTAAATGATCATGTATCTCAAAGCATATGAGAATTCATAAATATGCATGTAAAGTAAATATTCTAACATAAAAAGGATATTGAGGTCCATGTAAAGTAATGAACCCCACTAAATCTCATTGTGTGTGTGTATCAATTGGCATGCATCCTCCATACTGAGCTATACAATAGAGAAGATATGTGCAATGTGTATCTTTTGTCACACAAGTAAAGATAAAATTAATTGCAAGTTGAATCTACTATTTGTGACAATGATAAAGAGAGGTAGAGGTGTTAGGATTAGGTGTGTTATTCACCTTGCAAGTCCTAGTTGAACAATATGGAAATCCATGTTAGGATTATATTGTTGCAAATATTATCTCATGTGTGTATCTCCAAAGATTATGGAGTGGGTGAAATGTGATGCTCATGTGATATTTGGAGGAACATGTGGAGTGCAATATTATTTAACAATTGGCAATATTGTTTGTAAGGGACATGATGCGAGAAGAAACATTGTAAGGCACTATTAGAAACTTGGCATGAAATGGAAGGGAATCTATAGCACCTTATGATTTTGTAAGATGTGTAAGAAACATCTATGACATTGTAAGAGGTCTAAGAAAGTGTTTGTGATGATGTGTAAGTTGGTTGTCTTTTTTGAATTTAGATAGTTATTGTTTTGTCCTCTAGTGAAGTTGGAGTAGCAAGGTCATGAGAAGGGTCTAGAAGCTTCTAGAAAGATACTTGTAACTCAATAACATGCCATGAGGTATCTTTTCATGTTGACTACTTAGTTCATGATTTTAGCTAATTGTTTTGAGAAATAATTTATGGTTTCTTTAATGCATTTGCATATTGGGAGCTTTGCAATAGTTGTTTGTGAGAGGACATGTGATTTTGAGCAAGGTTACTCTATCAAAATGCTATAAAGATTCCACCATTGATGAGAGTTGATATACTCTTATGATAAGTTGTGCTTCATTGTAATATGTATATGGCTATGAATGTATGGTTGCATGTGTGAGATATGACAAGTTTCCAAGATAGATGTGCAATTAGGGCTAAAATATTAAGGTTAATGTAATAAAGCATATAAATCAAACCCTAATCAACAATGAAGCACAAATGAGCATAAAGACATAAAACATAGAACAATATTACTAAATCTTCATGCCACCATTGATTCACCTCCATTGCACTTCTCCATTTTTCTTGAATATGATAATTACCCTCAAATTTGAGTGTGCAATAATAAGCCTATGACAAGTGACTAGCAAAATATTGAAGATTGTTGTCTCACACTAGCAGCATGTACTTGCATAATATGTGTAGATAATGAAAATGACAGGGGTAATGTATTTTATAGAAAAAAAAAATTGAATGAATGTTGAGATTGGATGCCAATAAGATGTCTCAATTAATAGCCAGGATTGAAAGTTGTAGTATGAAATAAGGTTAGGGTGAAATTAGGGCAAATGATAAGAATGAAGGGTTGAGATTGAATTATGAGATAATTCAATTAAGGGTTAGGATTAAACGAGATGTCAAGAGATAAGATTTGATGTGGAAGATAAGATTGGCACAGATAAAGAGGTGATAGAAGAAATTAAATAATTAAAAATTATTTAATTTATATGGCCAATGAATAATTAAATAATTAAAATAATTATTTAATTATAGAGGAATGTGACAAAAGGAATCATTTTAAATTAAATAATGATTTAATTCAAAATTCAAGAGAGTGGACCAAATTAAATAAATAATTTATGAGAGAAAAGGTTGATGAATAATTAAATAATTAAAAATAATTATAGTGGAAAGTGGATAAAATTAAATAAATTAGAATTTATTTAATTTTAGAAAGAAGGGGACTTAATTAGTGATGTAATTAAATAAATTAAATTTATTTAATTAATCAAGGAGGAATAAAGATAAAATAATTAATTAATTAAATAATTATTTGATTAATAGAAGAATTATGACTTTAGAAAATAATTAATTGAATTATCAAAGACAAAAGGGAAAATGATGGAGAATTTAGAAATCGCAAGCCTAGGACAATTTTTAGTGTCTACATTTTGCCCACTTTGATACAATGCAGTTTATCGTGTTGTGTCAAAAAAATTCAGTCAAAACATGCCCCAGTGAAAAATAAGATGAGGAAGGATGACGAGGGTTGTGGTATGCCCCCTCGAGAGGACAGTCGGGTTCAGAGAACACGAGTGTGCTCTCGAAATGGATAAGAGGAAAATAGATAAGTGACATAGAAGAAATGTTAGCGTGGAGGATATGGATGTTAGTGGAGACAACTTTAAAGATGCATATTTTGCCAGAAAAGACTCTTCACTAATCATCATTGGGCAGTAAAATAACACAAATGGACAACAAACACCATGGTATGACATAGACCAAGGTGTGCAAGGTCATCCACTTGCAAAACAGACAGTCGTAGACAAGGAATGTCCTAGCTCATACTAAGGGCCAAGTTGCCCCAATCTTTTTGCCAAGACAATCCACAAACAACAATCAAAGAAAAGAGTCAAGAGACATCACCGCTCCTCTAAATCCTTCATGGGACATCCTCAAGGAAGCTAGTAACCTAACTCACAGACAAATATGAAAAGAAAGATAAGACAAGACAAGCCACAATGTCAACAGCCAGTTATAATGTTTGCCAAAATATGATTGTTTTATTTTTAGGTGATTGACTGGTTGATTGTTTGACAATGTCTAGTTTCAAAAGGGAAACATGTCGTATAAGACGTCAAGTCCGGTTTCAATCATGTGACCACCTGTATAAGGAAAATGACGATGTTTAACTTGATGACAATGTCTTGTTTCAAGAAGGACACATCCTGTATAAGACATAATTTCACTGTTTGACGGTTTGACTATTTGACTATTTTGACAATTTGTTTGGTTTGATTGAGTGACCTTGTTGACCTGTTGTCTTGTTGATGTGTTACTTGTCTGATGTTTTGATGACTGTTTGTGTCTATGTTGGCAATGTCTGATTTACTTGACTGACATGATGAACCCTAAACGACTGACCTAGGTGGCCTTGAGGGCACATCAACAGATGACCCTTCTTATGATTAGTCGCAGAGGCAACGTAGTTCGACAATGGCATGGACTAACTGACATGATTGACTTTGACTCTATTTTTTGGGATTTTGAAGGTTATTTGGATGTTATTTTTTGTTTTTGACATGTTTTGATTTTTTTGGATTTTGAAGTTTTATGATTTTTTTTCTTTTTGAGAATATTGGATTTTTTTGTCTTTTTCGAATGTTTTATATTTTTGTTTTTCTGTATTTTATTATGGATAATATGGGGAAGTGTGTATTCTACTATGGATGATACACTATAAGGACCATGAAAAATGCATATGAATGATACCTACAAGCAAGTGAGCAAGCACACACAAGAATCCAAGGATAACCATGATCTTGCTCCTAATCAGGCTGAAAACCAATTGACAAGTGATGAAGATGACGACGACGTTGTTTGATGTGGGAAGGATACATCCCAAAACAACGTGAGGATGAAGATAATGTGACTTAAGGATCAAGGTTTGCAGCTTGGCTAGAAACAAAGCCAAGGAATGTTTTGGATGATGTGTTAGGATGCACATCAAGATTGTATGGATTAGGCTTATTGCATTTGGAATGACTGGAGATAACTTGGATAAGCGGATCAAAATCCTTAAACCAATGACAAGGGAAAACCAAACCCAACAATAGGCATGGAAGGATAATGAATTGAATTTGGTAAAGGATGGGAGACATGAGGATTGTTGGCATATGATCTCCAAGGACTATGTCGCATAGGAATAATTTGTTTCCTCCAAGGTATGGGTATGGAAAATTTTATGAAGGCTATGATATTTCATAAATAGTGTATAACCAAAGGATAGACATGTCAAAAAAAATTCCAAAGCATGATTTATGTTTGTACCTTAGTCCTTATCAAGATTAAAGTAGGTGGGAAAATGGATGGGAATGATAGGGCTTAGATGGATAGATGGAAATGTAATAGGAAATGTCATGTGAAGGGCATGGCAGATGAGACAACTTGCCCCCAAGTGTAATGGTCCACGTAGATAATTGTTCTCAAACATGATGTCTATTTGTCAAGTTTTCATCATGGTACTTCTCTAGGGCGCCTGTTTACCAGGTTTTCACCATTGGACGAAGGGATTTCTCTTTACTTATTTTTTTGTTTTGTTTTTTTCTTTTCTTTTTTTGTATTTTTCTAGATGATCACTTTGATGGTGTTGATGTAGATGTCGATGTCATGATATGCCAATAGTAACCTTTATGGAGTAATTGTCTTGTCAAGATCATAGCACTTGTATACAACCGATTGATGTTATTGTAATCCTTGTTGATATTCAGGTTAGCTTTATCGAAATATGCCCATCGTGATAGAGTTCCATGAGAGTCCTTATGATAAAGAGTTGCTACCAAGATGTGATGGGTTTGTGACGTGGGATTTTTAGACTTTAGGCGACATGTAGGATTATGATGGATGATGGTAGGTGTGGATGGACTATTTGACATTTTGGATGTAGGAATTTTTATTTTCCAAACTTGGAGTGATGAATGATGGAGTTTAGAATTTTGATTGGGATAATGTTTGGAACCATGAATTTTATATTCCTTGTGTGATGACCATTTTCAAGGGGGTGGACATTTATTATACGTGGGTGACCTCTTTTCTTGTGGCTCCACCTTTTGATTGACTTTTGGATTTAGAATATTTTCTTTGCTTGATCCATTTTTCTTTGGGATCCATTTTAACTTCATTTGTCCACTTGGATTTTTGTACTCAATGGCCTTTGACATTTGATTTTGGACTTTAGACTTGTAAGGCTTTTGTTGTTGTTGGTTCAAATTGAGGGAATGATGTTTTATGGTGTGGATGGAACGAGTGTTGGAAGTGACCTTATGACAAGGACTACTCATGGCCCCCATTTTGATGTTTGTATTGGATGATCCTACTTGGTAGGATATTTTGGCTTTATCATTTGTCATGCTTGTGTCTTCTTGGTCCTTTAAGATGTCAATTTGATCAATGATATCTTTTGTGCCTTCGTATTTGACTTGGTCAATGATACCTTCCTTGTGTTCTTCTTGATCCATAGTAGCCTTTTTATATTCTTCTTGAATGTTGTCCATGTCATTTGTTTGATTATCTATGTGTCCCAAGGAGGCAAGTGTCTCATTTTGGGAAATGGAGGTGTTTGCAGTTTGGATAGGATTGACTTCAAATGTTTGATCATGGATGGTATAAAGGTTGATAAGCGGATCACATTGGGTGTCTTCTTCAATGGTAGGATCTTAATCAAAGATAGGTTTGTCTTGGCTGACATGATTGGGAATGGGATCTTGATCATGGATAGGTGTATTTTGGATTCCATGGTCATCTAGAATGACTTCATGGATGGACTTAAGGATAGGATCATGGGATGGACTACTTTGATCTTGACATGAAGGTGAAGCTATGATGTCATGCTTTGGACTTTCCTTTTGACATGTATCCTCAAGTTTAGGCATTGGGATGTGATTTTGGAGACCATGACTAGATGTATTTCCATGACTAGATGTAGATTGAGATGGAATGGATTGGGATGAATTAGTGGATGATGGACTAGGATAGGACGTGAAGGCTTGGAATGGATTAGTGGAAGGTTGGTTTCCCTTGTCAAGGTTAGGATAAGGGTGATAAGTGGACACTTGTTGTGGATTAATGGTATGGCTTGTGTTAAGTGACTCTTGATAGTGAGGGTAGATGGATGAATGACTAGGCCTTATGGATTGTTGGTAAAAAGGGTATGTGGGTAGTTGACCATGGGTTGAGGTTGATTTATATTTGGATTGGATGAATTGTCTTTTGAAGTCTATGGCTTGTTGGTATTGACCATTGCAAAGTAATTGGTATTCAACTTGACTAGAAAGCATATCAAGGTAAATTGCAGACATGGTGGTGAGGTCTAAATGACAATGCAAAGGCTAGGATGAAATTGAGGATTAGAAGTTTGACTTGTAGATAATGTGGATAACTTGACTTGGAGGACACCTAGATTTTTTTTTTGAAATGTTTCTAATGTTTTTGGATTTTTTTATATTTTTACTTTTTATTTTCATTTTTCATTTTTCTCGCTTGATTAAGATTTCAATCTTGAATACACATTCACACACGCAAGACAAGATTTGATGCAAGATGTAATACAAATGATTATGATAAGAAGACACTTCCAAGCACAAGAACAATCCTAGCAATTATTCAAGTGGGGAGATTGGCCAATGGTTTTAAGCTAGGATGCACGAGGTTGACTAGGGATGATTTGAAAGCAAAATTCTGCCACATAGCCGGGAGAAAGGGTTAACCCACCCTTCACCTTCACTTCCCAAAGGTATAAAGTTATTTGGGGCTTAGCCAAGAGTGACAAGATTTCAACTCCCAAAGAGGCCTGTCTTTGGATTCACACTTGGATTGAGGTCGTCCCTTGGAGGAGTGTGTGCTCCAAGCAAGCCTCCTAAGAAAGGTATGACAAAAGCAAACCAAGTGAGGTGTTTTGGAGCACACACACTCAATTCACACTCGCAGTTATTAATTGACTCTTAGAAATGAAATGTGTGTAAATAAACAATGGAAGCACATGTTTTTTTTAACCCAAAGCCAAAATGTGTGATGGAAGACAATGGTTCTTTTTAAGCCCAATTTCAAAGGGTGATCCCACAATATTGGTTTACAATTTTTGGCCAAACTAGACACTGAACTGATTTTTTCAAACTAAATCTTCACTTTCAGGCACCTATACCAGCTAAAACGTGAGAAATTTGAAGATCATGCAAACTAGTGATTTGTGAAATTTTATCTATAAATTCTAAATATTTTTTTTTCAAAATTTTTGGAATCAGATTTCACTTTTTTCCCATCTCCTTCGAAAACTAGTTTTTTTTCAATAAACACCATTTTTAAGGAGTGATGCTCACCGTATAACACAACTTTTTTTTTCCATGAAGGATAAAATTCTAATTTTCAATTTAAATTTGTAACTACAATATCTAGTGCTTCCAATTGGTTTCATAGTGTTTTATTGAATATTTTTTCCTTAATCAAGTTTTGAATTCAAACCAATTACAATTCAAACATAGGCGGACATATAACACAAATTTTTTGTATGTATCGAATTCAATTTTATTTTATTTTTATCAGGACTTCAATATCCGTGTACTCATACTTTTCCAAAAAAAATTGATAATCTTTTATTTTTCCACGTGGTAGAACGAGAGAGCTTGATTTTCAGTGAAAACTTATTCACAAAAAAAATAAATATAATAATAAAATTAAATTTATTTAAAATTATACTTTTTGGGAAGCTTATAATAAGAACTACATACTTACAAAAAATAAATTTTAAATGAATTCATTTGATCCCCCAAAAGGTAAATCAAAAGTGATTTTTTATCAACATTTTGATAGGTGTAAAGGAGACTTATTATAGGTATGGTTTAAAACTAGCGGGGTTCTATCCAAGGGGGTTTGATCTAAGGTAGTTTGATCAAACCCTCTTCAATTGAATGCTTTAAATGGAACTTTTAAGGCTTAAATCATTATATTTTCTAAAAATATGTGATTTCAGCAAAAACCAAAATCTCCCAGAAATTGTAAACCAGCTTTGTGGGATCACCCCAAAGTGTGATTGCAAACAAGATATTCATTTTAAGCCCCAAATTGAAGTGTGTTGACAAGAAATGATTAAAAGATAAAAGATTAAATGTGTGCACCTAGACTTTCTTTAGCTCCAAATTTTTGTCCACTTGATCCAATTTGTCTTTTTGAAGTGTTTATTTTTCTGCACATTCACAAAACCAACAACAAAGCCAAAACCCTAACAAGATAATTGATAATGAAATTTCAAGAGCTTTCCAAAAATTTAAAGAAATCCAAAAAAATTGCTAGTTTTCATCCAAAATTATTTTTTTATGAAAAATCATTAAAAAAAATTAAAACAGGTCCAAAAATTCTGATATTTTGACTAAAGGCATCTGACATCATCCCAAATCTCCAGAAACAATTTTGTGAAAAGATCTGCAACCGTTTGAAAAATATGGTTGAATCTTTGAAAACTAGGGTTTTTTCCCAAAATGATGCAAAACCTACAACAAAAAATATCCAACTCCAAAATTCCTCAAAATTTGTCAAAATATTGAGCTAAAAATCAGTTAGGGGGTTCACATCGGGGTCACCAATGTAATTAGGGCTAAAATATTAAGGTTAATGCAATAAAGCATATAAATCAAACCCTAATCAACAATGAAGCACAAATGAGCATAAAGACAAAACATAAAACAATGTTACCAAATCTCCATGCCACCATTAATTCACCTCCATTGCACTTCTCCATTTTGATTGAATATGATAATTTCCCTCAGATTTGAGTGTGCAATAATAAGCCTATGACAAGTGACTAGCAAAATATTGAAGATTGTTGTCTCACACTAGCAACATGTACTTGCATAATATGTATAGATAATGAAAATGACAAGGGTAAGGTCTTTTATGAGAAAGAAAAATATTAATGAATGGTTGAGATTGGATGCCAATAAGATGTCTTAATTAATAGCCAAGATTGAAAGTTGTAGTATGAAATAAGGTTAGCACAAAATTAGGGCAAATGATAAGGATGAAGGGTTGAGATTGAATTATGAGATAATTCAATCAAGGGCTAGGATTAAATGAGATGTAAAGAGATAAGATTTGATGTGGAAGATAAGATTGGCACGAATAAAGAGGTGATAGAAGAAATTAAATAATAATAAAATATTTAATTTAGGTGGCCAATGAATAATTAAATAATTAAAATAATTATTTAATTATAGAGGAATGTGACAAAAGGAATCATTTTGAATTAAATAATGATTTAATTCAAAATTCAAGAGAGTGGACCAAATTAAATAAATAGAATTTATTTAATTTATGAGAGAAAAGACTGATGAATAATTATTTAATTATGGTGGAAAGTGGATAAAATTAAATAAATTAGAATTTATTTAATTTTAGAAGGAAGGTGACTTAATTAGTGACATAATTGAATAAATAAAATATATTTAATTAATCAAGGAGGAATAAAGATAAAAAAATTAATTAATTAAAATTATTTAATTAATAGAAGAATTTTGACTTTAGAAAATAATTAAATAATCAAAGACAAAAGGGGAAATGATGGAGAATTTAGAAATCACAAGCCTGATAATTTTTAGTGTCTACAAGATGATATTGCATGTTGAGCTACAAGTTGGAGAGAATACATTACAGATGGATGTTGATCTCCATATTGGAATAGATATTAGATAAATTCAAATTTTTTATTTGCTAAATAATGCTAGGGATTCACAATGTTTGGAGGATGGGGATTTTTATGTGAAAGGATTTTCCTCGTGTACATCTTATGTTTCTTCTCTCTTGGTGGATGACCTTTTCTCACTTTTTTTTTCTCTTTCTATTTTTCTCTAAAAGTGAACTCTACAAGTTGTTATGCTACTAATTTTTTAATAGACTCATAATATACACGGCTTTCCTCTTAAAGTTAATTGTGGAAGTGAACTTTTTCCTTTCATCAAAGAATAGGGTTAGACAAGTTCTAGTTGTACAAAAAATGGCAATCATAATTATATGTGCATAGTGTGGCAATCATAGTATGACATTACATATCGGGTGTTATGTTGTGTGATCATGATTTGTATGGTTACAAATGATGTCTTTATATAGCTACTTGTAATTATCTAGAAACTCGACAAACGAGTGTTAGTAACATGATATGACCCCTTCAATTCGTTACATATATCTGATGCAAGGAATTGGAGAAAAGAGAAAAATAATATATGAAGTGTAAAAGTAATCTAAGAATTTAGGCACATGTATCATGTAAAGTAAAATATTGTCATGAATGCAATATGTAAGTCAAATCAAACATCTTGAATGATAAGTGTGGTAAGTGCATGGGCTAGAGAGAAGCATAAGGGACTATAAATTTGCTCCTAGTATAGGCAAATGTAAATGATGATGCATCCCTTAATGACCAAAGATAGTTGTGTAAGTACATAAAACACTAGAAAAGGTGTATTCCCCCAATGTATAAGTAGATAAGTGTATAGGCACATAAATGAGTAAAATGTAATCATGAAAATCTATGTAAATCCATTTTCCCCCAATATGAGAAAGATGGCAAAAAAATCTCAAAAATGACACGAGAAAATATGGATAATGATCAATGAATAATTGCCCCTAAATATAGCATGGTCAAAATTAGTATTAGCAAAGGTTCATAATGTTAATTGGTTATTTCACTATTTTTTTTTGTTAAGAGTTGATAGAGCAAATGCACTATTACCAAACTGGAAAGTAATGATAAAAGGCACAATCCAATTAGGTCAAGATTCCCCTCAAGGTTCTTTATTGTCATTTGGATTATTAGGGTTCACACAAAGTGTAATGCACCTAATTATAAGTCTATATGGATAATTCTCTTGTTATACACTTCCTTTAGTTATCATTGGTAAACTTATAGATTATCTGATCAATTTACTCTTCATTAATCAAGTCTCTCAAGCTCTTGTAAATGATGCTATTGGTATATATAATCATAAATGATATTGCTAAGGGAAACATGTAGAAATGGAATCTCAAGCTTCAATAGCATGATGGCCTCAATACCATATACCAAAGAGTTTGGTATGTATAATCATCAATGTTATTGCTAAGGGAAACATGTAGAAATGGAATCTCAAGCTTCAGTAGCATAATGGCCTCAATACCATATAGTAAAGAGTAAGGTGTAAATCTTGTAGGAGTATGAATACTTGTGTGATATGCCCATAATAATGGAATAAGTTGTTTATGTCAATTGTATCATGTTTGCCAATCGTTTTTTATAAGATTTGTTCAACGTGTGTATTCATGGCCCCAATTTATCCATTCCCAACCTCCATTATTGATGTAATTTCTCTAAGGACTTCATTACCTCTTTATTCTTAAATGACGTATGGTTTTCATTTACAATGGTAGATAGTAGGTCAAGTCTAGAGATAAGATTATCCGTTATAAAATTGCAAATGTTGGTCATCATGGTACCTCTTTATTCTTAAATGATGTATGGTTTTCATTTACAATGGTAGATGGTAGGTCAAGTCTAGAGATAAGATTATTCATTATGAAATTGCAAATGTTGGTCATCATGGCACCTCTTTATTCTTAAATGATGTATGGTTTTCATTTACAATGGTAGATGGTAGGTCAAGTCTAGAGATTAAGATTATACGTTATGAAATTACAAATGTTGGTCATCATGGTAGATTCAAGAGGTGCGAGTTCAACCCATTCTATAAAATAATTAGTGACAAGAACAACAAAATTATACCCTTCGAATGAAGTCAATAAAAAAATCAAATTAAATCAAGTCCCCGGGTAGAGAAAGCAAAAGGCCATGGTAATGTATAGGAGTGAAATTTGTGGGTAGGTGCATGTTAAATTCCACTCTCAAATTAATTTCCACTCTTAAATGGTCAAGTTATTATCTTCAGGAATGAGGTAATTCAATCCCTCGAATTTACCAATAAGAAAAAATAACTTTTTTAACTAAGGAACATTCCCAAAGTGTTATTAATAAGATAAGTATTTAAAACCTTGGGTCGCACATAAAAGACCTCATTTTTTTCCGTCTAGAGCTAGGTCACTGTTATCCTTTTTGTCCTTTACCTTTCCCAGAAAAAGCATATACCCGACCGATTATGAAGATTCAAATACACTTAGAGTCTAATCGGCTACAATGGTTGTAGCGGACGAAATTTTCCATTCCATACAAAATATAGTGAATGAGTAACATTCATTTCAAGTAAGGAGATAGGAGTACATCCATACAGATGATATATCCATAACAGGTATACTAAGAGTTATCCATAAACACTCAAAGTAGTTTCATACAACATTATCAATGCACATACACAATTAAGGGTGTTACAAATCATCTATTCCAATGATACAATAAACAAATCATCTATTTCAATGATACCAAAATGTAAAGGATCTAGAAAATTCAATTACTAACTATTATCCTCAATTTCCAAATTAATTTAATAGAATCAAATAATTATATAATCAAAAAATAAAGAGGAATCATTAATTAATTTACAATCACTTATTAATACAAATGGAATTTCATGCATATCAATGATTCAAGGTAAATCGAAAGAATCTCATCTAAGTGATTTATCGGTCTAAGTGAGATTCATCTTTATTTAAAGTGAATAACTTACAGGTGCAACATAACTGACCATTCTAAGGTTGATTTTACACGATAAGCTTGCTCATCAATGTGTCCACCACCTAGACCTGCAAGAAAATGTTAGTGAATAGGGGTTTTCCTTGGTCAAACCTTGTTTTTGCAATCAAACCTTGAAATGATAAGAAATAAGATACATGAATGGAGAATGATCGCTTAATGATATTGTTACTCACCAAAACTCTAGCCTTACGCTCTTGCTTGATCATGATATATCTTGACTAGAATACTTCTTGAATTAAAAAATATTCAATACGTATACTAGCTCCAATATACACATGATACATGCACATTTATTTGGCATGGTGGGTTACTATCACATCCATGACGATAAGAATACTTTATAAGAAGGTAACACTATTTAAAGTTTTTAATAAATGAGATTCCTAATTTTCCTTCCAAGTGATGAAATATAGAATAAATGCACATTTAATAAGTTTCTCAATGTCTTTTCAATCGAGGTGATCTTACATCTACATTCAATCCATATTTCCAACATAATCAATCAATTCAACATATCAATCACTTCTTCTAAATCTACACATTCAATCTAAACAACATATACCACCTATTGACCTATTCATTTTCCTTCTATTTGTCTATTAAGAAAATCCATCCCATTCAACATACTTATTCTGTTAGAATTAATCCTTCAATCAATTCATCTAAAGATTCAAATACTACTTTTACATGGTTCCTACTATCTATGGGTTAAACAATACCATATTTTAGATGCCATATTCCATTATTGATATCATTCACCTATTTGAATATCATTTAGGCATTGTATTGGGAAACAATTGTACCTAACTACCAATTAAAAACATGTACTAAATGTTCCATCCGTAACATTGTGTATCTACCTACTATAGGTAAAGTAGTTACCATTTTCATTAAAAAAAAATTAGGTGACGAATAGTTAAGAACATACCTCATCAAATGCCAATTCTATCTTGTATGAATAGATTATAGAAGCACCTCCCATAAGATCATTGAGTGATAAATTAATTTTTGATCTCTTCATTCTCTTCACGCTTCATCCTCTTGAGCTTCTTACTTCATCTTGCTCCTATTTAACTTTAAAATAATAACAAGATATCTCACTTGGATAATCAAAAATATCACAACTTATAAGAATAAACATTTCATAAGACCCAAAACACTTTAGTAATTCCTATCACACTGTCAAAACTTGAATACAAATCAAACATAACAAAATAATCCTTATTTCCTTTTAAACTAAATGTTTACCTTTTCTCCCTTTCATTAATATCTTTGAAGAACATCCTTATTAAATAAAGATAAAATACCTATATACACCCTACTTAAGACAACTTATTAATAGCCAGAAGAAAGAGTTAAACATTATTAATCTTTATGACATATTCTTTGATGCATATTACGAATTCTAATGAATACATAATAACATATATCTTTGGATTGTTCTTTTACTAAGAAATAGAGATCTCTTCCCTATGTCGTTGCATAACTTGAAAACCAAACACTAGTTAGTGTACTACGAGAAATATAGATATTACCTAACTTGACATAAATACATTTAATGCTTAACAATAATATTTATGTTTCATGTTATATAAATGGAGTCTTATAAAATGTTCCAATAAGATGCCTACAAGAATGTTCTTGATACCTCTTGAATTTATGGGGTACTTGCAATGCGTTCCTTTACTTTGTAGCGGTGTTCCGCAGGGGCCGCGTCCCCAAAAACCTCATGTTTCCTAGCAGGCGTCACCAGAACTTGGGGACTTGGGGGCGATCTGACCCACCACGGCGCCACCATCCCACCACCAATGTTGTTGTCTCCAAGACGCTGCTAGGACTTCGAGGATGTTGGGGTGTCCTCAAGACATCTAGGGGACTCCTAGTTGTCTCCAGATGTATAATTCTTATACTTATACATCTTTTTATAACTATTTTTTCAAATACTATATGTATTTCAGCACCCTGCCACCCCTGGCCGCCCGTCCCCTTGTCGTCCCCTGGCCCCCAAATTTAGACCCGGCGTCCCGAAACACATCCCTAGTCTCAGTCCCCATCCAGAGCCAGTGGAACTGCTTTGTAGGCTTGTTGTATACCATTTTATGCAGCTACAGTTTGGAAAATGTTGATATTTCGAGTCATGAGATTCAAACTGAATCATACATTTTTCCCAAAGCAATCTAATATGATAAATGCTCATTGTAATGTAAAATGCTTATACTTTTTATTTATACCACGAATGATAATGCTGAAATACAACAATCGAGACTTGATTCATGCCTAAGACTTGAAGACATATAATAAACATCTTTTTAAGTGATTGAATATAAGAGACATACTGAAAAATAATCTATCATGAAGAGGCCAACATTTTCAAAATACAAAAATCTAGAGATGGGAAAAAGATCTTAACTAGAATCTAATCATTTGAACGGAAGAGGAAGAATCTGCAATTCATACCTGATTACTTCCTTTTCTGCTGCAATTCCTAGTGGGCAACAAGAATCTCTCATGGTTAAAAACTCAAGTAAAGCACAAAGAAAGGACTCTTAAAGCAAACCTCGCACAGGCTGAGAAGCTAATCATATACATTGGACCCTTGCACAGAATTGTTGATGGATTACTAGAAGACCATTCATCTTGAATTCATGAACTCGGTTGAACCCTCTGCCCATTTCCTGACGTTCCATTTTCAAAGGTCCTAAGAAGTGGTCAATTGACATGCTTGTGCCACCTTCATGTTTTATGAAAGTGCTTATGTCAATGTTGAAAACCCTGTCATGAGGAGGAGCATGTGCGTGAACCATGGCAAGGCCCCACTGAGGACCACCAAGAAATGAGAGGATCGCCACACCATAAGTTGCTTGTGCCTCCGAAGAACTCTCTGTTAAAGTTCCTAGATTTGGGAAGGAGCCTCTTTGGATCTTCTTCTGAGCTAATTGATCCACTGATGTTCAAGAATGGTGTCTACCCAATCTGGTCTGAATCCTACAACGAACCCTCATGGTATTCATAATAGCAAAGCTTATTTGTGGGTGTAAATGGACATTTCTCCTTTCTACATCTATCTCGTTTTCTTCTCTTAGTGCAATCTGTGCTTCTTCTCTTATCCTTTCTTCTCCTCCTCCTCCTCTATGTCTACATTACTGCATTTTAAACCACTGAGTCAACTGATTGAAACCATCCGCATTATTATGATTATGTAAATCCACACTGTTGTCTTGGGTTGGATTTTTCTGGCCAGATTAGTTCATAGTCTGAGATTCTCAAGTACTCAATGCTATTGTCATGATTCGAGATCACTGGGTGGATCTTCTGGCCGAAGAAAATTATCAATTATTGTAGTCATGTCTGTGGCTAGCATCTACTACCTCATTCACATCCAGCTCGACTAAATCACAAAAGAATACATGGGAAGTGTCCCAAAGCGGGGTAATAACAAGAGACACCTCCCTCAAGTACCTGCAAATGAAGAGGATGAGGAAAAAAGCGAATATATGCCTAAGCCGATTTGTAATAACTGATTTCAATAACGTAACTGATCAGTTATTACCGGTTCTTTAAACGCCCCCTCAAGTCCGACTTCCATTATTGTCTCTTCAAGTTTCTTTTAATTTACTTAATTATAAATAAATTATGCCATCACATATAAGGAGTGTAAAAATTAAGTATTGAAAAATAGAATTAAGTGACATAGTTGGTAAATAAAAGACTTGTGCACCTCAACAAAACTCATTTTGAAAAGCAAATATTTAATATGCTGTGCATAGTTAAAGCTTTAGATTCAAACCTTATTATTGGAGGGCACTTCAACCTACCTGGAACTAATTATGTGTAGCATCACATAAGTTTTGTGACGATGTTGATGTTGTTTCTAAATTAGATAACCTGCTTTTAATGACAAAATATTAAATAGGTAACTTAAAATCTAAGAGTAAAATATATAAAATAACATACAAGCTTGGAAACACTTGTTACAGGCATCAAATCTCAACCCTCTATAGGGATTTGTAGTTTGAAGTGAAGAGGGATAACCTTGGATGAACACGCAATCTTTGGTAAGACTATCTATCATCTTCATCGCCAAATTCATACACATGAATTGCACAATGGATTCCACAATTTGAACCTACCAAAACTTGTCTCTGTTGAATTAAATTAGATGGTGATCTAATCAGGGATACTAAAATAAAGCACCATGTATGCCTATAGTCCTAAGTAACTAAATAGTGAAGCACCATGTATGCCTATAGTCCTAAGTAATTAAATAGTGATTGTTAATCAGGAATGCTCAAATAAAGCATTGATTATGCCAATTGTCCTTAAGTGCTCTAATCTCCAGTAGCGGATGCACCTCAAAGGTATTGTTTCAAGAATTACGAAGACTTGGTTATTTATTAAATATAATATCTAAGCACTAGATGCAGAATTCAAACTAATAGTTTTTCCAAACCATGTTCCTCTTCACCTATACAGTAACTGCATCCTATATACATTAATTAACGGTGTAAAGTTACAATAATCTCAACTACTAATAGTTTTTTCAAACCATGTTCCTCTCCATCTATACAGTAACTGCATCCTATATACATTAATTAACGGTGTAAAGTTACAATAATCTCAACTACTTGGAAGTGATAATAAAAATTCCAATGCTAAAGTAGAGAAAAGGGCATTCCAATCTAGGTAATTTATCTTTAGGTGTCAGTCAGCCCATTCCCCAAGCTTTGTTTTCAACTTTTAGGCTGTGAGGCTAAGTTTTTCCCTTGTCATTTACATGCTAACAAGCAAGTGATAAAATAATGTCAACAAATGTTCAAAAATAATTACAGTAATTTAAATTCCTAAAAGGAAGTTCTTCGATGTATTTCAATCTTTTACAAATTGACCTGAAAAAAGAAAATCTCTCCACAAAGAAATAAATCGCAATCATTCTAAAAGACTATAACTGATGGCATTTCATGAAGTTTTTGAAAGTAGCATCTTACAAAAAAGATCTAAAACTAATGTTTTTGACACAAAACATTATTGAGAATTATCTTACATCAAGCTATGTAGCTCGTTTGACAGAGGGAAGGACACAAGTAATTATTTAGAATTCTTTCATGTTGATCTATTTACCTCACTTGACAAAACAGTTATTCAGTTAATGGAAGACATACTTGCTTTTGGTCTATGATTACTATGAGATAGTCTTTTTGCTGATAAGTTCAAACAATATGCCCCTTTTCTCTAGGCGCTCTTGCAAGTCTGTAGGACCAAACACAATCCCTGGAGGGAAAACACCTCCCTTTGGTAAACATTGGCGTTGATCCATCACAAGGAGAGCACACTGAACAAGAGTGATAGGAGTTGTTGCATAACCAATCTCAGGCCCTGAAATTCTAGTCACCACTTCCATATTTGGCTTTGATCCTTGCTGCAGAAGATGACTCTCATCACTATAGCCATGACCTAGAAACCACATCTTGAATGAAGCACTTCTAACCTCTTCTTCCGTGGGGCCCGTCTTCTTGAACTGTCCAAGAGTGAAAATTTCTGGGTATTTGACAAGAAGTGAGCGTCCCCAGCTAAATCTGCCTAGTAGGAACACCATCAACCCAATACAAATTGTCCGAGGTATACTCCAGAAACCTTCATAACCTAAGTAAACACCAAAATAAAGAGGCTTCACTTCTGACCAGAATTTCCTCCTCTTTTCAACCAAGTCAGAGTTCTCATTGACAGCAGGCAAACCATGTGGATTCTCCGCCAACAAGGCTTGTGTTCTTCGAACAACAGCTGCATCTGATGAGGGTAACTTCAGTGCCCATAGTCCAATCGATTTTTGGTGTTCTATTGACTTAGCTTTTGATGCAGGAGGGCCAGGTATCTGCATGCAAAAAGCAATACTTAAAATCCCATAAGTCATTCTAAACTTCTTGTTCTACTCCCAGGCAGCAATAAGATTAATCACAGAAAGTGAACCCTGTACAGTGACATAATAGTTAATAAACACCTGTTATATATTTCTAAGACCTCCTTATGTACAATGGTTTCAGTAGATTTTATGATAAATGTAAAACGCATAAATTGCATTTCAATATTAATATGAACTTGAATACTTCTATATCCATATTATAATGAGAAAAACAAGGCATCTTACAACAAACAAACAAACAAAGAATGTATCTTGGTAAGAGTTCATCCCTACTCAGGTACATCCGATTAAAATGTGAGTGGTTAATGATGTCATTTTATTGTCATATACCAGGCATAACAGTGTTGTCATGTGAAAAAAGTGTGATAAACAACTCCCAACTAATTTATCTTCATGTTTGGAAGGTAAATACCTTTAACTTGGGGTATTTCTCCCTACAAGCTAATTTCATATTCATGTTCGGAAGTAAATACGATTAACTTGGGGATATTTCTCCCTACAAGCTAATCTCATTCATATTCAAGATTGCCTGCAAACATGGAATGTAAGATAAAGCAGATGATTTATGCCTGCTACTAGGAAAGACAACTTCCATTTTTGGAAATTGCAGTTAGTATCCTTGTCAACAATATCATGGCCTAGATAAAATATCTTGTCTACTTTCTCATAGTCATAAGGTTCTAACACATCTACCACATTAGGATGACAGGTTTCTAATTTTATTGGTTTCAATTAAATTTGAAAAAGTTCACATGATACAAAGTTTATAGTTGATTTTTAACAAATGCTTTGTTCTGTAATTTAATTCAGCAAAAACCATAGCTTGCTTTCAATAAGAGTTTCTGCATTAAAATCAGTGTTGGTGAATAGCTGATTGGAATATCCAACACAGTTATAGATCCTTGTCATGTCCACTTTATAGATAGAAAACATGTAGAAATTTAAACAGATAAACATTACTTTTATGACTAATCACAGCTAAACACAATGAAGTCAAAACTCACTAAATCAAAGTTGGTCGATCATTACATTTTTATTTATTAAACAAAAAATTGAGATACAGTGATAGAACATAATTGACACATTCAGATCCAGTCAGACAATGCAAAATAGTGAGATACAAATAATAAAACAAAAGTGATACATTCAGATTCAGTAAGAAAATGCTTTTCCCAAGCTGCTCCAAAGTGAATCGTTCTACATTTTAGGGTGAAGTCTCTTCTTTAACATGTGGAATGCATAAGAGGGCCCACTATTGATCTTAAGAAATTAAAAATAGGTACTTTTTGAAACCTAAAGAGTAGGGTGGGGTTTTTTTGAAACCTAAAGAGTAGGGTGGGGTTCTAGAGGACCCCTTTTCAAGGTGCATGTCCTCAAGATATTTCTGGGCATCCCTGAGATGTCATGTGTCCCAAGGTGGTCGGAGACATGTCTATCAGTAACATTAAAGCATATTTATACTGAATGTTTGCTACAAAGTGAGATGGGTTTGTCACAGATAAGATGCAGGCCAGCCTATGTACCCTGGGGACATGTTCCCTGCATTTTCAGACCCCAACCACACCAGAAACATTTCGAGGATGTGGGGACAGGTGGGAAATGTCCCCCAACTGTCCCTGATCTGCAGCCAAAAAAGTAAACATCTCCAAGACATTATTTTTTTTCCTAAAATAGCGAGGGATCCCTAACAATCTAGGACGATGCAAGCATAAAAAATGGAGGGTAGGCTGGCCCACAAAGACCTCCACACCCCTTTACAACTAAAAATAAAAAAAGCAAACACATTTTGCCATTTTATATTTTGTGAAGATGAAGACAAATAATTTTTTTCCTAAAATAGCAAGGGATCCCTAACAATCTAGGACGATGCAAGCAAAAAAAAGGGAGGGTAGGCTGGCCCACAAAGACCTCCACACCCCTTTACAACTAGACATTAAAAAAAAAGCAAACTCATTTTGCCAATTTACATTTTGTGAAGATGAAGACGAACAAAGAGAACAGCAGTGAGAAGAAATGGGTTACCAATGTTGCAAGGATGTTGAATATGCAATCACAAGAAGTGACTAAGTTTTCTATTGCCAAATTTCTTTGCCCATGTCATACCATTTCATGTTGCACATTCTCCTTATTTCAAACAAATTTCCAAAAATGCAACTATTGTTGGTCCTTTCATTTGCCCCCCACACATGCTAGAGAACATAAACTACACAGCAACCTCCTTGATAGGGAGTATTCTAAGATGAGTGAGGTGATGGAGGAAATGAGGCAAGCTTGGATATGAATGGGCTACTCTATCATCTTGGATGAGTGGACTAATATTAAACATCGGTCACTCGTCAATATTATTGTCACATGTTTAGTTGGCTATTATTTTGTTTGGAGATGATGAAGGATCCAAACTTCCAATTCAAACTTTGAAAGATGTTATCAAGAAGGATGGGGCCTCAAATGTTGTATAAGTGGTGACCAATTAAACCCATGTATGTAAGTTAGTTGGCTTGATTGTGGGAGGTACTTACAAGCACCATTTTTGAACCTCATGTTGTGTTCATGCATCGAATGACATATTGAAAAACATAGGAAAGATACATTGGGTGAAGGCAATGGTGGGAAGTTAGAGACATACAAATATTCATTTGCATCCATCACACCTCACTTAATTCATTCAAGGAAGGAATTCCTCAAGCCCGTGGATACTAGATATGCTAACTATTTTATTTTGTTAGAGAGGGTGCTTGAGGTGCAGGGGCCTCTACAATTAATGATGGGGGTAGATGGCTAAAGGCAAACACAACTAAAGGAAGAAGTGTAAAACAAAAGTTATTTGACAATGGTTGGTGGTACACAATGAGGTAAGAAATTGCTGATTTACTATTAAATTACTAACTTGTAAATTATTTTCATTCTTTGTAATAGCATTCAATCTTTGACATTTGAGTCTTAATTTTTTTTTTTGTTTATGTTTTAATTTTTATAACTTGTTAGTAGATATGTTTGCTCCTTCATCTCACCTCATGTAGGTCATAAGGTATGCTAATACAAACTTTCATAGTCTTGGAAATATTTGTGAGACATTTAATGACATGCTTGGGCAAATGAAGCAAGTCATCATAGCAAAGATCCTCATTTGAGATTTTATGAGGGGCATTTGAAGCCCATTGTGATGCAACAGTGCAACACAATAACACCTCGTTTCTTATGGCAATCTATGTTCTAAATCCCAAATGATATGTTAGAAGCCTTATGAGAGCGCCTTTGTCTAATGATGAAGAGGTGATAGAAAGACATATTGTAAGATGTTGGACTAATGATGAAGAGGTGATAGAAAGACATATTGTAAGATGTTGGACAAAGTTTTCCACTAATTGATGACACTTAGAGTTCATGATTGATATTTGCAAACTTGGTTAATCGAAATGCCACAATAAATACTCAGATCTAAGAATCAAGGATCCAAAGATAGAGTAGCATGCAAATGCAGTGATATTACTAACATAAGCAACCCAGGTGCACAGATCACTCATTCACAATAGAAAACCAATTGATTCTAAGCACACGAATTCCCAGGCGATAGTGGAAGTAGATCATACAATTATAACAAACGCAAAACTTAGACTCGGGATTATAATCACCAGACCATCATGCGAACACCCCACAAGAAACAATTGATAGGAAGATACAATAATAGCATACAGGAATAACGATATGATAGACTGAGGTAAATAATATATCAAGTATTGTATGCTTGATAACAATCTTTGCTTTTGAAGGTAATCACACTTGTTACAAAGGTAGCCATTGAATGTGGTCCGTCGTTGGATTTCTTCAGTTACAAAAACGATGGCAGTGCAGAGGGGCGATAGAACAATTAGCTCTGATGCCTAAAGTGGTGCCACTCACTCCACAATCCCGCACCATAGTCGCATGATGTTTCAGGGAATGGCGATCAAATGCTATCGTGTTGCCTATTGATTCCTGTCACTCTTCCTGAAGTGTGTATGCTCCTTTAGACAACTTAGGTGGTGCGAGCCCCAAAGTTCTGCTCTTCCTAAATCCTCAATAGCGCCAACATATGAACTTGCCTCTGCCACAAAGGTTTGAAATCAAATCAGATAAGGAATTATGCAATGCAATATGAATCACAATCCACCAATTGGATTTTCGCCTACCTGGTAGCTGATACAATAGGGGTTTTCGTCCCCACTCTATCCTCAAGACCATGTGTCCAAATTGTGATCGATGCCCAAAATACCACCATTGCAAGCATATAAATACCATTCAAGATGCCTTCTCAAATTGAGTCGGCCAGAGATGCATATAAATTTAAACATTATTATAAATAATTTAAATTTATTATTTTAAATATTATTTTAATATTATATTTAATTATTATTAAATTCAAATATAATGTTTAAAAAAAAACCTTTTTATAATTTTCCCTCCAAAACAATTCAAATTATTTTGGGGACATGACAATCCTCCCCGCTCAGATGTTGCTTGCCCTCAAGCAACTTCAGATTCAAAACCATGAAGGTCCTTGCTCTTGTCCTTGTTTTCTTTGTTTCCTTAGCTGAAACTTCCTTAGGGCCTACCTTGGAGAATCCTCGAAGGACGACCACTTTCCCATCAAATTTGAACTTCAACTCTAGGGTTTGATAGTTCGTTGTGTACTCCCCGAGTGAGTGCAGCCATTGCACTCCCAAGACCACATCTGTCTCACCAATGCCAACTATGTAGAAATCATCCTGCATCTCACGTCCTAAGTCAACTCCATTTGTTGAATCTAGCGATTGCATGGAATAGTGTACCCATTTGCCATTGTCACATTAAATCCTTTGAAACCTTTCACCTTTAGGACCGTCTTAGCCACTAGCCCTTCATCAATGAAGTTATGAGTGGCTCACTATCTATTGATACTGTTACCCCTTCATCATTGTAAGTCCCCTTTAATGCAAAGACAGTGATACCTAGGGACTCTTGAAAGTGTAGCAAGAGTGCCTCCTGAATGTCCCCCCGCCAATGTCTCTATGTGCACTTCCTCATCAATAAAGCATGTGAATTCACCCTCCCCCTCTTCAACATCATCATCAGAGGTTACCTCAATATAATGGAGGTGTCCCTTTCCCATACACCTGTGACCTCGTACCCAAGGTTCCTTGCAATGGAAGCACAACCCCTTCCTTTGCAGCTCATTCTTAGACACATCCATCCAATGAGATCTTGGTGGCAGGTTCGTTTATTGAGGAATAATCTCGTGAGGTGGCTTCTTTGGCTGCCCTGTTGGAGCATTCTTGAGCATGAGTTTATTCTTCATGGTGGAATCCTCAAGGCTTAAGGCTCTTTGAATGGCCTCCTCCAAAGACATTGGCTCTAAAGCCCTTACCAAACCACAAAAGGATTAGATAGCCCCTCAATGAACAAGAACATGAGCCTCCAATCTAACATCTCTGGGATCATAACAGCAAGCCTTTGAAATTCTACAACACAATCATACTGTCCCACTTTGCTTTAGCCATGTCAAATCTCTAAAGTATATCTCTGGATCTCTTCTGTCGAATCTTTCTATGAGCTTTTGTGTGAAATCAGCATATGTGGTGACAAGATTAAACCCTTGTGTCACAATGCCATGATGCCACCATTCATGAGCTACACCTTCCAAATGTAGAATAGCAAACTTGATTGCTTCATCTTCAATCATAGGGCTGAGTGAGAAGTATGTGTCTAGCTTTAGTACCCATGCTCGTGTTGTCACCTTTCCCAAACCATCAAAAGTTGGGAGAGTCAACTTGCTCACCCTATACTGCAGATCTCTATTGGGATAATATGTTGATTGTCCTCCTTTTGATCCATTCCTTGCATTGTGAAACTAAATGAATGGAATTTGACTTCTCACATCTGGATCAATCTGTGCATAGGCATCTATGCTTGCATTGACATCACCTTCAACAAGTCTTTGCTCTTCTCCTCCATTGGTAGGTCCACTTTTGGGCAGGAACAATGGTTGTGGGGCGGGTAGCTTTATTGCTTTGAGTTTCAAATCCATTTTGATTGGAATGGCTGCCTTCTGGGCCATTATTTGTTGTAGATCTAAAAACATTGGTCATGGTATTCATGGTCTACATCATCATGCTCATCATTTGTGATGTTTGTTGCTATTGTTTGGCCATTTGCTCCTACATTAAAGCCATTTGCCTCAGGAAGGTCTCCCATTGTTCATCCCTATCAACCATCTTCTTACCTCTGCCTCCTATTTCAGATGACTCAACTTCTGCCTTCCTTCTTTCCCTCTCAATGGCTCGTTGATCTCTTTGGCTTGACTGCATAAAATACCCTTAGGCTAACAAGGTCTAAGGCTCTAATACCACTGTAAGATGTTGGACGGGGTTTTCCACTAATTGACAACACTCAGATAGAGTTCATGACTGATATTTGCAAACTCGTTAATGGAAATGCCACAATAAATACTTAGATCTGAGAATCAAGGATTCAAAGATAGAGTAGCATGCAGATGTGGTGATATTATTAACAAGAGCAGCTCAGGTGCACAAATCACTCATTCACAATAGAAAACCAATTGATTCCAAGCACACGAATTCTCGAGCGATAATGGAAGTAGTTAATACAATTATAATAGACGCATAACTCAAACTCAGGATTATAATCACCAGATCATCATGCAAACACTCCACAAGAAACAATTGCCAGGAAGATACAATAATAGCATACAAGAATAATGATATGATAGATTGAGGTAAATAATATATCAAATATTGTATGCTTGATAACAATCTTTGCTTCTGAATGTTATCGCACTTGTTACAAAGGTAGCCAATGAATGTGGTCTGTTGCTGGATTTCTTCAGTTACACAAATGATGGCGGCCCAGAGGGGCGATAGAACAATTAGCTCCAACGCCGAAAGTCGCACCACTCACTCCACAATCCCGCACTATTGTCGCGTAACATTCTAGGGAATGGCAATCAAATGCTATCGTGTTGCCTATAGATTCCCATCGCTCTTCTTGAAGTGTGAATGCTCCTCTAGACGGCTTAGGTGGTGCAAGCCCTAGGGTTCCACTCTTCCTAAATCCTCCGATAGCATCGGCGTATGAACTTGCCTTTGCCACAAAGGTTAGGAATCAAATCAGATAAGGAATTTCGCAATGCAATATGAATCACAATCCACTAGTTGGATTTTCACCCACCTAGTAGCTGATACAACAGGGGTTTTCATCCCTACTCTATCCTCAAGACTGTGTGTCCAAATTGTGATTGATGCCCAAAATACTAACATTGCAAGCGCATAAATACCATTTGAGATGCCTTCTCAAATTGAGTCGACCAAAGATGCATATAAATTTAAATGTTATTATAAATAATTTATATTTATTATTTAATATTATTTTAATTATATTTAATTATTATTTAATTCAAATATAGTGTTTAAAAACACTTTTATAATTTTCCCTCCAAAATTATTCAAATTATTTTGGGGACATGACACATATGAATGTACAATAATGAGTCTACTTTACTTTGAACGTAAAGCTAGCCTTTGTAAATCTTCACAATCCAACATTCAGCAAATTAGAGGTGAGGACAAAGAGAGTGGTATTAGTTCAAAGCAAACCCATTGAATGGTGGGCAAAACATGGCAAGTATGTACAAAGTTAAGGATGCTTGCCGCTCATCTCTTCTCACAAGTTGTCAATTCTTTTACTACAAAGAGGAATTGGTCCACATACAACTCCATCCAATCAATCAAGAGAAATAGGCTTACCTCTTGACAAGTAAATAAGTTGGTGGTCATGCATAGTGCCTTGCTACTTTAGTATTGATAGACCCTTCAATATCCAATTATAGTTGGGATGTTGATCCCAAAGATGCTACACAAGTTGACGAGTACAAGCGGGATTGGTTCGAGATCCATTGGATGAGTCAATCCTTCAAAGTGGCAATGACTCAGACTCTCATGTGAAATCTCAATTCAGCTCTAATGTCATGTATTAAGGTTCTATAATGTATATGATGAATGCCTTATCAATGTTATCAAATGAATTATTTAAAATAAATTATATTTTTAAACTTTTCATATTTTTTTATAGTCATCCTTCACCATCCCCTCAAAAATGGCCTCCCAAAAAATTCATCTAAAAAACGCTTCCCCACTCATCCCTATCCTAGAATTTTGGTGTAACATAGAGACCAACTAAAGGATTTATTGAACTTGTGTTTAATTCCTTATTTGATATATTTTATCACTTGTTATATTGTTAGGCACACTAGATTCAAAGGTTAATGTACTTCTACTTCATGCTTTTGCACCAAGATCGCAACAAGCCAACATTGGATTTCCTCAAATAGTGGAAATTGGTGTTTGCTTGTAATGGGTGTTACATTTGGCATTGGAGTAATAGTGCTAAACCCAATCTCTAAGGATGAGTTTAATATAGCTTGGGCATTTGATATAAAAGCACCAATTAGAGAAGATGTCTGCTCTTCATCTAAACTATTTTCTTTCATACATTAGAGTTGTCTTATATATCATGTTATTCATTGCCTTAAGAAATAAATGTTTATAAAATAAAAGAGAAAGTGAATACTTGTTTTGCTTTTCTAAATAGTGAATACTTGTTTTGCTTTTCTAAATGCTTGTTAATTTGGAAAGTGGATATGTTAACCTCATGTAATATTTATTTTTTATTTTCTTGCTTCCTTAAGTACATTTTTTGCTGAATGCGTGAAATTTGACATGTAAAACTTATAGGCCATACGAGGAGGTTCTACCAAATTACCCAAGAAATTTAGTAGTTAGGTGAATTCCTATGATTAATGAGTACAATTTTTTATAAATGTTCAAGATTAGTGTTAAAATTCAGACCATGGAATGAAGATTTTGCACTCAAAGAATTGACCTAAATTGTCAAGTGAAACTTTAGTCAAAACTACAACCCTGAGTATGTTAACTTGCAAACACGAATCTATTGAAAATACAAAAAATATATAATATTGAATCAAAAATATATATCTTTCTGCCTGAAAAAAAAAAAAATTGTTCTCTTTTTTCTCTTACAAAAGTGGGTGCCAAGGTCAACAAAAAGACCATTAAACCCGGGCACCAAAGCAAAATAAAAACACTTTAAATAATATGACAAATCATGTTTTTCTATCACATTGAATCCCTCTAAAGATATGACAACACAATTACAATGTCACCCACAATAAAACAATAAATAAAGCACTAAAAGATAGCACCAACTATCACTATACATATGTGCCTAGTTTTAGGAATCCACATAATAAATATATACAACTATCCTAATAACATTAACCAATAAATAATAGATTGAAATCAAAGATTCAACCCCAAAAATAAGTCTATTTTTTTGTTAATTTATATACCCAGCTGTAGGAGAACAAATAAGCAACCAGCTAGAAAACAAACACTCGCTTCTTCATGAGGAGGGTGCTCTCCATCAAACCTAGCTTCTATCTTAGTATTCAAACTTCCCTTTTGACAAAGGTTTGGGCAAAATATCTACAACTTGCTCATTTGAGGGAGTATACCAAAAAATTACCAATCCCTTCTAAACTTTGTATCTAAGAAAATGGTATGAATATCTATATGTTTGGAGCAATCATGAAATACTTGATTTTCAAAAAACCTTATCTCCTTATTTGTTCATTTCATTAGCTAAAGGTCTAGGCAGATTGTTGAAACATAATAGAGAAAATGGTCTTATTCATGGTTGGTAGTGGACTCGAAATATGGAGCCTCAAACCCATCTTTAGTTTGTGGACAACATGGCACTAATGGGACTAGCTAAAGTTGGAGAGGCTACCAACTTCACGAAAGCTTTGGATACATACCTATCTGCTTTTGGTCAGCAAATGAATGAAGATAAATCTAGTCTTTTCTTCTTCAAAAACCAGTGACCAGAGCTTATTCAATAAAGGATTGCTAATACTTTTCACTTTCATATTGGGCAGCTCCCAATAGACTAATTGGGAATTCCCCTATCTTCGAAATCTAAGTTACCGGATTCTTAATATTTGCCACAAGAACCCGTGTGGGTACAGTTCGGGTACGGGTTCAATTCGAGTACGGCTTGGGTACAGCTTGGGCACTTGGGTTCTTTGTGGGTTCTTTTGTGAAGGACCCACAGAAAACCCAAGCACCTGGGTTCTTTGTGGGTCCTTCAACCCAAACGCTTGGGTTACCCACAAAGAACCCAGGTGCCTAGGTTTTCTATGGGTCCCCCACAAAGAACCCAAGCACCTGGGTTTTCTATGGGTCCTTCTATGAGGGACCCACAAAGAACCTAGGCACTCGAGCAGTACAAATTTGATATTGTCTTAGCAGACCAAGAGCTTCTAATTGTTGTTTAATAAAATTTAGGGCTATTGTTTCCAATTGAACATGTGTAAATAGCATTAATCGATCCTCATGAATGCATCATTCCATCATTTACTCTCTCATTTGACCAGCACTAATGAAGGAGGGGAAAAAAGACAATGTTTGGGCCAGACTATAAATTTGGCATCATTTGTGAATCAACACACCAGATCTGTCATGCCCCTCTGTCTGTTCGTCATTGTGTGTTGTCATTGGTTGTCTCTGAGGTCAGGTTTAGCTTGGTTTTGTGTTTGTCAGGATTAATTAATTGATTTTGCTTTGAATAAATTGAACTGATTAAGTTATTATCTTATTTTAATAAATTAAACTTATAGTTTAGAATAAAATATTTTAAATAAAATATTAAGTTATTATGATAGTATAAATATATTATATGTAAGATTAAAATTATTAAGTTAAATATCATATTCATTAATCTTTTGAATGTTAATTTAAAAGGGCATGGTTATAAATTATAAAATATAATAAATTGTTAAGTGGTGATTAAAGAGAAGTAATGGAAATTAAATGAATGGATGAAGAAGGAAAGTAGTTACAGATGGAATTAAGGAAGATGATAGTGGAAGCTAACTAACAGAGGGGCAGTAGATTTATTCTCGAGAAGTAATTGCATTCGGGTACGGAGAAACTAATTCTTATTTTTCTGGAAAAAATTTCTATGCTTTCTGAAGCTTCTGCTGGAAGTTGGGGAAAACTCGGTAGTGGAAATTTGGAAGGGCCTTGTAGCTGCAAATTCAGAAGTAGTCTATTGTCTATCAGCTGAACAACTTTATACAGGTTCCACCACTTCTTGCCTCTATTTGTTTTGATATTGAAATAATCAAGAAAGAAAATTTCTGAGAGTGCTTCTGTAAAAATATCTTGCATGAATTTTGTAGAGTATTTTCGGAAACTGCCTGTGGATTAAAAGCAGAACCATTTTGTTTGTGCTTGTCTGATTGCTTAGCCAAATCGTTGCAACTGGGTTTATAGTTTGTTGAGAACATAATTTATCTTAAGGTTTGTGTGTTCTCCTGTAATTTATTTAACTCAAATTGAACTTGGAGGTTGTAATCGCTTGAAAGTTTTCTTAGCCGTCACCTGTCCTAGCTCGTATCCTTCTTTTACATTTCATGAGTGGAATGTCTTTAGAAGGTACTCTCTTCACAATCATCCTACATTTGGGGATTCAATGTATTATGCGGCCATTATACTGACTGGTATTTACCTGCAAATGTTTGTTGTAATTTCCCTTACAGTGGCCGAAATCCAATATGAAGCCGATGGTATGGGAATTCGCCTTGCCTGAATGAACCAGATTATTAACCCCTTAGGTATTGGTTCGAATATCATAATGGAGTCATTAGAATTGGTATATCTTAATCCATTATGCTTGGCTTGAAATCATTAGGGAGCAGGGCGGTTCATTTTTGCCCATATATTCTTATTGGCATGTCAACAGAACAATGCAAAGTGTGCAGTCTCTATTTATGTTCCTGCAGGTCCAGTATTCTTTAATCATCAATTGAATTTGGGTATTTTAGTAAATTGGAGTCAGGCACGTTTTTACTTTGAAGTAAATGGAGACCTATTAAAGGCGTTATTCTGTATCATCTTCTCCTCTCTTCTTGGCTGTTTTCTTTATTCACTGCATACTAGATTTTGGTTTGCCAGGCACTCTCGGGTAGTGGCATCTTAGCACTGGGTTATGAATGTCAAATAATCTTTACTTCACTGAGCTTACAATGTAGAGTAAACCGTAAATCACATATTCTCTTTTACCAATCGGCACACACCATTGAATATAATCTATTAAATCCTTGTGTCTCCTGCTTAAATGGGCTTTAGGAGAGTTGTCGGCCTGATTTGCTAGAGCTAAGTTTCTGTTAGGAAAGATTAAACTTCAGATCATATTAAATTGTTATATTATGCATGACATTGATAATAGAAGCCGACTCCTTGTGATCAGCCATTATAAATGGTTCCCTAAAGTCCGCAGTGTCATCTTATTTTGAACCATTGAACTGGTTTTTTAATATTCAAAAATTTCCTTTTAATTCATGGTCCGTAGATTACCAGTCATTGGCGTTGAATCTCTCATTTTTGTGGACTGTATTGATATCCTCATGGCTGGATGTAGCTTAGTCTTCTGTTGTCTCCAGTTTTGATAGACTTTTGCTGAAGACGTTGGCCAAACTGTTGGTCCAAGTTTAGTTGAGATGAATCAAAGGCAACTCAGAAATAGAGATCTCCAGTATAAAGATTCTTGTTCCATGCATACTTTGTTTCTATTCATGCGCTAGGAGATACATTCATTTATTACTCATGCTTAGTATAAGCCATGTCGAATTTGGTAAGGTGTATAGATTAAAATAACCTCCCTGATTCTATTGCAACCTGTCCCAGCTGCCACACTCGAACATAGAAGGCTGTTAAGGTTTAAAATACCTTTCTGATTCCTTTAGCAATTTGTCACACCTGCAGCGCTTGAAAATAGATTGTCGTAGAGGTTTAACTATCCTCCCTAATTTCATTGATAACATGTCATAGCTGAAGCGCTTGAATATTATAGAAAACTTTAAAAGCTCAAACAACCTCTATGACTCCATTGTCAACTAGTCTCAGCCGCAGCACTTGAACTCTTTTAGATTTTGTTGGAATTGATTCTTAATAGAGAATTGATTTGATAAAGATAATTGTAGCGTGTCTGTTAATCTAGTGTATCTGTTACATATGTTAGCTGCAGATTACATATTGTGTACTGTCACTTCAATCAGTTTGTATATTTAATCGGCCACATAAACAATGCAATTACGATATACTATCACTTAGTCTGTTGGGTAGGGAAATAGATATCGTTGTGTCTGTAATATTTATCCCTCTGATCATTGGCAAGTATCTCTTAGTGTGTACCAGTTAAGTGATGGTTGAATTAGATACGCCAGTTAGATTGATAGAATCGTCGGTCTCATGCATTTATAATATTAGTTTTGAGATTTGAACTCATCTTCTTTTGCCCTCCAGGGTATCCGGTGGGGCGTTACAAGATCTTCAACATTGACCGTCTACACCTGTATTGACCCTTGTTTGATTGACTCTTCTTAAATGTGGTTATCTTACAATGTTGACCAAAGAGCTCCAATATACTGATTATGTTGACCAAAGATCTTTGCTACATAGACAACATGAACTTTTGTACCACTTACATTGACTATTTTTTATTATTATTATGTTGCATTGAGTGCAATATTCTACTTTTCACTAAGTCATGATCAATATTGACAAAGAAACTAGTAAGGTATGCAAGCTTCTTTGAGTTTTTATTTTGTCTACTATATTTTTTAAGGAGAATCAATTACTATACTTGTGAAGTGATCATTAATTGAATTGCTATAAGTTACTATGTCAAAATTATGATGTATTCTATTTATTGGCAATTATGAGCATCTCTATTCTTATTAATCTAAGTTACATGGGTTATAGTGATTATTTGGTTTACGTATGCACGTATAAATGGGTGCGTGTGTATATATATATATATAAATATTTATTATATATACAAAAAAATAAGAGAAATATACAGAATTGTAAAACTAAATCATTTCATAGTATGATACTTGATCATTGATCAATGCCAAATGCTAAAGATAAATATTCACGATCATTGATTATTGATCGAGCAAGATTCATCATACATTTACCCTGGCAAACACATTCCCAGGTCTGAGATATTTACAAACTCATTGTATTACTTGTAACTGCTGTTCATTCTATTATCTGCTGTTATAAATCAATGTATTTGCTGCTACAAACAGACTGTAAGAAGTTGTAAAAGATTATAACCTTGTCTCAGATTGAGTACAGACTTTCTTCTATCTGCTGTTAATTTTCTGAGGAATAACTTCATACATCAGCTCTAAACAGAACACAGGAAGTTCTTGCAATAAGTCTGAATATGTATTTCTGAATATGCTTGGTAAACTCAGTCCAATATTGAGTAGTACGTTTCAGATTTGGGTTATCAGATTTACTGTTAGTACTGTCACGTCAAGTCTATGGAGTGGAGAGTAATGTTGTAATGTTGATTATCTGTCATACTGTTATCTACTGCAAATTTTTGAGGTTGTTGTCAATTCTGGTCGTTGTATGTAATGTTTCTGCTGCAAATATAAGCTCAGTTTGTATCGCTGTGGTCTGGCATAGTTTTGGAATACTGTGATCTGCTCTTTGTTGGTTATTCTGAGTATGTACAGGTCTGATATTAATTTCTGAGCAGTTATCTATTGTGTATCATATTTGAAAGTTGGAATGGCTCAGTATTGATTCCCAGATTTGCTTCTGCATTACACATTGAATTATCACAATGGAAATCATCACTATGAAATGATCAATGATCAAGTACATACTATAATCAATGCCATTTTAGGGTTAGGGGGAAATTTTTTTAAAAAAAAATGTTTTTTAATCATGTTTGGGCCCATTTTTTGAATCAATACTATACTACTGAAGCTGCCGCTATAAACCTATCAGTGGAACCAACCGGGCCGATTTGGGTACAACCGTAACTTAGTTATTAATTTATAATTTTGAACATATATATATACACATATATATACATATATATATATATAGTATTTACACATACATATATAGTATACACACACACACACACACACACACACACACATATAAATATATATGTGTGTATATATATATATTCCTATACCCGTACCCAAGGGAATAAAAATCGTTGTACCATTGTACCTGTACCCATACCCAAACCGGCAACTTAGTCTGAGATCCCTCGGCAAGCTCCACTAAAGGAATATTTTAGACAATTTCCATTTTAAGGTCAATCATTGGACAATTTGGTGGCTATCTATAATGTCCTCATTTTTTAGTTCTCTTGCATTGCAGTTGGCTCTGACCTTCTCGATGTGTGTTAACCTTATCAAAGGGGTTATTTGATGTTACCAGTGAGCTTAAATGATCTAGAGGACTCAGATGTCACTTTCCAAAGTTATTTTCAACTTCTAGTGTGTTCTCCAATATTCTTGGAGAGAGCATCTGTTTATAGAAAGTCACCTAATCAAGTCCAATTCTCATTATCCATCATCGATATCACTCCAGTGCGGTTAGATTTCGATTCCAATGTTTTTTGATAGTTTCTGCAAATCAAATGTGTTAACAATTTATAATTTAATTATTTTTACTAAGGTTGTTAATTTTATTAAAATAATTTAATGGGCACCTTCCTATAATAGCTCGTTGGAATGAGAATTGAAAGTTTTAAGTGTTAGGACACTGATAAAGTGATTTGGTGTTGGAAATGGTTAAATAATAATATAAATCACTCTTTGGAGTAATAAGGCTTATTTAATTTATACAGTGATTTTGTATTATATTTTCCAAAACGCTTCCAGAAATGTTATAAAAGGAGTTTTGTGAGCTCGTTTGGGGATATGCTTGAGAATTGATAACAGGTTGTTGCTGGTTTGAACTTCGTTCATCCAAGGATTATGTGAGGACAAAACCCCTCATAGAGGACATTAACTATGAAAGTGAAAGATCTTTCTTGGCTGATTTGTTGCTGGTTTCATTCAAGAACTACGCAGGAGTTCCATTGATGCAAAATTTCAATTTGTTTGCCAAAGAATAAAGCAGACCATTGTGGGCAACTTTTGAGTGTCAAAATATTCAGTTTGGACACTTCATTTGCTGGCCATACCCTTTTTGTGTAGACCGTTCAACTTGAAGGAAGGGCGTGGGGTCCCCAGGGCAAGGCGCCTAGGTTCTGAGGGGAATTTTGACTAGTTTGGGGGCGCCATGGTGTGAGGAACACTCAACAATAAAATTGGAGTTGAAACAGCCAGGGTTTGGAGGAGTTGGTTGCCATTTTGGAGTCAAAGGTTGTTGTTTACAGTTCATTTTAGACCATTTATGCACAGCAGCAAATGGGTATGTTTGTATCATCATTTTGAGATGATTTGGCCATCTAGGTATTGTAAAAATCATTGTTTTATTGCTGTCCAAACTCTATCATGATTCTGTAATTCATTTCCAGCTAGTGGGTAATTTCAAATATTTCAAATATTCAGCGTTGATGCCTTCTGAATATCATTGCAAGTATATTTATTTAATTGAATTGGCTATATTACCATCAAAACACATTCTTATTCAGAAAACAAAATAAATATATATATATGGTCATTACATTATCTTCTACTAGATGATTAACTCTTCTAAAATTTGTCCTGCAAGATCTTCCTATTCACAAGTTTCTAATCCTATCCACTCCCAAAAGTTTTCTTAAGGAATTTGATGCTCTTATGCAAACAGGTCTTATGGGCATGAAGGTTGGATCACCAAAAATGGAGCCTTGTGAGCTGTGATCAGGTTTGTTAACCCAAGGAAAATGGAGGTCTTGGGCTTAGACTATTTGATCTCAATAGTCAAGCCCTAGCTGCCAAATTATATTGGTGATGGTGCAAAAATCTTGATCAACCCTAGGAAAGAATTCATAATTTTAAGTATCGGACGGGAAAGGGGAGGGTGGGGGAGAGGGGGAGAGGGGGAGAGTGGCGAATAAGGAGATTTTGCAGATGGACTTGACTGGAAAAAGGATCCATGATTTGGAGCACAATTAAGAGAGGGGCCTCTATTATTAAGGGATTTTCTAGATCATTAATAAAGGTGATAGTGCCTTGTTTTGGATAGATTCAAGGGATATTAACCCTCCAATCCTCTCCTCTTTTCCATAGCTCCAATCCTTGAGAGAAGATTTTTTAGAGGGGGGATGGTCAAGAGTTGTTGATTTCAAGTATTCTATTCCTATAGGAAGTTTCTTGATTTATCACTAGAAACATCTCAAGAATTGGCCTAGGGGGTCTCTGCTAAGGATAGAAATACTCTTGTTTCTATTCTTGTTAAGCGTCCCTATTGTTCTCTAGAGGATTCTAATATTCTATCATAGGGCCATGACAATAAAAAAGTGCATTTTGTTACCCCTGGATATCAATCTTTACAACAACAAAAAGGAGGGAATTGTATTTTTTCTTGGTAGAGGAAAATTTGGAATAAAATTAGTAGGCCAAAATGTAATATGTTTGTGTGGCTACTAAATTGGGAGAATATAAGGAAAAGAGGCTTCCAAGGACCATGCATTTGTGTCCTTTGTGATAACAGTGAAGAATCTTAACCAACTTTTTTCTAATGTCCCTTCTCTCCAATGATTTGGAGTTTATGGTGGAATACTTGGAATAGATCTAGATATGTAGCTATTTCCTTGTCAAAGCTTTGGGATAATTTGGGCCAACCCCCAACTTTAATATCCTTCCTTAGGGCAGCATGGGAGATTGATCCTTTTATCCATTGGCAGATTTGGCTTGAGTGAAATAGATGCATATTCCAAGGATGTCAGAGTATAGCTTTGCAAGTTTGAAATAAAATTATAGGTGGGCTTAAGGAAATTATTGGGTCCAACTTTAGTATGGATGATTCTCTATCTTCCTTTGAGGGTCGTATTTCTTTACTCTTGGAGTTTGACTCATCTTGTGCTACTCAGACTAAGCTCGGCCTTAGAATGCAACCATCTCGAAAGGTAGATAGATCTAGTAAGTGGTCCTCTCCTCCTAATGGATTCTTTAAGATTAACACAAATGACTTGGCTCGTGGCAATCCAAGTGCAGTAGGGATTGGTGGAATTGGTTGAGATAGTGAAGGTTTTGTCCACTTTTTCTTCTCTACTTTTGAGGGTTTGCATAGAAATAATCAAATGGAAGCTTGGGAAAATCTTAAGGCTTTAGAGAGGGCCAATGAACTAGGGTGGAAAAAGGTTATATGTGAAATGGATTTCATGATTTTGGTTTCCTTGTTGAATAAAAGAAATTTGCAAGATTCTTCTTGGAGATTGGCTCAAATAGCTAAGTAAATTCTTCTTGTTGCCATAAATTTTGTTTCTATTATGTTTGTCCATGTCCCAAAGAGTGGAATAAGGTGGCTGACTAGCTAGCCAAATGGGCCACAAAGGAGATGGATGATTAGAATGTTAAAAATTGAGGAGAATTGGCACAAGATAAAATTCATCAAATTCTTCAACTTATACAAAATGATCAATTGCAAAGTGTTATGTGATGGTCAAGGGAAGCGATTGTATGGATAGTTAAACTAGTGTTATTGGTTATAAGAGTGGTATTGCAAGAATCCTCAATGGGTTATTCTTCTTTGGTTTTTCTTGATGGCTATAACTACTAGAAATCTATTTGATGTGTATGTAATTGGTTTTCCTTAAATAAAATTTTATTTTTACCCTTAAAAAATATATACATATATATTGTCATCCCCCATTGTCCCCAAAAAAATGGCCCTCAAACTACCATCCCCAAACCCCATTCCTTGTCACCCTCCCTTATAATCCCCCAAACACTGTGGAACACAAGAAAATACATAACTTATGATATTGCTATCAGGATTTAACGGTGTAGTTTTTCGAGACATACTCATTGACTCATGTTTCATGAGAAGTGGTTCACAAGAACCCATCTCTCGTGATAATGAATGGTCCACTTAGCACTCATTGCATCTAGGTGATGTTCATTGAGGTGAAGCATTGGACCTTCCTGAGAGATCACCCATCCCAATACTACTCCAACTCAAGCACAGTTAACCATGGAGTTTTCCCCAAGGCCTTATTTGCAAAACCTTTAGTAAGTGTTATGCTTTATGAACCATTCATTATAGAGCCCCTTTAGCTCATCAATTGATAAGTAGGAGGCACCTCAAACTTGTTTGAAAAAAAATATTATCTTGAATTCTTCTATCTTGTAAAAGTGGGGTGCCCAAATATTATCTTGAATTCTTCTAGCTTGTAAAAGTGGGGTGCCCAAAGATCCTCAAACTTGGGCACACCAATGCAAAATTAAAGTGCTTTAAATCAAGAGATGAATCATATTTTCTATCACATACAATCCCTCTAAAAATATGAGGGAACACAACTCCAACACCACCCACAATAAAACAATATAGAAACATAAATAAAGCACAAAGAGACAATGTCAAGTTCAACTATCACTAAATGTATGCACCCTACAAATCATTAAATAAAGGATTGAAATCAGCACCCAGCTGAAGGAGATCCAGCCCCAAAAATAAGTCTGATTTTTTAACTAATTTCTGCTCCCAGCCGTGGGAGAACAGCTGAGTGACCAACAAAACAGCTAACAATTTGGCATGTACAACATATGAGACAAAAGAGAAGCTTTTGTCGAAGTCCCCAAGATATCTAGTAGTTGGATGAATTCCTTTGATTATTAATTTATTTCCAAGTTCTTAGTTTCCTTTAAGCTTTTCTTGCTGGACTCTCTATATTTCTCTCGCTTTCCTTAGAATTTATATGCAGTCACCATTCTTGGGTAGCAAGTTTGTGGCATATTGTTGAGAAAACATGGGCAATTTCTGATGTTTCTTTGCTAGGATCTCAAGGGACTTTGTATGACTCTAACAACGGAAAACTCCTACACTACTTTGTTACCGAGTTTGTAAAAGAGAAGGGCAAGCACGGGTCCTTGTTTTAAAGTGATAATAATTTCATGTCCCTACTTACATGCCATGTCATTGGTATCACAATTATTCAAGTGTGTGATACTTGAAACAAAATCCGTACAAGAAATTGTAGTTAATTATAACTAAATGAATAGATAGAGAAGGCGCCGCATAATTGGAAGGGAAGTCAGGAAAATGTAAAAAGGAGTCCAAGAAACAACTTTAAAAAGATGATATTAGATCAAACTACAAACTGTTGTTGTGAAGACGGGATATGGAAAAAGATTATGAATTTATGAGTAATATGGATTGAAAAATCACAATCAGATCTGTAGAGAAATAAAATCTGAATAGCAAAAGGAGAAAAAACCTGATATAAAACAAGTAAGGATTAATGTCCCTTGTCCCCTGCCACCTGAAACAATTTCCAAAATAACCTGACTAAAAAGCAAATGAAAAACCCTAAAAATTACTGTTTATAGACTGATTCGGACTCTCCGACCTGAAGTTTGGGGCGCCGAGGCCTGGACCTCCTAAGCTTTTGAAGCTCATCCGCGCTAGCGACGCCAAGGACCGCAGACTCGAAAGTGGTAATATTTCCCACAATTCGCTTGTCTGACTCCAACACCAGATACGAATCCACGCTATGCGGCACGGACGGCGGCTCCCACTGCCTGGCATGGAAAATGACGCCCAGCTCGGCGGGCACAGAATCATAACCGCAGGCAGAAATGACGAGAGAACCTGAAAGAAGAGCTGAGTCATGATAGAGCACCTCCATTCTTTCCATGAACTCCGGCTCGCCTGTAATGTCCAAGTAATCCACGCCCGCTTCCACGCAGGCGGCCACGACGGGCTCGCCGTAGAGGCGGTAGGGCCCCACGCAACTCAGAATGAGACGCGTTCGCCTGCACAGCGCCGCCATGGACGCCGCATCCATCACGTCCGCTTCTATTATGGGGATTGCGGGGGGCACCGCCCCTTGTGCCGCCCATCGCAGCGTCTCCGCCAACTTCTCTCGGTTGCGCCCTGCTATGCCGATTCTTCTTCGCCCTTGCCCATCCGGCCGCTCCAGATGGCTCAGAAATTCTCTCACAACATACTTTCCTGTGAATCCTGAGGCACCCAGAATCACTGCATCCAATTTATCTTCGCCTTCCATCTCCGCATTCATTGTCCAACTCTCCCACTGCATTCCATCGCACTGCTATTATTATAGTATGTGGGTTCCAAATAAACAAATTCCCAGCCTGAAATACCCCAAAACAATGAGCGAATGCCGGCTGTACTGCCGGCTATTTTGTTTCTCTTCTGCTGAAACGAAGGAAGTCCCAATCCTTTTAACACTTGAACCGAGCTGGCGTGACGTTATAGCGGCAGGCAGGATCGTCATTATATCATACCAAATCTCTTCACACCATGCACGTATCATTAAAGGTCGCCATTGTCAGTGGGGATTTGAAAACTTCAATTTTTTTTAGTTTCTTTTAGGTGATTTAAATTTATTGGTTTGTGTTAAAGTGATTTAAATTTATTGGTGCTAAATGAAAGGGTTTAATAATGATAAGTAGGAGGTATTTTTCAGAGCGTGTCAAATTATGATATTGCTATCAAGATTTAAAGTCAAACTCATTGACCCATGTTTCATGAGTAGTGGTTCACAAGAACCCATCTCTCATGATAATGAATGGTCCACTTAGCACTCATTGCATCTAGGTGATGCTCACATATGTGAAGCACTGAGCCTTCTCAGAAAGTCACCCATCCCAGTACTACTCCAGCTCAAACGCACTTAACCACAAAGTTTTCTCTAAGGTTAACCCCACTTAGCTTGCAACCTCATTTGCAAAACCTTTAGCAAGTGTTGTGTCTTATGAACCATTCATTATAGAGCCCCTTTAGCTCAGCAATTGATAAGTAGGAGGTATTTTCCACGTGTCAAATTATGATATTGCTATCAAGATTCAACCGTGTAGTTTCAAGTCAAACTCATTGACCCATGTTTCATGAGTAGTGGTTCACAAGAACCCATCATCTCATGATCATGAATAGTCCACTTAGCACTCATTGCATCTAGGTGATGCTCACAGAGGTGAAGCACTGGGCCTTCCCGGGAGGTCACCCATCTCGGTACTACTCCAACTCAAGCTCACTTAACCATAGATTTTTCTCTAAGGTTAAGCCCACTTAGCTTGCAACCCCATTTGCAAAACCTTCAGCAAGTGTTGTGCCTTATGAATCATTCATTATAGAGCCCCTTTAGCTCATCAGTTGATAAGTAGGAGGTATTTTCCACAGCATGTCAAATTATGATATTGCTAGTAAGATTCAACCTTGTAGGATGGGTGACCTCCCAAGAAGGCCTAGTGCTTTACCTCTGTGAGCATCACCTAGATGCATTGAGTGCTAAGTGGACCATTCATTATCATGAGAGATGGGTTCAAGTGAACCACTACTCATGAAACATGGGTCAATGAGTTTGACTTGAAACTACACGGTTGAATCCTAATACCAAGATCAGAGTTTAATAATGTTTATTATTTTATTCTAGGTGGTTTACATAAAGAAAGAAAATAGATAGATAGATATTAATAAGATATTTATAAAGACAATAATTGGAAATTGAAATGATCAATTCCCTTTTAATATATATATAACTTTTACATTATATGTATTATATTTTTATAAATAAATAATTTTGTTCAAATATTTTTTATAAAATTAAACTAAAAAATATTATTGATTTTTATTTTATTTGTAAATATATAGTTTTATCAAGAAAATTTATATAAACTCAAACAAGTTTGACATTATTAGTAAAGAAGCGTTTGTTTTATTTATATAATTTTTAGTAAAAATTAAGAGTAATTAAATAAATAAAAGCAATTACTAAATAAGAGAGTTAGAATTAATTTTTGAAGAAATATAAAAATAATTGAATTAAATGTATAGATATTTAGTTCTAAATTTAGTAGAATTATAATGTAAATATTAAGAATCTATTTGTTCATATGTTAAAATTTTAAAATTCTTGAGAGATTGTCACTGAATTATGAATTTAATTGTGTATTATCTAAGGTCACTTTCAATGTCATGTAAATGATCTCTAAGTGTATGAATTTAAACCTAATTTGTGGTTCTAAACTTGTAACTTGCAAATCTAATATGACAAAATTTTATAGTTCAAAACTTATTTGCATTTGTGTATGCTCTCTAAATTTGTCAAGGAATAGTCGTTTAGAAACACCTTTAGGAATATGTTGGATTGTGTGAGGTCATGTTCTCAATCAAACTCCTAGATGGACTAATTCAATAACAATGAATCAAAGTCAAGAACCACAACCAAGCATGCAATATGCTCCTAGAATGGTGTTGTAATGTTAATGTAGCAAGATTATTTTTGTTACTTGATGGTCTTTTGATTCTCCTTTGAAGTTCTTAGATGATTCATTACCATTAGGATTAATCTTCAAATACTCCACCGTAATGAGCAATTTGGATGATTCACTTTATAGTTGGCTCACAGTGGTCAAATGGAAAATGTGACACAAACTTAAATTTTGAATTTTGAATTTAAAATTCTAGGGTTCATATTTGTAGGCATTCAAATGATTCACACTAGTTTCACATTCATGTACCTAAACCAAGTGGGAATGGATCAATTCAACACTCATGTACTAAAACTAAGGTAGGCAATGAAATATTTAAGGATTGGAACTATTTATGAGGATGAGTGATGATGGGATTAGGAACAAGTAGTGTTATTTTTCAACTTCTATGTAAAATAGTCTTAGACACTAGTTAATGCATTATAGGCTTAGGCACTAGTTGATGTATTTAAGGACAACCAAGTCACTATGGGCCCAAAACATAAGGGAAGAGGACATGGCTATGCAATTTTTACAATTGCATTTTTTCCCACTTTGATTTGTGTGTGAATTACCATGAGAATGCATGTCAAAGTAAAATCAACCATCCAACATGGAAATTAAATATTTTTTTGTGCTCAAAGAAAATTATTGTATGGTAACAAATCATAAATATAGATCATGTATATGCTTTTCATCGTGAGATACATTTTTAGAACCTATAAGAAAATATTGTAATGAGTGGCATCTATCAAGCATTTAAAAAAGAGCACAACTATAGCTTGCTAAAACATTTTTAAAGTGAAAACAATAAAGTGAGATTCCATCTATTAGAAAAAGTGCAAAATATTTGACTATGTAAAAATGACTCTAACGAAGAAGACAAATATAAAAGGGCTCTATCTAGATATGGAACAAGATACAACTCTATAAATAGCACAATAAAGCTCTCCAACTATGCCAACATGTACTTGTGGATAATGAAGATGTAGAACATAAAACAAGGACTCAAACATACATTTCAAATCCTATTATGCACCTATTGTATGCCTTTTTTCCTACAATATCCACACGATGTTTCATTTATTAAGAGGATTACGAATAATACTCAAATGGAAGGGATTTAGTGTGAGAGACATGAGCACATGAACCAACAAATACAAAAGAAGGAAACACCAAATTACCCTCTTGATTCAATAAGAGAGCCCTCCCAAGAAAATTGCAAGGATTTGACACTTTAAATTTAGTGCATTTACAATTATCACCAGGTGCATTTGATGTACAAAGATTACAAATACTCAAAACAGAGGTATATATTGAAAGTATGACTTTGATATATTTCCAAGAAAAATAATCAACACCAATGTGTAGTGCTAAAAAAAATATGCAAGTTTTAAAAAATTGGGACTCAAAAAGGAGTTTGTATGCGCTTGAATGAGCCCTTTGAAATTCAAAAAATGGGAACTAGGAGAGTGACATTTGATAATCTATGATTTCTAAAAATAATGTAGTGCCAAAATTACAAAATAATAACACCACCAAATAGAGCATGAAAGATCATCTAAAATAATATATATATATATATATATATATTGCTTGAAAAACTTATTTGGTATGGTGAAGATCGAGCCTTTGAAGTTGGAGTGCCAAAATCAAACTATTGATGGAGAAGGGTCAAACTACATGGGTTAAATTTTTTGATGTCAGCATGATGGCGTAGCCAAATTTAGGGGTCCTCCAAAATTAGTGAAACACTAGATAAAATGAATTGTAGCTAAACTTAGGTACAACTAAAAAAATTGCTAAATTTAGAAGAATTGCTAAACTTAGCAGAGTTGCCAAACAAGCCTCTGAATGGGGCAATCTGACTTATTGTACACACATGCACAATACTGTAATTTGCAAGTACAAAAGGGTATGCCTTTTCTAAATTTTCTTTTTTCTTTTAATTTGATTTTTCAAAAATACATTTATACATAAAAAAATTATAGATTATTTTAGAAAATAATTTATTTTGACTTGCAAACAAATAAAAAAAAAGCGATGATCGTTTTAATAAAATAATATGTTGCACAAAGATTCGTATGACCAATGTTTTTTCTTGATAGCTCTAGGTCACATGTTGGAAAATCAATGATTTGATAATTGATTTTAAGTCTTTTGAGGTTTATGATTGCAATAGTGGGCTTCATTTCATTCTAGGACACACTGTATGAAATATGTTGGTTGAAACTCCCTTTGATTTGAAAGTTGTTTGTAATTTTAGAGCTTTGATATCATCTTGGAGTTGGATATTTGACCCTCACAAACCAATAGATCCTACAAAACAATGATAAGTCTTCTACAAGAGATTTTGAATAAGACAAAAATATGAAATATATTCATACAATATGTGTGAATCCAAAAAGAAATTAATTACATATGATCCTCTTGAATATGTAGAAAAGGTGTGAGATAAGAAGGTGGGTATGGACTCTAACCTCCTCCATAAGTGTTCGACATGTGTCCATGATGTGTCATGTGCATGGGAAATTTTTGATAAAGGTGTTGTATTCGCATGAGATAGGTGTCTCAAAAGGTGAATACATGTGTCTCAACAACATGAGGTGAGACAAAAATGTATGTCTCTAAGTGGAGAAATAACTAGTGTTAATAAAACTATCCTAGGTAGGCTAAAAGCTAACTAGTTTTATAATGTCACTATTTACACTGACACGAAGAACATGGGTGTGCTATTGAAATGGATGAAGGGATTGGAGTATAACAAATAGCAAGAGATGGAAGGATGGATAGACTAGGATAAGAAGGTTGGTTGAGGGGAGGGAGATGAGAATGGATGGGGTGGAGATAGTCATGTTGAGTTGCTTTGAGTGACCTTTATTTGTTGTAGCACTTGACATTATGTGCCAAGGTATAAGGACTCTAGTGACAATGTGCCAAGTGCATGCAAGAGTGACCCAAAAGCAAAGGTTTGGTGCAAGTATATATCATATGGCACCATGATATGGAAGATCATGATGTCATTGTGGTAGTACATTGCAAGGACTATGACATATGCATGTACAAAATTATAATAGGCACAAGCAAGAAAGCAAGCATGCATAAACAATGCTAAAAAAATAATATTTTTGTCACTAATCAAGTTAAAAGTTGATTGATTGACTAAGATGATGATGATGATAATTTATGTTTTACTTATTGTCATTCCATACATTTTTCTTCTTTATGATGAATCTAGATAAAAAAAAATTATTGGATTTTATTTTTTAAATGCCATAAAGTATGAGAGCCTTTTAAACTATCCTAAAGCATGCTTTGCTAATCTGATTCTAGCAAAGGAAATCTCTTATTCTAATGTCATAAATGTATGCTAAAGTATACCTTCAATTGAACTAGCCATTTATCAAGCTTCTCTACACCTACATCACCTTTGAATGGTGAAATCTCATTCTTAACCTCTTCTTTGATTGAATAAAGGTTTTTTTGAAAAAAAAAATTCACCCTTTAAAGACTCTTCATCCCCATTGGAGTATGCATAGCCTTTACCTTTATCCAATATTTTCATGAGAATCTCAAATAGGCCTTTTATGGGCTCCATTGATTGAGAAAAACTTTCTACAACTTCCATCTTGAGGAATCTTGCTTCAAGTTCCAAATATTCTCCTCCACCTTCCATGCTTCTCAACTCCTTTTTCCACTTACAAGACATCATGTCTCTTTGCAAAGGTAGTATCTTCTTTTTACTCAATCTTGTTGTGGGTGTGAACCTACAAAACATTCACAAAAAATTCTCAAAAGAAAGGGGCTGCTTTGATACCACTTGATTAGTAAACTAGGGTGAATATTCCACAAGTGTAGTCACCAACTTACAAATTTAAAACTAGTTTAAGAGAGCATTAATAACTGTAAACTAATAAGCACAAATGAACAAGGAAACAAAACTAAAAGAGAGAAAACGCCTAATCAAGGAGCCAAGTTTACCTTGGAGAAACCCACTTCAGTTGAAAACTCCAACTAAAATATGAGTAAACACTCACATAAAGTACTTCAATTGGTGTTTACAAGTGGAGGAAGTTGCACAAGCTTAATAACAAACCTTCAACACAAATGAGAATAGCCCCAAACAACCTCTACAATCTCTTCAAACTCTTCCCTACCTCCATCAATGTGAGACTCATAAGAAAATAGAGTATTCAATATGAGAAATCAACTACCAAGCCTCTAGAATGCTTGAGCAACAACTAAGAACTAAATGTGCAACATCCACAATATTTATAACATCTCATCAATCTAGGAAGTTGAAAGTCTTTAAAACCATGCCAAAATAGAGAAAAACTGAAAATTGGAACACCACCATATATCACAAACTATAATGACAAAATTGTACCTTACAACAAAGGAAATTTCATTTCGGCCATGATACTAGAGATGAATTCACCATGATAGCTTATGCTTCCATCATTGCAGAAACTAGAAATTTTGCTACAACCAACAAAATACTTGACTTTTAGGGTTTTCTCACACGACAAAGCCTACACATTGGTGTCCCATAGTACCCTAAACATTTTTCAGTATCCAAAAAGTTGTCAAGTATCCTAAATCATGTCATTAAGTACAAAAACTAGATCCCTTATAGATCAACCAAGATCAATTATTCAAGTTCAATTACTAATTTAGAGTGGATGGGCATAGCTTTGGCCTCATAAATGAGGTTTCTTTGCAAGGTTAAAAAAAAGTACTTCGGTCCCACCCAAACTTAAATATTTCTAACATATTCAAGGTCCTCTCACAACATTATGCACTTTCAAAAAATATCACATTGTTTCAAGTTTGTATACAAAATTTATGGCTTCCAAAAGATGGAGGAAATGATGAGCATTGAAGGGTTGATTTCATAACTGTCATGTAGTGATTACAAAATTGCCAAACTGCTAGTTATATTAGACCAGCACTTTCAAAACTGCCCATGTGCAAATGTTATGGTTTCTAGAAGATGGAGAACAAGATGAGCATTTAAGGGTCAATTTTTTCATTGAAATGTTGTGATTACAAAACCATTATTTATGTAAGGGGCATTTCCTCATTATTAAAGCAATCTTGAAATAATCAGGCAAACGAAAGGGCAACTTCATTCAAACTAAAAATGCAAGAGAAATGAATGGGAAAGTGATTTGTCTTCAAATTCTCATTGTTTGGGTTTCTAATTCGAGCACTATACATTTTTAAAGGTGCATGTTTTTTCCCAAGAAGGGAAAATAAGAAAAACAATCCAATCTTTTGGATGCAAAGCACAATAAAAAGGAAAGCGAATGCAACCCAAAAGGCAGAGTTTTATGTAGAGACAAAAGTAATGTGGTTGGAAGTACTACAACCCAAAGAGCACTAGTAAAGCAAGAAACATATGGAGTGAGTTCTTCACAATTGTAATTGTTTCTAACATTCCAAGGAAAGCTCAAAAGATGTGCATTTGCCATTTCCAATTGGTTTTCCTCACCTTGACGTTTCCAAGATAAATTTGTTCCTCTACAATATGATTTGCTTTTATTAATGCTTGATTATAAAGTATAAATCATCCTTCCACGCTTTGAATGTGCAATCTAACTGAAAGGAATTCCACTATCATTTGGTTGAAAGTTCAGGTAGCATAGCACAAGGTGATCATTGATTTTGACCATTAATGTATGCAAGCATAATCAAGAATTATTTGGTAGTTCTGAAAAGCACACTAAAGGATTTGGTTTTAAGATGTTAACCAAGATTGCTTATGATGGAAAATAGCTTAGAATAGACAAGGTATGGTCAATTCCATAGAGTTTGAGAGAAGACCTCATTATGCAAGTTTGAAATATTTTGGCAACGTACAAGAGGTTGGAGAACACTCCAAAACACAAGTTATAAGAAAACCTTACAAAGACGAGGAGCCCAATGAAAGGAAATAAAATTAATAATCTAAATAAGAGAAGTTATGATAAATATATTTCTAAATTCAAAATGCAACAAAATAAGCAAAGCATTCACACATGAACACAAGATATATCTTAGGTGGAGCATTCAATTTCTCTTACACAATGCTCTTATATGACTATTTTTAGTCACTCTAAGATGTATTTATTTAATGTCTTTGTTGTTCCTATCATAAGTGCTCTTACAATGTAACTCTCACGTCATAGATGCTCTTACACACATCATGCATCTTTCTTCAAACTTACAAGGAGAATCTCAAGATTAATCTACAATGAGGCACCCCATTCCTTAGTACTCACTAGCCTCTTCATGTATTTGCTCACAACTCCCACAACATGGAAATTGCCTAGTCTAGCACACACCATTGCAACATGGCTCACATCCTCAATACCCTAAAGGCCCTTAGATTTGAACTTCATTCAACACACTCATTTGCAACCAATGGTTATTCCAACTAATCTTCTAGCAAACAACATACAATCAGTCTTGAAAGCCAATGGTCTTATGATTCATCGCCAAAGAAGGCATCGCCACAATTAATGATTGTAACTTTCATATTCATAAAACCATTCATTATGAAGAGTCATATGACAAGAAGCTCCTAAAACAACACCATGCATTATCAAATTCATGTACACTTGAAGATGTCAATAACGCATCTTCTACTTCTTCAATGGAGATTTTTGAATTAAAGGAAGAGGCACCATCAAATGCCTTGTCTTTATTAGTCTTCTTAATCTTTCCTTGCTTTTTAATATGCCCAAATTTACCATAATTCCAGCATTTAACCTTTAGACCTTCTAGGAGATTTATCTTTAGACTTTAATTGTATATCTCCTGACTTGTTCTTGCATTTTCCACAAGAATGACCACTTACAAACAAAGTATCCTTTCTAACACCTTACATGAATTTCCATATCATTTCTTCCTAAAATGGGGCTGCAATCACCTCTTCAAGTTTCAACTCAATAGAGGTACTTTTAATTATTCCAACAACATGTAGTTCCTTTGAAAACCTACCACAACACTTGTCTAAACACAATCCCAAGCACTTGATTTATAGGCATAGGGAAAACTAAGGAACACAAAATGATTTCCAATACCATGGGCTTGAAACCTTGATCAAAACCCTCCAACCAAACCCATAAACCCCACCTTATGAATGAATTCCAATGCTCCATTGGGATTTTCTCAACCTCTAGAAACAAGAAGTCCACCTAGTCAAACCAAGTGCTCTTTTTGGAGCATTCAATTGATCTTATAAGATGCTCTTACACTCATGTATTTTTTGCCAATCAAATATGTATTATTTCAATATCTTTGCAACCCCTATCATAAGTGCTCTTACAATGTAACTATTGTGTCATATATGCTCTTACACAATGTAACTTTCATGTCATACATGACATTCCTAGTGGTAGAATCAATCTTACAACAAGAATATCAAGATTCATCTCCAATGAGGTGCCACATTTCATGAGGGCCCAACATTACAATAATATTAAAATATTATTATATAAGGTTTACAACACACCTTCCCAACACCCAAGCCACCAACTCAAAAAAAATAAAAATATAAAAAACCACACAAAGTAGGGGTGCCATTCTTTAGCTAAAGTTAAGGATGATTTGAAGCATAAATTTGTTGAGAAGATTGCTAAAAAATGATAAAGTAGTCTAACAATACCTCAAGAGGGAAAAGAGGAACCTGCAAAGACAAAGATGCCTTCAAACAAGTGAGGAGAAAAGGAGACTACCATTTCCAATAGATGCAAATAAGAAATGGGGAGATTACACTCCACCTACTTCACCACTAGTTGAACCTAAGAAAGAGGCAAGCCAACATGTAGGAAATCAAGAAATGTAAGCCAAAGGTAAATATTCAATCTTTTATTTCAATTACAAGAAGGAAGGACATGTTGTACAAAAGTGCAAGTATCTTGCTCCTTGTACTAGTTCCAAGAAAAGTAACCATAGTAGGATAATGTGCACGACAAACACCACTAAGGTAAATTAAAAATATAAAAAACCACACAAAGTAGGGGTGTCATTCTTTTGTGGAGAAGATTGCTAAAAATGATAAAGTAGCCTAACAATGCCTCAAGATGGAAAAGAGGAACCTGCAAAGACAAAGATGCCTTCAAACAAGTGAGGACAAAAGGAGACTACCATTTCCAATAGATGCAATTAAGAAATGGGGAGATTACACTCCACCTACTTCACCACTAGTTGAACCTAAGAAAGAGGCAAGCCAACATGTAGGAAATCAAGAAATGTAAGCCAAAGGTAAATAATCAGTCTTTTATTTCGATTACAAGAAGGAAGGACATGTTGCACAATAGTGCAAGTATCTTGTTCATTGTACCAGTTGCAAGAAACATAACCATAGTAGGATAATGTGCAAGACAAACACCACTAAGTAGCCTATGTTTCATAGAAAAGGATGAGATGAGGAGAAGCCACTCTCCAAGATAGAAGGGAGAGAAATGTCAAGACACATGAGGTAAGAAGCTGATTGATTTGAGTATGTACAAATTTTACAACTATTGGTCTTATTGCAAGATTGAAGGGCATGTTCGGATGGCAATTTTTGGAGGCTTCATTCAGGGCTTCAACCAAAACATGGCAAAGGCAAGAATGAGCAGCCCACTAAATTAAAAAAGGTTGTCTAATTTTCAGCATTCTCACATTTTTGTGCATGTTTACCTTAACCACTTATTCAAGCATTTGATAACCTAGGTAGAAGAACTCCAAGGTTAGAGAGTAATGCAATATGGAAAGCATTCTAAGAAAGAATGAAAAAAAGGATTAAAAGAAAGGTGGCAACAAACATGGTTTGTGTGAATCACCAATCATGAAATATGGGTCAATGGTTTGACTGAAAAACTGTAGTTGCATTATGATAAAAAAATTATAATTTAACACACTACAAAAGATATTGCCTACTTGTTATTGGATGGGCTAATAGGGATCCATAATGAATGGTTCATAAGGCACAACACTTGTTGAAAGTTTTGCAAATGGGGTAGCAAGCTAAGTAGACTTGATATGGGGACGAAGCTCCATGGTTAAGCACATTTGAGTCAGAATAATATTGGGATGGGCGATCTCCTAGGAAATCCCAATGCCTTACCCCTATGAGCATCACCTTGATGCAATAAGTTTTAAGTGGACCATTCATGTTGATGAGAGTTGGGTTTGTTGGAACCACTACTCATAAAATATGGGTCAATGTGTTTGAGTCAAGAACTATGCAATTGAATCCTAATAAAAACATCATAATTTGAAACACTAGGAAAATTACTGCTTGCTTGTTAATGGATTAGCTAAAGGGACTCTATAATGAATGGTTCATAAGGCACAACACTTGTTGAAGGTTTTGCAAATGGGGTAGCAAGTTGAGTGGGCTTAACCTTCGAGGAAACTCCATGGTTAAGTACACTTGAGTCAAGGTAGTACTAGGATGGGTAACCTCCCAAGAAGTCTCGATACTTCACCCCTATGACCATTACCTAGATGCAATGAGCAGAAAGTAACCATTCATGTTCATGAGAGATGGGTTAGTATGAAACACTACTCATGAAATATAAGTAAATGAGTTTGACTCAAAAACTATGCAATTTAATCCTAATAAAGACATCATAATTTGACACGCTAGGAAAAATGCTGCCTAATTGTCAATAGATGAGCTAAATGGGCTCTATAATGAATGGTTCATAAGGCACAACACTTGCTGAAGGTTTGAAAATGGTGTAGTAAGTTAAGTGGGCTTGATCTTGAGGGAAACTTTGTGGTTTTGTGCACTCAAGTCAGAGTAGTACTAGGATGGATGACCTCTCAAGAGGTCTTAATGTTTTACCTTTGTGAGCATCTCCTAGATGTAATCAGTGTTAAGTGGAAATTCATGCTCATGGGAGATGGGTTAATGTGAACCACTGCTCATGAAATATGGGTCAATGAGTTTGACTCAAAAACTATGCAGTTGAATCCTAATACAAACATCATAATCTGACAGATTGCAAAAGATACAACCTACTTGTCGAGATTTCACATTTTCCATGCAAGTTTATATTCAAAATGCACCAACAGTAGCATGTTCAATGTTGTAACATGCATATGGACATTGTAACATGGAGTTATATGCTTCATTTCAGAATTTCAGATGTTGTACCCTGCCTAGAATTGTTTTGTTATGCACATAACAATTTGAGACAATTGCAACAAGTTGTAGCATGCATATTTGGGTTGTTGTATGCATAGAGGAAAAAGTTGCTGTAGGATTTCAAAAGCTGATTTTTTAATGACAGCTGTGGTAAAAGCATATTGAGGGACATCTGGAGCATGCTTATGGTCCCAAGAATTCTTCCACGGTGGTAGAATAAGTTGCACAGAATTTGGGTCATTGAAATACGTGAGAGGCACACTAATGCAGAGTGGAAATGCACAAAAATACTGTTGTGTATGCATGTTGAGTAACATACAAGTTAATTAGGCCAATTTGTTGCATCCATGATGGAAAATCGAGGAAATATTGTTGCTATGGCATGTTAATGTAACCTTGTTTTCATTACATTATATAATTAGTGTTTCTTTGAAGTCTTTGAAGCATAAGACCTGAGAATGCACAAAAATACTGTTGTGTATGAGTAACCTACATGTTAATTGGGACAATTTGTTGCATCCACGATGCAAAATTGAAGGAAATATTGTTGATATGGCATGTTAATGTAACCCTGTTTTCATTACATTATATAATTAGTGTTTCTTTGTAGTCATTGAAGCATAAGACCTGAGATGGGGCAGCCATGTAGAGGGTGATGTAACTCTCATTTGTTGTTGCTTGAAAAACTAGGAACTGTAAAGTGCAATGCATGCAAAAGTGGTTGTCTGTTGTAAGTTTCTAACCCACTTACATGTATGATCTTCTTCACTGATCATTGAAGTAAGTATATGCAAGCAAGAAGCTCAAGTGAGAGCTCCAACTTAGTCTACAAACAGATTCCAAAAACCAAGAAAGGGCACCAAATGCATTGGAAGAATTCAAAAAGATCCAAGAACATATTGGTTATGGGGCAAGCACGAAATAGTACAGCATTTTTCAGGGAAGTAAGGATTGACACTGCCAAGAGGCGATGGTGATAGGAATCCCAACATGAGAAGATTAAATGGTTGATTCCTATCTTTTCATTTTTAATGCTTTTGGGGACCCAAAAGCATTCGGGTGTGTGTGTGTTCCATAAATGAATCTGGTTCATCACCAAGATCAGTTGTTTGAGTTCAGTGACTGTTTTGGAATGGATGGACAAGGTTTTAGCCTCATAAATGCAATTGTCTTGCAGGGTCAACAACAGTTCTTTGGTGACACCCAAAGTTGAATATTTTTACATACTCAAATTGAAATTCCTTTCAAAAAATCATGTAATTACCAAAAAAGTAGCAACTTGCTTTGTGTCTGTATGCAAAAGTATGACGTCCAGAAGATGCAGAACAAGATGGACATTGAAGGGGTGGTTTTGTAACTGTAATGTGGTGGTTACAAAACTGCCAGTTCCATAGAAGGTGGTTTCATAACTGCTGGGTTGGTTTTGAAACTGCCAGTCTAATGAATGGGCCTATTTCGTTATGGACAAGCAGACAAGTAAAAATAATGTGGAGAGAAAACATTGATTCAACCAGTAGACCTCTCTATCTGAAACAGCAACGCTCCATAATAGTCATTTAGTTGTTTTGACTCCATTTACTGGCTTGTGGAGGGCAGTTTTAAATTTGCTTGCTGAACCTGCTATGGTGATGTGAAGTTGATTCAACCAAATCTGCTGTAAATGAAGTACTTATTAGGAAATCCTTCGCTTCTTTATGTCTTTTTCTTTGTGCCCTAGTTGACATCTTGTTACAGTGTAATATCGATAGGTCCTGTTGTGTACATAGTGTAGCTATTTACTCTGTATGATTAAGAATAGTTACTAGCTTTTCAATAGGAAAAACAAGCTACTCTCAGAGACAAACTCTCTACGATTTAATTAATACTCACAAATATACTGGATTGTGGATTTGCGTATAGCAACCATGAAGAAAAACATGCAAAATACATATCAAAATAACTGAGTCAAAAGTCACCCACTCTGTAGGAAAATTTTGAGATTGTTCAGAAAAAGAAAAGAAAAATGTTAACTTCAGGATCCTTAGCTGTAAGAAAACTTAAGGAAATTTTAATCTACTATTAAAAAAATAATTATTTATTGACTCTTACCTTTAGAATTTAGATGTTAACATTTTGGAGAGAGCTAATCAAAAATTCTCTCCCCTGTTGCGAACACTAAGAATATGACAGCACTGAAAATGCAAAGGAATGCTGGAATACAAAAGATCCAAGTCCAACTGTTTGGATTTGAGAGATCCATATTGGCAGCTTTGGCCGACTCAAGAATTTGACCTGTCCAACCCACACCAACTATTCCGGCCAGCGTGCCAGCTGTATTAGAAATTCCCATTACTATACCTGCATAGCGAGGAGCAACATCCAAGTGGTTAACAGCAAAACCTGCTCTTCCAAGTGCTAGAAAGCCAAGGGACACAGAGGAACAAAGCACTGCTCCCCAGGAAGTTCTCAATGTAGGCATCATCATCAAAGCAAAAGCGGCAACAAGAAAACCTCCAGTGTTGAGCCATTTCCTTGTATTTGTCACAGAAATTAGCTTTTTCGTGATCAGGTAATCAGCTATCACTCCACCTATATTGGAGAACACAAACATATTCAAATAGGGGAGCATTTTTGAAGAACCCATTTTCTGAAGGCTCAGCTGCAGACCCTTTTCAAAATATGTTGGCAGCCAGTTCATCAAAACATAAAGCGCATAATGGAATGTAAAATTGTTGACAACAATGGCCCAAATAGGCAAGCTAAACATTAGATTTTTCCAAGGAATGTAAGCACGGCTTCTCTCTGTAGTAATAGTGTCAATCAAGAAATCATTGTTGTGTTCTTTGTCTCGAGTAAGTGGAAGCAAATCCTTACTGTTGGCATATGTAGTAGATTGACCAAAGCCAGCAGATAGGGCTTTTGAACGATCTGAGCGTGGGGGATCAGTGGCACACATAAACCAAATAAATGCCCAGGTGCCACCCATGGCTGCCTCTGCTAAAAAAACAGCCCGAGGTCCACTGAACTGGACAATGCCAGGCAGTAGAAGCATCCCTGCAGCGGCTCCAAAATACATGCCTGATGTAGTAATGGACACAGATCGTGACCTTTCATGAGGTGGAACCCATTGAGCCAAAACATTATGAATCGAAGGAAATATGAAACCTTGTGCCACACCAACAAGGAGGCGAGCAATTACCAGTGTTCTAACCCTCCCAGGGTCCAGGGGCACCACTGCGGTTATCAAAGACCACACTATAAACGAAAAAAGAAGAATGCGTCTGCCCCCTATTCTCTGTGCAGCCCAACCTCCGGGAACCTGTGACAGGGCGTAGCCATAAAAGAAAGTAGATAGAATTAAGCCCTTTGTTGATTGGCTTATACCAGCTGCATCTGCTGCGGCTGTGTATGCGATGGAGAAGCCCACTCTTTCAATGTAGAACACGCAGGTACACACAAATGTCAATGCAACAATGACGTGGCGTGTAGCGACGCTTCTCCCCATTGCTGTGCAATCACTTTTGACAATCTAAAACATTACCTAGTCCTAATATCCATGTTTGTCCGATTCTCTTCACTGGTACAGCTACATTCTGCAGCGCCTGGATCTGGATTGTACAGAGGCACTCTCAAGAAACAAGCTTTCCTACTCCTTTGTTCACGGCTATCCCCTACATTCTCAGGTAGCCTCCATTCAATACCTTTGAAAACTCAAGTCCATTCAAACATTTAGCTTTTACCAGGTACTAGTCAAATCTTCCATGTATGGATTTTCCAATTGTTGCAGAAATAATTTGAATTTGAATGCGCACAATTTTCTCGGTGGGTTCAACTTAATGGTAAAGGCGATTTTTATATTAATTTAAATATTAATTTTTATATTAATGGACTGCCTTTATGGGATCACATTTCGTAAATAATGAGAAAGAGAATGAAAAATTACGTTTTTGCCTTGAATATAAAGGAATATGTGTATTTTGTATTTTAAAAGATGTCGAGAGATATTTGTCTTTAGTTATTATGTCAATAAATATTTTTTTAGTAAGAAGTATTGGATGAAATATATGGATCGATGGTGGAGATTAAAAGAATTATTATCAAAAAATATTTTGATCATATAATTTACAATCACTATATGATTGTGACATGAAAAATATTTTAAATTTTAAATCTAATTTGAAGGAAGAAAATCAAATTTGGTTTGGGACTTGATAATAGCTTAGGACATTAGTTAGTGTCACTTGAAGACGTTGAGGCAATGTAAGAATTTAAGCCTTTGAAAGCAAAAATTATAAGAACATTCCAATGTTATTCTTCATAACTTTTTAGACAAAGGATTTTTAATGCCAACAACAAGGTATGGAAGATGTAGAGGAAGGTTGCTAACTATGAATTCAACATTAAGTCTCTTAGAAATTTCATAGTGGAGTTGGTGCAATCGTAAATTCTAGAGTTCCTCGTACTTGTCCTCTCCAAGGCCTATAATGAAGGAACTTCTATAGACCTACAAGATGTTTTGTGTAGATTCACCTTTGGTGATATTTGTGGAGTTGCCTTTGAGATAAATCTTGCTTATTTGCATCCCTCTCTAGCAACTACCTCTTGCCTAAGCTCTTGGGGATGCAATAGAATTAAGCTTCATGAGATTTCTATACAACGTGCCCTTTCTTTATAGAATCAAGTGTGTCCTTAACCTCAATTCAAAAAGGAGGCTATATGAGGCAATTGTTATGGCGGATGATTTTGCTATGAATGTTATTCACTCTAGAAGAGAAGAGATCATTGAGAGTTAACTTAAGGAAAGTGATTCCCTTAGAAATGACATCATTTCTAGATTGATGATAGCAACAAATGAATTTGAAACAGATAGTGTGTGCTTTTAAATATGCACTAGCAACTTATTATTTAAATATATTTAAAATATCTCTTTTATTTCATGTACAAAAATGCAAGGAAATATCGCCATCCTCTTTCTATAGCAAATTCTTGTTTGTACACTCTAAAAAAGTTATAATTTATTATATTGATGGTCTATTACTAAAAATGTGTGTTACAATACAAATGTGTCATGAGGACCACATTAGCCACAAACTACCACAAATATATACAAAGTAGATCACTTCGCTGAAATCTATTAAAAGGTTATACAATCAATTTAAAGTGCAAAAGAAAATTTCAATACATCTTACATATAAACTAGAATAATAATATTAATAGCAATATGAAATATCATATATGTTTGTGGAGAGTAGCACAATCATTTATTCCCAACAATATTTCTTGTTATCACTCCCGTTGTAAGCATCAATTGTGAATGTACCAATGGGTGGAGAGATAGTGCTTCTACTATCACTATTGTCAAAATTCAAATTTTTAACTTCCAGATCAACCTCTTTTTCATTTTCTTTTTCCACAATTAACCCATAGTTATGAATTTTATAGTATGGCTTTTGAAAATCCATATATTCTGTGATAAAAATTTCTTCCAGTTTTCTAACGTTGTGTGGTCAAAACTAGGCAAACTTAATATCTAACTTGTAGACTATAATTGAGCCTTCATCAACAATTTCCATAAACCTATTTTTGGGATCTCTAGAGTCATAGTAACCTATTCAAAGACATAAAAAAGGGCAAATCTAATTGAACACTTTGTAAGGTGCATCCTTTTGTCCTAGTAATCCTTTGTGTTTCTCATCTTCTAGAGAACCTATAAAATATTAATAGAAAGCACAAGCCAAAAATAATTAAACTTAGGACTCAAATCCTTAACATGCCCAAAAATAATCTCATGTCAAGAATTATTATTTCTACTATCCCAACCAATCACATTTTCTATATAAACATAGACCAAATCCATTAACATAAGGAAAAACAAAAGATATGGTCAAATTTTTCAGGGGTATTGCATATAAAACAATTTGAAAGTATGAAAACCATTCGTATAAAAAAGGAGCCAACAATAATTTTTTTAATGAAAAGTAACCATCTAAAGCAAACTTTTTAGGGTTCAAGATAATTGCTCCAATATTTAAATAAATTAGACCAAGTCCTATCAACCAAGCTAATATTCTAGCTTTTATAGATATGGGTCAATACATCTTCAAAGTCAATTAGGAGTTTGTACTATCAATATTGTAAAAGGGAGTTTCATCATGCCACTTCAATTTTTTAATAATTTATGTATCGAATTGAATAGTGATGAGAAATTTAAAACCAAATAAAGCTTTCTTTACTATAAGATAGGTTTTATTTGATCTAATAAAACATTTAAATTTCTTTTAAATTAGATCAATTCATAAAGTTCCCAAAATTTATAAAAGTGTTAATCTCTAATATTCATTTTTTAATCCAAAATTCAATAGAGCATCCATGTAGGAAAATTGAAGGTTTATTTTTCTAGTAGAGATTCCACCGAATAGATGTGAATCTATAAAGTTCATTTTTGCTTCTCTTAATAGATTATTACCCAAAATTAAACTTCTTACCATTTCCCAACCTTTTTATATGCTATTGAAAACATTAGAGCTTGATGGTTTGATTGATAATTTTCCAAAAATAATATCATGAGGATATAAGTTCTTCCATGCTTTAGCCTTTTTTTGGCACAGCATTATGAATAGTATTCCTTATTAAGATCGTCTGAGGTTCATTGTCAATGAGAGCTTTAACAATCCACTTTGTATGTAAGGCCACAACTTGGATTTTTTGTCACATCCCATTTAATATTCCTAATTTAATTACTAAATTATTATATTAATTCTTCAAATAAAAATAATTAGTTAGACAATTTGATTATGTTAAGAATTGTTGAAGCATAAGTAAGAATGATTATGCTAACAACTAACTATGCAAGTGTGAAAGGAATTGTTGACACTCTCTTAGATTGGAGAAAGAGTATCATCGAGGAAAAGGTTTTAGCCAATGAAGATAACTTGTCATGATGGAATTAACACACTTACATAGACTCACGTAGTTAGGTTGCATGTGTGAATAAGATTAGGAATCTCAGGTTTTGATTTTTGAATAATTACATGGGTGATCCCACAATACTGGTTTACAATTTTTGGCCAAACTGGACATTGAACTGAATTCTTTTAACTAAATCTTCACTTTCGGGTCACACCTATAGCGGCTAAACCGTGAGGAATTTGAAGATGATGCAAACTAGTGATTTGTGATATTTTGTCTGTAGATTCTAAATATTTTTTTTTCAAAAAATTTTGAATCAGATTTCACTTCTTTTTCCATCTCCTTCGAAAACTAGTTTTTAATAGTAAAAACCATTTTTAAAGAGTGGTGTTACTGGCTAACACATAAATTTTTTTCTATGAAGGATAAAATTCTAATTTTTTCGAATTTAGATTTGTAACTACGATATCTAGTGCATGGAATTGGTTTTATAGCATTTCATTGAATATTTTTTCTTAATTAAGTTTCAAATTCAAACCAATTACAATTTAGACATGATTTACTAGCTAAAACATAACTTTTTTGTATGTATCGAAATTCAATTTTTTTGTTGGATCAAGGACATCAATATCTAGTGCATTGATATTTTTCAAAAAAAAATTATGATAATCTGCTATTTTTCCACATGTGTAGAAGAGAGAGCTTGATTTTCGGTGAAAAACCTACATTCACAAGAAATTAAAAATAAATATAATAGTCAAATTAAATTTATTTAAAATTATACATTTTGGGAAGCTTATAATAAGGACTACATACTTACAAAAAATAAATTTTAAATGAATTCATTTGATCCCCCAAAAGGTGAATCAAAAGTTATTTTTTATAAGCATTTTGATAGGTGTAAAGGAGACTCTGTTATAGGTATGGTTTAAAACTAGCGAGGTTCTATCCAAGGGGGTTTGATCTAAGGTGGTTTGATCAAACCCTCTTTAATTGGAATCCTTTAAATGGAACTTTTCAAGGCTTAAATTATTACATTTTCTAAAAATATGTGATTTCAGCAAAACTCAGGATCTCCCAGAAAGTGTAAACCACTATTGTGGGATCACCCACATTATTTTATGAATGATGCATAAATATATATTTGCATGAGAATGAAATCTCTTTATATAAATCTATATAAATTAAATAATTTTGGAGAGCTCGCGTTAATATTGGATCATGAACCAAACTTAGGACAAGATTGTGCTACTTGTGTGATATGTACTTGTATTTTGACATTCCATCAAAATGGGGCTCAAACTAAATAGGAATTTGAATGTGAATGCAAATATCATTATCCTTTTATTTGATTATTATTATGATAAGGAAACAAAATTAATATTAAATTTCTTTCAAATTAGAACAAAAATGGCTTGTGATCGAGAAGTTGAATATTGGTGTAGAGTAAAAGCATGAGAGAAGAGAAATGAAGGAGGGGAAGGAAATTGGAGTGATTTGAATATGCCTCCAATGGTAGCCACAAGCATGAACAAAATCCCACTAGGCCAATGGGCTTCGACAAAGTCCTTCCCAAATCTAAATAAATTCCCGTGATTGAGATGGAAGAATGAATGCGCAAAGGGCAACCACAACTCTAAACTTAGAGAAATTTGGGGCCCCATAAATGGAAGTGAGGGAACAACCATTAGACAAGAGAAGCACCATTGGAGGAATCCAATCAACAACAATGAGATAATACTAAATTCCAAGGACCTGCAATCAACCACCGATCAACTTAAAGAAAAGGCCTTTTTTATTAAATGGGAAGGCACTTGGGTAACAAGGGCAAGAATGCACAATAGGAAAAAAATGGGGATTGGAGGTAATATCAAATCCCTACCTACTAGTTTTATTCTAATTGAATGTGGAACTAAGAAAATAAAAAACAAAATTCTTAGCAAAAGGCTATTAATGATGGATGGATGTCAGTTCTACACAACTTATTGACGCACAACTTCAATCCCCTAAACCATAAAATCAGTAAAAATTAAATGTGGGTAATACTTTATAACTTTCCCTCTGAGTAATGAAATGAAGATAACTAAAATCGATCGAGGATTCCATAGGCTCCTTTATCCAAGCAAAGGAAAACTTCTCAAAAGGAGTATATGTAAGAATTTGCATGGAAATAGACCTTAATTCAACCCTATGGATGAATTGGAGATCATTACAAAAATAGGTAGATGGAGAAAAAAAATAGAATTAGATACTTATCCACTTATATGTGAAAAATGTTTTTGATTAGATAAGCAACATTTACAAGGTGTTGTACCCTTAACACAGAAAGCCCAGAGGGCCAAAGGAAAACTAAACAGAGACAACTGACCAACAGCTATAGGACAACAAACACAACTTAGACAACCCCAGAAGAGGGGACAAATCTGACTCCCTGAACCCGAGGTCGCGTAGAGGCAATGGATTTGAGGAGACCCTTCTTCTTTCGCAGCACAACTGACCAGGAAGGCTCAAAATCAAAATCCATTGAGCAAGGTGAGGGGTGCAGATCCACAACAACCACCCCAGACGAGGAGCCATCACGTAGCGAGGGAGCTGAAAGAAAAGAAGAGGAGATAGGAGTGATCAAAGGATCAGTAGCATTAGTCGATGAGAGACGAGTAGGAACCGATGGCACAACGACAGCAGAAGGTTCCATAGAAGGGTTGGCTGGTAGAGGAGTTGGGATAGGATCCAACACCAAGGGGGCAGACAAGGGAGGGTCACTCGCCTCAGAGGAATCATTTGAAGAGGGATCAATCGTGAGATGGTCTGAGAGAGCATTCTTCCACCAAGTAGCAGTACCCTTGCAGTGAGAAAGAGGGCAATTAGAGGCCAGGTGACCAACAGAGAAACAACACGTACACGGAAAGGGGAGCCCCTCATAGTCTAGAAGTTGTGTACAAGGTCTGTCCTCCACCATCAAAATCACATCACCATGGAGAGGTTCAAAGATGTCCAAATCAATTAAAATACGAGACATTGTAGTATGCCCAAGGTCCTGAGTCATAGAATCCACCTTCAAAAAGCTACCAATGGAATTTCCAATAGCTTCAAAGCAAGAATCCTCCCAAAACTGGATTGGGAGATTCGACAGTCGAACACAAACAGGTCTAATGTTCAAAGGCTTCGTAAGAGGATTGAAAGAGCGAGACCAAGGCCGAATGAACAATGAATGAACACCCCACATCCACACCCTGTCCAACATCCTATCATGATCCTGCACGGAAGAAAAAGTGACAAAGAAAAAACCCTAGCACTGGGGTAGAGCTCAATCTGTCTCGATATAATAGGCTTTCAGGCATCAAAAACCCAATCATGGAGATTAGGAAGGGAGGGACACAAGTCGTTAAACTTGAAAACCACACCCTACGGCATAATACTCCTCATTCTCAGCCACCTTAGGCCCACAGACCACAACAGGAGAGGCCCTGGCACAAGGCAAAGGAAGAACCCTAGCCGAAGCAGGATGAGGCTAGGCCCGAGCAACATCAGAAAATGATTTATGTTTGCAAGAAGCAACACCTAGAGGAGGTCCCTCAACCACATCCCACACAACACCTACAAATGAAGCAACAGGGCCATCCACCTGAGCAACAACACTAGGGACAAAGCCCCCTGTAGCTCGCACAACAACACAAAATAGAGCCTTCAACTGCCTGCAGACCCCCACCACTAGCAAGACTAGAGGGGGCACAGGCACAACCACCACCACGACACCATCTGCAGTCGACCATTGCACGGTGCATTCAAAATTCTTCTTCCCGCTCGCACACATTCTCATGTTAAATATATGTGAAAAATGTTTAAGAAGAGGCCATTCAAGGATTAATTGCACTAAACTAAAAATATCGAATGTAGAAAAAGAAAAAGAGAAAAGACCAAATGAAGGTGTGGAACCACCAAATAAAGAAAATGGTGATCAACCAAGAATATATGAAACCCAAAGGAAATAATCGTGACAGACCCTCCGCTCAATACAATAGCAAAGGAGATTTATAACCTCAAAATCAATGAAAAAGCATCAAACTTGGAAGTAGCATGTGAACATTTTGAAATCACAAACAAACATATATTTCAGACACAAGATTTCAGACCAAAGGTGATAGGGGAGAATCGTTTAGGGAACAACAAAAAAGAGTATCACTCAGTGGAAGAAGAGGAGATTGAATATGGAGAGGAATGCACGCTTCTAGAGTTGACAGGAAAGGAAGAAAAAATGATATTACCCCAAGAAATATAGAGAAACTTGGGATTGGGAAAAAAGAAGTGTTGAAAGTCTCCCTAGACTATGGAGAAGGGAAAAAGAAAGGAAGAAAAACAAACCAAGAAAAGCTAAGTCAAGACGAAGATGTTGAAGTTCAGTGGAAAATAACAAGAATATTGAGATCTAGGAAAGGAATAACCCTTCCTAGAGATCCATGAAGATCACTTCATGGAACATTAGGGGCTTAAATTTGCTTAATAAAAAGCACTTGGTCAAGTGCCAAATGGAGGTCTCAAAGGTAGATATAGTGATGATTCAGGAAACAAAATTGACATGCAAAGAAATGGAGATAATGAAGATGAAAGTGAAACTCTAAAATGTAGAAATGGTATGAGAAAAGGACACCTCAGAGGGAATCATTGTATTATCGAAAGCTCAAGTATTCCTAGTAGAAAAATTGGTTAGGGTGCAAGGTGAAGAGCTTCTCAGAAAATCTCCAATTTTTCTTAGTAAATGTTTATGGTCCCTCATCACCACCAGGAAAGAAAAATCCTAGAAGGAAATAGATCAATTATTATCCTCAAACCCAAATGAGTTTTATCTTATAGTAGGAGATTTCAATGTAATCCTACATAGACAAGACAAATTGGGAGGGGTTCAAAGAAAATACTAATCTCAGATCAATTTGAAGATTTCGTACAAAGGAATTATTTAATAGATGTTCCAATGAAAAATGGAACATACCATTAGACCAACATAAGACTAGGATTCAATAACATTTCAAAAAAACTAGATGGATTTTTATTCAAAGGAAGTCTAAGTGTGTTCCCATATTTTCTTAAATGCAATTTTGTTCCCTTTTCTTGATTGAATCATTATCCAATTCAACTTAGTATTATTGGTGATAGAAGACCAAATAGATGCCTTTTCAAATTTGAAAAATATGTGGATGAAGGATTCAAAATTTCTTAATCTGATTACAAAATGGTGGGAAGAAGGCTCACAACCAGGAACTAAGATGTTCAACATAGTGGCCAAGCTAAAATATGTAAAGAAACAATTAATACAATGGAATAAGGAGCACTTCAAAAACATATTCAAATCAAAAAAGGAAATCGAAGGAAAAGTTTAGAACCTAAATTAAGAGGTATTTTTAACAGGGATGGATCAAGGTAGGTTTATGGTTGAAAAGATTTAATGAGACAATATTCAAAGGTGCTAGCAAAACAAGAAGTGTACTAGAGACAAAATTTTGAGAGAGGTTTGGTTAAAGGAGGGAACACAAACATGGGGTTTGACCAAGGAAAGCCCCTATACGACACAACCCTTTCCTCTCTATCTATTTTGCAGGTCTGCAAGTTACTACTATGTAAATTGGATTGGACATCTCAACTCTTTTGGAGGCTTCTAAACCCTAGATCTTGTTTTCATGGACTCATCAGTGACAAATTAGGGCATGGTGGTTATCCAAACATTGTCACACTTCAAATCCTAATTTTCACAGTCACATGTCTTTAGATAGTACTTAGTCCATGCATGCACTAAAACCCTAATTCTTGAGATTTTTGGACATGGTCACCGCACGCTGGCATCTTGCTTGTTTACTCTAAATTCTAGCACCAAGTTCTTCTATGTGTCTCTCGCCCAAATCTACTTTCTATTTCTGATATTTTGTTCTATAATTTCTGAATTCTATCACACTTAGTCCATTTGATCAATAATTAACCTAGTTCATTGCATCATCATATCAATCACTACCCTCAAATAAATAAAAGGGACCAAAACCATAACCAACCAGTTTGGCTCTCCCTTGAGGATAGCAGCCAAACAACCTCTCTTAGTTGATTTTGTATCCCTGAATATTTAAGGTGGAAAGATAATTTAGGTTGACATTTAGTCTAGATCCCCGTTTCCACATCTAACATTTTGGTGAACCTAACTTAGCTTAAATTTGCAAAACTTTTGATTTAATAACATATATTTATTTAATCTAATTTACTTGATTAAGTCATTAGATTATTTGAATCTTATTCATATTTATAAATATTGTATGTTTACTTTAGAAAAATAAAGAATTTAAAATCTTTGTTCTTTGCAAAAGTTAAACCTAAAACACTTATTATTTTGACATATCATCAACATATTTGTCTTGTCATCACTTTCTTCTATCTTCCACTTCCTAGGAACATTTATGTGTCATGAAACTTGTACTTGATTTATGAGTTTCACAACTTGGTGTTCTAAATCCAACACTAGTATGAGAAGAAGTTATCAACTTATGGCTTCATGTGCTTTGAATAGCTCTGATGTGAGCCTGGTTTGTTACCTCTTTCACTTAAGGAACTTCTACAATGCAATCACCTTTGAATGCCATTCCTACCTTGCCAACGATATTTGAGTCACAAGTTCCCCCTCATGATTTTCTTGGGATTGAAAACTCTATGGCATATGTTCTTGAGCATCAAATTCAAAAACTAGAAAAGACCTTGGCCAATTTCAACCTATTCTTGAGTACCGAACATTTGGTTGGAGAGGTTATCCCTCTTATATAGAATATTAGAAAATTATTACTTCATGATTTGCAAGGTGTGGAAGTTCTATGTAGCCTAGCTCGCATAGTGGATTCAAAAATTATGATGCTAATTAGTTGTGTGAAGATTCTCAACAATGCATCCCCTCTAAACCAAATGGGGACACAAGTTTCAATACTCATGATGGCATATCCTATTCCCACATTCACTTCTTTTGTTATAACTACTACTGCATAATTTGGTACTAATATTAATGCTAGTTCTAGGGTTACATATCAGAATCCTATAAACTAATATAGTTTTGTCTCACCTGTTGGCCTCCTACAATGATTTTAATAACTAAGCCTTTACAACCATGACTCGGAGATTAGACATCTAACCTGAATAGCTATCTCAATCATCATGAAGGTGCATTTAAATTGTCAACCCAGGGACGTGAACTTGAAATGGGCCAACACAATATGTGCACTAGGAACTCTTAAGTAGCCATTTCTATTCTATAGCTAAGAAACACAATACTGAAAGTAAATTGCTTGAAAAGGAAATAAAGCAAATGTTGAACATCAACCAACAACTATGCTAAGCTAAAATGCATAACAGGAATAAAAGATCTGAGCAACAAACAAGAAACTACTATGTCTGCATTGGCTGCAGAAACAAACACAAAATGGACTTCTAGTGGCTATAGGAACAGTCGATGTCAAATTTCTAACTAAGTACTAAATAAAAAGTAATACTAAACTAATGCTAAACTAATAAGACAGATTACTCACCAAGTGGGCCCCCTTGGATAAGTATCCTCTAAACTAACAAGAACTTAGATGCTTGAACTCAGAACTTTATTTCATTCACTGTAAATCATGCATACAAAGAGTAATGTATTGAAACTGGAGAATGAGAGTACAATGTCAAATCGTGCAACCTCTTCCTCTCGCTATCCTTGAGGAAGGAGCATCAGATTATTATTTATACTACAGCTAAACAAGGAAACCAACTCCACGACTAGGAGGATGCCATTTAGGAAAAATAGGGGAAAGTGGAGCGATGGCGATTATGCATGCATGGAATCCAGTTAGACATGCAAGTCAGTCATAGACCTAGCACAAAAGTAACGCCCATGCATGCTCGATCATTAAGGTCCACTACAAGGCGATTACATTCAGTTGCATGAAGAATCTTTGTTGTCGGCTGCCTTTGACTTGGAACGGTTCCTCAGCTGGACGTTATGGTGCATGCCCAGCTGGCGGTGTCTTCCTCAACTTAGCACATTAAATTTGCATGGTAAGGTCAGTACGCATAATAATCGCACATCTATAACCACTCTAAGAAACATTCAGTAACCACATGCAAAATCAATATAGATAGTTCACATATTATGCCAAATGCCATTAAAGCTTGCAGGGATAGGATAATATCAAATGTTAATGGTTTGAGAGAAACATTATGCAAATACCAACATTTAACATTAAATTCCATGACATCTATGAGAAAATAGACTATAGATTTTACCCAAAACTAGACCAAAAACTAGGCTCATCACTCCCCACAACCTAACGTTTTGTTGGTCCTCTAGCAAGGGAATAGTTGTTCTTCTGCTTGGTCAAAGCTCTAAAATTTGCAACTGAGAGTTATCTGACATCAATTGCTGCAGTACGTAAGTCAGGGTCCCAATAGAATCCTCCCACTCTGTCAAACCTGATCCATCTCTTCCTTTCTGCAACAATGTCATTCTGGTAAAATTTGAAGTTTGGCACGGGCCACATGAGCATGGGTTGCTAAAAAGTCAAGGGAAGCCAATGTCGCCTCTATGTTCTCCCAATCTCAATATACCTCTCAATTCTTTTTAGTACTGCAACATAATTTTGGATGGAATGAGCCTCAGCCTGTTTCAGCTCATCAATCAAACTATTCCATCTCTGGGATAAATATCTCCTCATGGTCTCCTCCTTTGTTGTTGTCTTTACTTCATACTTAGTGTAAACTGCCTCAATCCAAGGCATAATCCTATTGCCATAACTTGTTCTGAGTAGCATTTTGTGTCATTCTTTGTAAATGTCCCTTGGGTTGCTCGATTCAACTCTAACATGTAGAGGGACATCATACTCCAATTGCTTGTAGGCACCATGTTGTTGTCTCCAACTAATCTCATTTTGTACCTGACATAAATGCTCTCAATTGAATATCCCCAACATACAGTATCAGATTCCAATCACGATCCTTTGTGATAGCATAATTATGTAAATAAAATTCACATAGCAAATTCTTCATTTCAGATGAGGCAATCCTATAAGCATTGAAGAATTCCATGGAGGTGTCAATAGAAGGATTCAAACCTGAGGCAAGTCTTGACATCTTAAAAGAGAGATACTTCTCTTTCAGGAGCAAAGCATAGACCCTTGGAGGATCTCTACATTCCAGAATCTTTGGTACCAAAGCTGCCATATCATCTACTCTCTACTTTAGGGTGGCAATTTCGGCATCTTTATCCTTAATTTCTTCATCCTTCTTTTGAATTTCCTCCTTCAATTTCCGTTTTTATTTTTTCCATTCTTCCTCCCTTATTTGTATTTCTCTCCATAAATTCAAAATTGTTGCATGTATAGTAAAACTAGGAGGATTATGAATGCCTACTAGTCTTTTTAATAATGGTGGCTCCGCATATGGAACTATTTGCATGGACTCAGGCTATCCAGTTATCTCGGGTTGCAAGGGTGTTGTTTCTTCTTCCTTTTTTTGCAGGGACTCTTGTTCTTGCTACGGCTGCAAGAACTCCTACTCTGGTTCCGGTTGTTTCTGCAGGACTTCTTGCTCATGCTGAAGGACCTCTTGCTCATGCTACAAGAAGTCTTGATTTTCCTCCTATTCTCCTGCAATGTTAGCAAGATCGGCCAGTGTTATATTTGTTGCTCTCTTAAATATGTCTTTTCTTCTTCAATATTCTCCTGCTCCATTGGAGCTTTAGGGTCCTCATGTGAGGTCTCACCAGGTTTAGGGCTTTCCTATAGAGGCGTACCAATCACAGGCTTAACTGGTCTTGATTTCCTGGGAGGTCTCTCACATTTTCCTTTGGTTGCAAGATGAACAGTATCGGCCTTCCTCTTCTTATAACTTGGCACTTTTATTTCTATAGGATGTGTTTTAGCCTTCCCTTTTCTCATTTCTACCTCTCTCTGTTGTGCCCTAGTTTTCATGAGGGTTTCAAGTGGAACTTCATCATCAGAATCTGAGGAAGAGCTTTCTTTTTCTAAGTGCTATGTTCCAGAAGAACTAATTTCTATAGCTTCTTCTACCGCAGGAGGATTCACACTAGAGCCAACGCCAGAAGTCGAAGCACTATGAATGGCTTCAATCGTGCTTACTCTCCTGCTAGACCAACGGGATTGAGGTATAGCCCTAGGTGGCAAGTGTTTAACATTGACAAACTCTTCCTGACGATAATTTTGATCAACATTGATAAACTCTTCCCAAGTAATTCTAGATACATCATGCAGAGACTTTTCAACTAGCAATTTAATCAAGCAATGGTGGGAAACAAAATTATCCCTACCTTTTTGGGTCTCGGCCGCCATGATTGAGAGAAGATTGTACAACATGTTGGGCACATTCATGCTTCTCCCATGCCTCATCAAAAGCTTGAAGTGGATAGAATGCAAATTTGACTGGCAACCCTCACAATTGATGTATTTGATAACATACACAACTATCTGCTTCCACGGCTCGGGCAGAGACATTCTCTTTGCACCCTGTTTATCTATGCTCAATGGGGGATCGTTTGGCTCTATAATTCAACCCTGGCTAACTTGGCATCTCTGGTAGTAGGGTAATTTTCACCATCAATAGGTAACCCTATAACCTCTGCAATTATTTCCGCTGTTGCCACAACTTCTAACCCTTTTACTATGACTTTTCCTTCTGAAAATGTCTAGGAAAATTCAATGGTAATGCCTTCATCAAAACCATCCAACTTCAAAAAAAAATCTATCCATCCACAGTTTTGAAATTCGGCTAGGGATTGTGCATCCTAAAGTAAAATATCATGCACCATGGGTTCGTTTCAAATTAACCAACCTCCTATTGTCTACAATCACACAAATTCTCAACAACTTCTTTTCCTACAATTCCCCTTCTTTCCTGCAATTCCCATCTAAAAATCAAATGCACTTCCTTGCAATGTCTGTGAATTTCTAGAACCAACCTGCTAAATTTCTAGTGCTTGTGTCGATTGAATTTCCTTTCTTTTATTTTTCCTTTTTTCTTGCAATTCAAGATTACGACAGGGCAATAATGGCAAGAAAAAGAGTGTTAAAGGGAAATTATGATAGGAAGAAATGGTGGCTACAGTTTTTGTCATTTCACACATGCAAGTCGTCCTTTCACTCAAATTTCAAATCAACTCATTTTTAAATTTCTGACGCAACCTAATATGGTTTGACACATGGGCAATAAATTCACAAAATATTTGCATTTTTTCCATTCCCCTCCTCCAAACCTAAATTTGGACATGTGTCCACACATGCGAGATGGGAGTGGTGATGCGATAGGGAATGATGACATTTTATGCAAACGTCTATACTAACATACAATGATTAAATAAACACACTTAAAAGATGATTAAAGATAGCAATTAATTCGCACATACCTGAATGTGTGAAAGATTTTCTGAAAAGATCAAAAATAAAGTAACGCTCACCTTGTTGGAAAATAAATTGAGCAATAAATGAAGTGAAATGAGGTGAGGTGGAATGAAGTGATGGAAGAGAGAGAAAGGTGGAAATGGATGGGTGGATGGGTAGATGACAAAGAAATGGACTTCCACGTAAGTGAAATTCTTTATTATGGAAAGTGCGTACCTCAATTAGGCTGAAGGAGGGACACTAGGTCCACTTCCTCCGGTTACAGGAAGCTCCAGGTGCTGGGTGAATTGTTGCAGGAACTCTTCTTTAGAAGGTGGCTTATAGTATAATATGAGGCAATGACTATTGACAAGTAATTTGAACCTGACAGGGTCAATGGTGGTGAGTTGAACAACTCCATTAGGAAAGACCTCCACAAATTCATATGGTCCTAGTCACCTTGTCTGTAATTTTCTTGCATTGTCTTGGTATTGTGAATCATAGAGGAAGGCCCAATCTCCTGGTTTTAACTTCTTATCCTTGATAAATTTGTCATGCCACTTGATCCTCTGATTCTACACTACTTCGGTATACTACAGGGCTACTCTTCTTATCTCATCCAAAGCATTTAGCTACATGATTCTTTCTCTCTGTGCTTCAGAAATATCCATCCCTAAATCCACTGCAGTTCGTAAAGTCTTATTTTCATATCCAATTGGCATCATAGTTGTCTTTCCATACAACAACTCAAATGGGGTGAAGCCTGTATTTCTTTTCCAGGTTGTCCTATAGGCCCAAACAACTTCTAGTAATCTGTTTTCCCAATATTTTCTATGGATAGCTACTGTCTTAGTCAGAATGGCTTCAATTTCTATGTTGGTCACCTCAACTTGGCCATTAGCCTAGGGTTGATAATGAGTAGACTTCATATGCCTTATGTTATACTCATTAACTAGTGTTGCAACGAGAGTTGATGTGAATTGTGCTCCTTGATTAGTCACCATTTCTCTTGGGACTCCATATCTTGTGAAAATCTCTTGATAAAGAAACTTTGCAACCTTGTTATCTCTTGCATTCTTCATGGCCTTAACTTCTACCCATTTTGTTACATAATCAATGTATACCAATATATAAGACTTACCATTTGATGGAGGTTCAATTGGTCCCACAAAATCCAATCCCCACTTGTCAAAGGGAGTGATTACTACATGGGGGAAAGTGGCATCTCATCAGATCTGGTTGGTCTGCCCATTCTTTGACATCTATCACATTTTCTGGTATACCTTCTTGCATCCTTGTGGAGTGGTGGCTAGTAATACCTATGTTCAAGACCTTCATTGCTGTCCTTTTGGCTGTAAAGTGTCCTCCACATGGTTCATTGTGACATGCATGCAAAATTTCATATGTCTCATCTTCTCTCACACATCTTCTCATGACATGGTCAAGTCCAGTATAAAACAAACATCCAGCAATCCAAGAGAAATGAAAAGATTTTTCAATGAGTGCCCTTTTCTCTTTTGGGGAGAAGTAAGAAGGAACTTTACCTGTAACCAAGTAATTGGATATGTTAGAATACCAGGGTATTTGTACACTGAGAGAGAATAGATGCTCATTAGGAAAAGAGTCATCTATGGGTTGATTGTCTTCTGATGTAGTTAGCCTTGAGAGAAAATCTGCAACAATGGCCTTCCCTAGCTTATCCACGATGGTTATGTCAAACTCCTGCATCAACAATAACCATCTTGCCAATTTACCTGTGATCAAAGGTTTATTCATGAGATACCTAATGGCTGCATGATTAGTGTGCACAAAGATTTGGTAGCCTATTATGTAATGTCTGAATTTTTTTAGTGCATAGATTATTGCTAGCATCTCTTTCTCTGTTACTGTATAATCGAATTCAACTCCTTGCAAATTTTTACTGACAAAGTAAATAGCATTTTCAACAGCTCCCTCTTTTATTCCTAAGGTCACTCCTATGGCATAATTTGATGCATCAGTGTGGATGTGGAAAGGAAGCTCCCAATTGGGTCCCTTGAGTAGAGGAGCATGAGTCAAAGTTTCCTTCAAGTCAGAAATTGCCATGTCACAAGCTTCAGTCCACTGAAATTTAGCATCTTTAGTGAGAAGGGTATTCAATGGTGTTGCTACCTTGCTGAAATCCTTGATGAATCACCTATAATATCCTGCATGTCCCAAGAAACTCCTAACATCCTTTTGTTTTGCAGTGTAGGAAGATTTGTGATTACCTCAATTTTGCAGGATCTACTTGAATTCCCTTGTGGGAGATGTAGTGGCCAAGAACTACACCCTCTTGCATCATCATGAATCACTTTTCACTATTTAAGGACAAGTTTTGATCTTCACATCTCTGTAGGACTCTCCTGATATTTTCCAATGATTGATTAAAATCAACACTATAAGTGGTGAAGTCATCCATATAAATCTCCATGCAATCATGAGAAATGTCTGAGAATATGCTAATGACTGCCCTCTGAAAAGTTGCAAGTGCATTGCACAAGCCAAATGGGAGTACCGAATAGGCATAGGTCCCCCATGGATAGGTAAATGTTGCCTTCTCCTGATCTTCTGGTTTAATTTGGATCTGGTTGTAGCCGTTGAATCCATCTAGAAAAGAGAAGTATTACTTTCCTGCAAGTGTGTTCAAAACTTGATCAATAAAGGAGAAAGGAAAGTTATCCTTCTTGGTGGCAGCATTAGGTTCCCTATAATCAACACAAACTCGCCATTTCCCTCCTTTCTTGGGAACAATCACCAATGGAGACACCCATTGACTATCTAAAATGGGTTAGATAAATCCTGCATCTAACAATTTTTGTAGTTCTCCTTTCACAATCTCTCTTAGTGAAGGGTTAATTCTTCTTTGTGGTTGTCTTATTGGAGTGCAATCATCTCTTATATAAATTATGTGTACAAAGTTTAGGATCCAGTCCCTTCATATCATGATAATCCCATGCAAATGCATGTTGATGGGTCCTTAATAGGCTCGCTAATAACAATTACTACTCTTCATTCAATTCACTATTAACATACATATATTTCCCCTCTGACACCTGGACTTGTGTAGTTAACTCTATCATGGTTGCTTCATTAATACAAGGTACCTTTAGTTCATACAACAAAAATGTATGGAGCATACCTGTTGTTGCAGGAAATCTGTCTATAGGGATAGTGGCTGTAGGAATAGTGGTTGCAGGAAGAGCAGGCAAAAGTGTCCTGACCGAAGTAGAAGATGATGCTTCCTCCACTTCATAATGGTTTTGAATGAGATTAGTCAACACTTCATCATCATCTTGAAGCTGCATGAAAGAGCTTCTACCTAGCATCATAAGTTGCACCACATAATTAACTTCCTCAGCCTCTTCACCAACATGGGGCCAAACGGGATTATCTTCATCATGAGATGGCTGAGCAGGTGGATAAAGAACAAAATTTTTAGTAGTCCTTCCATCTAAAATGGTCATGTTACCTAACCAACATCCAATGTATGCATTTGCAATTTCCAACCAAGGCCTTCCAAGAATGATGGGATACCTGCCTAGTGTAGCCTTAGGAGAAAGAATCATAAAATCTGTTGGGTATTCCCAGGAATCTAGAACTACCACAAGATCCTCCACTACACCATTAGGGTTAACAGTAGAGTTATCAGTAAGCTGCAAGACAATAGGAGTAGATCTCATACTTACAATATTTAGTTTCTGCAGGATGTCCTTGGTCATTACATTTATTGCTGCCCCTAAATCAATCAGAGTATTCTTTACTTTGATCCTGTTTATGACAATTGCTACCATAGGATTGCCTGGGTCATTATACTTGGGAATAGTCACTTTTCCCAACATGATGTTAGCTAGCTAGCCCACCACATGAACTATAGCTGGGTCTCTCTTCTTTCTTCCTTGCTTCTTAAGACAAGCTTCTTTGATAACTTTGTCATAGATTGGAACATCCTTTATAGCCTGAAATAGGGGTATCTGAACACATATATGCTTTAGCTGATCCAAGATGTCAAAGGTGGTATCCTCCTTTTCTTCTTTCTTTTTGGAAACTTTCAACCTTTGAGGGAATGGTAGTTATTGCTTGGTTTACTTGGCTTGAACTGGTTTAGGATTTTTAGGCGTATTTGGTTGAATGGGATCATTCGAGGCTTCTCCTCCTCTTCCATAGAAAGCTCAGTGATAATGGGATTCGAAGGGCCTGGTAGAGTGGTTTATGAATGCAAATGGATATCACTTACATTCATAACATATGCAGGGAATTAATTTGAATCAGCAAAGTATAGAGGTTGTTGTTGTGGTTTGTTATTTGGGTTGGGTGTGGGCTGAGCTAGTAGCTAAGTTGGTTTAGGTGCATTTGAGCTTGGATTAGCAGGTGGAGGTATTAGATCAGGTTGTTGGGGCTGAGAAGGTGGCTACATGTAACTTGTTGTCTGAGTAGGCCACTACTATCCTCCTCTCCATTGATCTGTTTGCTGCCAATTTCCTGGAGGTGGTTGCCAGTGCCCTTGAAATTGTTGTCAATTCCCCAGAGGTTGCTGCCATTGAGGTGGAGAACTTTGATGACTGGGCCAAGAATTTGGAGGGTTACTCCAAGGTTGTGATGGATATCCTCCATAACTGGGTGGATATGGGGCTGCCACTGGTTACCAGATGAATATGAATTAAAATATGGCCCAACATAGGATAGTGGATCCGGTGGCATACCTTGTCTTGGAGCCCAAGGATTCCTTTGTGCAACATAGTAGACTTGGTCTTCTTCAATCTAGATTGGCTTGAACTCAGGTGAAACTTGCTTGATTTCTAGGTTAGCTACCATATTACATCTACAGTCTCTCTTCTTTTGTTTGCAGTGGGGGCAATACTTTGTCAACATTGCCTCTACCTCCTCTTGCTTCTTCTTGGCCTGAAGTGTATCTAGCTGAGTAGCTAGATTATTTATAATATTTTGCTTGAAGTCTGCCAGCAAATGAGTGATCTCCATTCTTGAAACTCCACCGGTAGTTGACTTACCCATGGAAGATTGATAAGCTCTCCCTTTCTTTGAAGCTTCCCTAGAGTAATTCTAGCATATTTTCTTGATATCATCCCAAGGAACTTGGGTGATATCTCCTCCCATAATATCCAAGGCATCAGCGCAACTATCATTGATTCCTCTTAGGAAAAGCAACTTTTGTGAGTTTTCATTAAGTTATGGTGTGGAGATTTTTGTAGGCAAAACATAAACCTTGCAATGTAGTCTTCCAGGCTCTCATCTTCCTTTTGTTGCATCCTGAAAAATGTCACCTCCTCTCATGTCACTACACCTGCAGTATTCCTTGTATTTCTCAAGGAATTTTGTCTTCATGTCTTCCTAAGTTTCCACAGTATCTCTGCCTAGGCTCATGAACCATCTTAATGCAACCTCTTTCAAAGTGGTGGGAAATAACTTAAGCCAATGGGCATTAGTAGTATAATCATAACTTTTGCAAAGTATGTCAAACTCAAATAAGAAGGTATCAGAATATTCTGTGACAAGTCCATAAAACTTTGGGAGTGTTGAAGCAAGGATATTCTTAATGTTGTCAACTTCATTCTGATGGGCAATGAGAAAAGGAAAAGCTGGTTGGTAGGGTCTGTTCCCATTTGTATCACCCATGCCTGCTTGATGTGGTTCCAAAGCAAAGGGGTTCTCAAGCTGATTTTGATCTTCAGAGGAGACTTCAGAACTAGTCAGATCAAGATATGCAAAACAAAGGGGTGTGGATCTTCTTCTTCTTTTTGTAGATTCTTATATTCAACTAATTGGAATGGATTAGGATTGTTAGGAAGAAATCTCCCATAAGCATCCCTTCTCCTTCCTTTATGCATGTGGTATTACTCACTATCAGTCAGCTCACACAAAAAATTGGCAATGAATAAGGGGGTCATTACTTCCTAAAAGAACAATTTCGAGAAACATTATAGCAGGAAAACTAACAATGACTCCAAAAGACTCCCTAGTTTGACACCATCCCCGACAATGGCGCCAAAAATGTTGGCCTCCTACAATGATTTTAATAACTAAGCCTTTACAACAATGACTCAGAGATTGGGCATCTAACTTGAATAGCTATCTCAATCATCATGAAGGTGCATTTAAATTGTCAACCCAGGGATTTGAACTTGAAATGGGCCAACACAGTATGTGCACTAGGAATTCTTAAGTAGTCATTTCTATTCTATAGCTAAGAAACACAATACTGAAAGTAAATTGCTTGAAAAGGAAATAAGGAAAATGTTGAACATCAACCAACAACTATGCTAAGCTGAAATGCATAACAAGAATAAAATATCTGAGCAACAAACATGAAACTACTATGTCTGCTTTGGCTGTAGGAACAGACACAGAATGGACTTCTAGTGGTTGTAGGAACAGTCGATGCCATATTTCTAACTAAGTACTAAACAAAAAGTAATACTAAACTAATGCTAAACTAATAAGATAGACTACTCACCAAGTGGGCCCCCTTGGATAAGTATCCTCTAAACTAACAAGAACTTAGATGCTCGAACTCAGAACTTTATTTCATTCACTGTAAATCATGCATACAAAGAGTAATGTATCAAAACTGGAGAATGAGAGTATAATGTCAAATCATGCAACTTCTTTCTCTCGCTATCCTTGAGGAAGGAGCATCAGATTATTATTTATACTATAGCTAAATAAGGCAGTCAACTCCACGATTGGGAGGACACCATTTAGGGAAAACAGGGGAAAGTGGAGCGATGACGGTTACACATGCATGTAATCTAGTTAGACGCAAACCCAACACAACATTAATGCCTAGGAATGCTCGATCATTAAGGTCCACATTATGCAAATACCAACATTTAACATTAAAGTCCATGACATCTATGAGCAAATAGACTATAGATTCTACCCAAAACTAGACCAAAAACTAGGCTCATCATTAGCTTCCGCCAACCTCCCATTTACTTCTCAAAATTTCAATCCACCTATTTTCTAACATGTTCCACAATTCATTTACCAAAATACCAATCCACCTATTGCTAATTATAGCCCTTCATATTCTACCAATTCTCGAACCATCTCACCTATCGATCTTGTCAACAACCAACTCTTGCAAAATATGAGCTCTTTATAGCAACAAATATCCAATATGAATGAAAACCAATCCCAATCTAATCATTCATCATACTTCACTAATATCCCATTGTCATTTGTAATCCTAAAAAAATCCAATACCGCAAAACATTGAAACACCACATTTTGAGAAGTACAATGGAAAATGAGATCCTAATAACCATATGACAACCTTTACCATATTATGTAGCAATTTCCTCTTTGAAGATGCTCTCTTAGCCAAGCTCTTTCCTCGATTGTGAAAAGAAAAAACCTTGTATTGGTTTTGTTCATTACCTAATAATTCAATTCACTCTTTCCAACAACTTATCAATCAATTATCCAATATTTCAAAGCTAATATTGGACCTCAAGTCACATTCAGTGATTTGGTTCATTATAGCAAGGAGCCAAGGAGAAGGTGATTGATTTCATAGGGTGATATCAAGCCCTTTTCTCTCAGATCCCATATTATCTTTCAAATGTTGATGTGCAATGGGTTTTCATTAGAAACCTACTTGACTACACATTTAGGATAAGATTCTATTGATTTGATATCCTTCATTCACACATCTTTGCACAACTCTTTGTGATTACCAATTTTTGGTTAGCCAGTATGAGGGCTTGTCCTCATCAACTCCTATTGGTCAATATGAGGCTGCTACTCCTAATTATCAATCATTTAAGAAACAAAACAAAAAATTCAGCAAGATAAATTATCCTTCTTCCAACAATATCCAAGCACAGGTTGTGACTACAACACCTTTTGCTTCAACCCCCTATCAATTCAAACCAAATAACTAAAAATTGTCTCCCTTTTGAATCTCTTCATTCCATTATGCTACAACTCCTTAACAATAACATGATTCAACTTCCTCCTATTTGTCTTTTAGATACTACAAAACCTTTACCTCCTTTTGACCCGAAGGCCTTTTGTCAATATCATCAAACACTTGGGCATGATACTGAGTAATGTATGCATCTTAAGCACCAAGTGCATGACCTCATTGACTCTAATTTATCTAATTTTATTCAAGTGGCCGATGTGAATGGCAAAGGAAATAAATCCATTCTACTTCTGCAACAAAATTTATAAATATATACAACCCATTACCTAGCCATTTTTTTAATCTTGTAGATTCATATGTCGATACATTACTTGCTTCCATAACCTCTGATCATAAAATTAAACCATTCGATAATGTAATTTCTATGATAGATGTTTTCCCTCACCAAGAACAAATTAAACTCCTTCCAGATATTACCTTCACCCATATCAATGCCTCTATTCATTCACTTGATGATCCTTTTTACATTACCTCTAGAATTAATGAAAAACCCACATGAGTGGTATTCATTGATCCAATATTCTTGGTGAATGTAACCATGAAAAAGTTCCTTTATGTGCATGATTTGTAATTAGACATTTACAAGTAATAAAATGTCTTGAAAGAGCACATGATGGTTCCACTCACCCTACCATTGGTACCTTGACTCTTCGTGTCTAGGTTGAACCAAAAATATTGGATGTACCTTTTGCCATAATTCCCACTTCAGATCAATTTCATGTAAATTTAGGTCACTTTTGGATTACCTCCATGAGTATGGTACCTTCCATCATCCATAAATTCCTAAAGTTTCCCTTTGAAGGATAAGTGCACACCATACGTCATAGTGGATTCAAACCCTTGTCTCTTTGTGGGAATTGTTCACTTGATTACTTTTGGCCACAACTATCCCAACCTATTCAACCTCATGATAATGTTCTTTTTCTCTCTTATCAACAATGCAAATCTATTTTCATTTCCCAACTCTCTATCAGTAATTCCTTATCTACCATTCAAAATGCTACCCTTGAGGTCTCTCAGTCTTCTATGGCTATGAAAAATATTCCTCATGTTCCACAAGTAGCAAATGAATCACATCTCAAATCAGGTATCCTTCCCCAACCTCAAGCTTCTAGTGTCTATGCTTTAGTTCCACCTCTACCATCCTATCTAGGACCACGAGGAAAACACCTGACACAACCTAGAACTCCTCACACTTTGGGGATTTCTTTCGTTCCTCTAGTCTATTTGGATTCTAGAGGAAAGTAGTTTGGTGTGCAAAAACCTCTTTCCCCTATTGTTTCCCAAACTTTGGTGGTTCCTTCCCTTCCTTTTGTAAAGGAAGAAAAGGAACCGACATTGGAAAACAACCAAGTTCCCTCTACACAAACTTTGAACTGTAAGCAACAAAAATTGAAATGTGAAAGAACACAAGAGATGATGTCATGATATGGCTTGTCAACTTGTTGAAGGAGGTGAAACTTTGTGTAATGATCCTTAGATCCCATGTAGCCAAATCCTGACGAGGTTCCACTCCCTCAACCATCTTCATCATCCCCTGATTCTTCTTTACCCTTATCGCCTAAGAATGAACCCGAGCCCTACCTTTCCCAACCAAGATAAAAGTTAAAATTTTTGCCACCATCAAGCCTATGATATTCTTCCATTCCCTCTCTCAGATATCCTTCTATGATTTCAATAGTTCTTATGACCATGCTTCTAGTACTACCATCTCACCCATTGATGTGTATTTTGATAGTGATTCAAAGGATATGGCCAAATTGTTGGAAAAACATTCAAATTGTAGTCCCTCTAGCATGTTGTCGCCCATATCTATATGATGAGCAAGATTAGGATGCAAATAATATACTATAGACTAGCTCACAAGTGTGGTACCCTTTTGTATTTTTCATATCTTTTAAAGATTTCCCACTGACACATTAAATTAAAAACATCATTAAAGTACATAAGGCAGAAATACGTGGTTCTGCAACAATAATCTCACGGAATTACGAAAATTAATAAAAAGAAAACACATGTCATACTTTATGTCATTTTGTGGCTTTCCTCTTCCTTAGTGAATTTTTTATTTTTTATATTGAATAAATGCACACTATATTGAAGATATAAAGCATGGGTTCACTTAAGTGATTTATTTTCAACACATGTAAAAAAGCATTTTTTAAGCACGAGCGCTAGGAAATAAAGTGGGTTAGGGAATCTCACAAGTCCATGACGCAAGTGGGACATAAGGTTATGATTTAGGGCACCTGAAATAGGTAATGAAGGATTATAATGTGGGGCTAAAAGGGTAAGGTTTTTTTACATTTTTAATAATGCACGTGAATAAAAGGTAAAACATCAATCTTTGTAAATCTAACGGCTCTAGGGTGATTTTGGAGGTTTGCGTTCACAAGTGTAGTGCTTCACACATCTCATTTTTAAATGCAACTGCAGTCTTCCATCAAACATTCATCGAACGATGCAAAATTTGTGTATAATTTTAATTATCTATTACAACTTAAGAAAATGGGAACAAATCGAAGAAGTCCATCGATTTATCGAATGGTGAATTATTTTGTACATTAATTTGAATTTTTTGAGTATATATACTTTTTGATTTGTAAGATCAACCCAAGGTTGCATGTATTATATTAATCCAAAAAAATAATGTTTATAGAAGCTAGATACATCATACAATTAGGACCTAACTAAACCCGCGCATAAAAATATTGGCCAATATGACCGCCATACCATGACAAAATTTTGTTACAAATAATTAATAATTTAATACACAATAAATTTTATATTTAAATTGAATCAGTTAAGCAAAATATTACATCGATTCAAAAGACTAATCTATACAACTCTCACTTGAGCTTACAAGATCGAAAGGTGGTAGAAAGAGAGGACATGCATGTGGATCCTCTTCGGTATGCTTTATGAGAAAATGAACTAAATTAAAAATATTATATGACTCAAAATATAATGATTTGCTGACAACAAAACACAAATCATTCAAAGATCTACTAAAATTAGAAGGGTTGTTGCCAACAAGTCCATTGACCATTGCATATAGAATTGAGACACTATTGTCACCATTTAGTAGCTTGTCCTTATCAAGAAATCCACCCAATCCCATCATGGATAAACTAGAGCTAAGATTGTAGCTCTCCAAAGCTTCAGAAAAAGCAAAAACTAAGAAGACAGAAGGCTGGAGATAACTCCCAGTGAGGAACTTGACCAGTTTTGCACACCAAAGAATATCCATTAGATTTGAAATAAATAAAGAAGCAACCTTAGATTGGAGAGCTGAAGGATTAGTATGAAGGTAGTCTCTGCCAACCACTTTTGTAACAACCGACTCCACTTGATCACATTGATATAAGAAAACATGACATAGCTTCTCCCTTGAGAAAGCTAAATTGTCTCTCACTTCCTAGTGGCAACAAGGGATTGTTACCTAATTTCACTACTAGCTCAATTAGTTTGAGCTCTTTGATTTTAAACTGAGAGAAAGGTACATTTCTTAATCTTTCCTACATTACATTCAGGTGCATAAGTAGAAATCAAAAGATTAAAATAATAGATTATTGCATTTATACAAGTGCATGTAACATAGGAAATATTTACACAAATCTTTTCTGAAAAAGTAATCTTTATTGATATTAAAAGTGCATATTGTCTCACACAAGCTGTGAGACTAACTTGTTCAATGTAAAGAAGAAAAGTATATACATTGATAGGTAAAAAATTAAAAATAGAATGCACATATAAGGAGAGAGGCCAATCATTGCTTGAATGACTTGTTCAATGTGTGTTGCCTTGCTTTATCTTATGCCTTGAGTTGCTTTGTGTTCTCCTTAGTTCCATCCTACTCCTAGTTCCTGCATTTGAGTGATTAAGTGTTGTTAGAGAAATGAAGGTCTCTCACATTACATTTACAGGCACCCATGAACATATAAACTGATCTCCAAACACATTAAACAAGCATGCAAACCTTGGATGTCCTAGAGAACAACGAAGTCATCAAACACATCCAAAATATGCATTTATTTTTCTAACTTGTTTGCTTCCTATGCAGGTATAGGAAAAGTAATGTTGTTGTTTTGATTTATCAAATTACAACATGTGGGGTGAAATGGACTCCCACAAGGGTTGAGATCAACATGTTATTTGATTGTGCTTTAAAGAAGCACATAAAGGTGTTTCATCTCTTTGTGGTTCCCTCAAGGAACCATACGTCATCTATGATAGTGAGATTTCAGTCAATGTGATACATGCCATATACCTACTGAAGGAAATCACAAGGGTCTGTATCAATTACATAAGGTGCAATCATAGTCCCATAATAACAGTGGCACATCAAAATGAAGATGATATGGAAGTGATACAAGCAATGAGAAATTAAGTTAGAAAGTTGTTGTCATCAAAGGTCATACGAACAGTCCTTGTATGTAGTGCAAAAACTTTGGCAGTGATGTGGCTGAAAACAATGATTTATATTAGAATGGTAATATGAGATGCAAGACACAACTACATGGAATATCTGAAGACAATTAATGATAGCTTGAATAAAATACGGTCATTTGAGGAGTGACAATGTAGAGGGGAAATCAACATGAACAAAGTCCTTATGAAGACACCCATAGTGTGTGTAAGAACATTTAAATTTCAAAGAAAGTGGAACAAGGAGATGTATTGTTTAATCTTGAAAGGCAGATTCGTGCTAGTTTATGTTGGTTTTAAATACATGAAGTGGAGGAGCCATGAACAAAAGCGGTATAATAGAGAAAAGATGCAATGATTCAAGGACAATGCCATTAAAGCTACAAGGTCATCTTAAAATGCAAATGGATAGAGGCTTTTCACTAGAAGAATGGATTTGTGAATGCTTATGGATGACTACATGATACTTGTTAAACAAAGAAGGAGAAGTTTTTTCTGCAGGCAACTTATTGAAGCTCATGCTTGGATGAGGAGAATTACATTGTATTGGGGCCTCAAACCTCAATGAATGCCACACATATATTGAGAAGGATTCTGCACTTGAGTACATATTTTAGTAAGTTTGAAAAAACATTTTTCATAGCTTCAAGTTTGAGCAACATTTAATGAGCATAGATTTGGATCAATTTAAAACTTTCCACATATCTAACATATAAAAAAGAGGTTTATGACTGCTGCTAGACTTGAAGTTATTTTTTTGTTTCTTGATTTTGTTGAAAAGAACATGAAAATGCTCAAGGTAGTCGTGATAATTATGCACAGTTCTAAGTGTAGTTATGAGAGAAGAATAACAAAATGGCAACATTTTATTAATGGAACAATCAACTGAGATAACTCTTATTCTGGCTGAATACCCTCTCATGAAATCTCATTCATGCTATAATCTTGCACGATATTACCACAGTAAAGGTGATTATGTCAATGTAGGCCGCAATTACATGGTAGTCCAAGAAAAAGTGAAGATATTCATGTATTTATAATCAATAGAAAATTAAAAAAAACACGACTCGCTAAGTGATCAAACCCTCGACCTAGAATGGGTGTTGAATCCCTCTTGCACAGAAAGCCCTCAATACCCATGGCTATAAAAAAGGATAAGTTTATGTATTTGTGAAGAAGCCACGACCAGGGAAGCGAGCCCTTAAGTGTTTGCAAGAAAATCAGATTAGTTGTGAAGCCCTCAATGGACCAAATACAAGAAAGAGGGTTTTAGTCTTTTCCAAAAACATTGGAAGCCACAACTTGTGGCTATCATTTTATTTTTTCTTTAAAGTTTTTGTTGTAAATGAAGGAGTTGAGCACACATTCATTATTTTGCATCAACAAGCTCAAATATGTAATGTTTCACAGAGAAAATTGAAAGGAAAATAGCGAAATTTGTAACAGCAAGCTTACCTCCAAGCTTTCCTTTATTGTTTTGCCTGAAAATCTATTGGAGATGCCACCTTTTCACCATAAAAATCATTCACAATAGCTTCATAAAACCGTTTGATGGTGGCACCTATATTTTCTAGAAGGCTCGAGGGAAATGAAATGCCTTGTCAATTTTTTACATTGTTTTGTTTTTAGGGTTTAAACCCTTATGAGTGCTTATGCCGACAAAAGTATTTTTACCTTTTAATTTAAAACATTTGCAATGCAAATCAATCCCATAGTGAGTTCAATTGAACTTATGTACTCCTTCATATATGGCGAGCCTAGGAATTTTTTTTAATGTAAAATGTTTAACTAAATGATATATTATAAATCATTTAGTTGAATGTTATTTTAATACAAAATTGATGCCATGCAAGTATGGTTAAGGAGAGATATCTTTGGATTTATGCTTTTGCAAGCATATTGGAGGAGTTTAAGAGGTTAGCTAACATGGGGAGGGAATATAGGGAGCTCTTTTTGCTTTTGGAGCACTTGGAGGAGATTTAGGCACTATTTTCTTGTGCCTTCATGTTGGACATGGTCAATGTTGACCTTTTCAACATTTTGGAGATTATTTGGAAGAGATCTTGTTGCTATATTCTAGGATTTTATGTTGCATCTGACCCTAGAGGGTTCTAGATCCTTTTTTGGTGGATGATAGAGATTTAATGATATAGTCATCTTTTGAACTCATTTTGAGTTAATTTTTACTTGTTCTTTTCTACTTTGGCACTTCTTTTGAGTCCTTTGGAGAAAATACAGATTTTTGTAACTCTTTTGCAGATTTGTACTCAGTTGTGCTTTGCCTTTCAATCAATAAAATCAAAGCTATTTTGCCTTCTCAGTACTGGTTATTGTGTAATAAAATGAAATTATTGATATTTCCTTGTGATGATAATGTTTATCCCTGGTTTTGTCTAGTTTCTCATTGCCTTTTGCAGAAGCACATGTTTGTGCAGGTCATAGTTCATGTTCTACTAGTTCTATGTAGGATTCAACTGTGAAGACAAGCATTTGAGCCTCTAAAAGGTCATTTGTTATTCCTTTTGGATTTTTCCATAAAACTTCAAAGACCTTCTATGAAATACTTATGCAAGACATTTCAAAACTGAGTTGTGTATGTTGTAGTGAACTTTATTGATCACATTGTGTGTCAAAACAGTGGCACAAATCTTTAATACTTAGTGCATCACCATAGGAGTAGCTTTTTTTAGTTTATGTTATTTCCTTTTACCCTTTTCTTCTGCAAGTCAATAGATTAGTTTTAGGTGAGTGCCAAGGAAGCCAAACTTCTCCAGAGGTTTGATCCCATATAAGGAACCCATGCCTTGGGATCATTCCAATGTTTCCTCTAGAGTGTTGAGTCCTGCAGCTTAGCTTGCTAAATCCTGCAGCTTAGTTAGGGTGAAACTTTAGTAGACAACATGGATAAACACTCTCAATTGGGATCCCATTTCAAGCCAAAAGAATAAAATTATAAAAGCAGGAAAAAAGAACAAAAGCTTTGAAGTAGGTAAAAGGAATAGAAACATGCAAAAAGAACTGGAACATAAGCAAACAAAAAGAACCTTGTTGACCATGAAATATATAGTTAAAAAATTAAAGAATAAAGACATCAATACTTGATAGTAACACATGCAAATTAAGTGGCTTGTTGTACCTTAAGCATTATCAATATCCACTAACAAGTCACAATAAATTTTGATCTCTTTTGATCAGAACTTATAAATATGTTGACACTTGTCTTCATTTTGGAGACTTTATGTAGGAATTTGGTTGTGTGGAAAATTCATCCTGAAATAGAAGTATAGCATAATAAATTTTCATATTTTTTCCACCCACACTGATTTTTATTCACATACAAGTTTAATTCTAATAACATAAATATTGAATTGTTACATTAAAATAACATAGAATAAAGATGTAATAATATAAAACTAATATTAATAGAAATAATATAAATATGCATGTCGACCTTTATATCTTTGATAATGCAACATGTATAAAGGTGCTTGAAAAATGTACATAAGAAAGTTACTTAGTAATAGAATCCTACTAGTAGTAGAATGCAATATTCACATACATTTATCAAAAATATGACAAAACTTCATTCCTCAAAAAATCATATCCCACGGTGACCATCTGACAATGTCCCACTAAAGTGACATTGCAAAAATTCAACACAAAAGGATGCCAGGTTACAACGACCCCTTCATTTAAGAAGTTTGGAATATCCGTTGGTGCAAGGCTTCTCACTCCAATGTGTGCAGCAACCAAAACATCCCCTAAGCCTCCTAGATAATCATGTTGAACCATCAAACTCACCAGGAACAATGCGTCAACCTGTGAAACTCCAATGTCTAGTAAAGAAGCCACAAACCATGAAGAAATGTTAGTTTTCACCTGATATCTATCCACAAATTCTACAAATTCGAAGCCCAACATCATCTTGATAAAGACTATGGTCCATCTGTTGCATAACCTGGAAATATGTGTAAGTCTTTGGCTAGTAATTGCTTCTAGGAAGGCTAATTGTCATCGAGGACTAGTTAGACAAATTGGTGTCTCAAATTCCATAACAATTTTTGAACCAGATCTTTAATGAATATTATGATGAACTTCATAAGTCTTTGGCTAGTAATTGCTTCTAGGAAGGCTAATTGTCATCGAGGACTAGTTAGACAAATTGGTGTCTCAAATTCCATAACAATTTTTGAACCAGATCTTTAATGAATATTATGATGAACTTCATCTATAATGTCAGCTGAATTTATAGAAAATTTTGGACCTTGGTTTTGCATCCCACTATGGTGAAGCACAAGTGGATAGTTAAAACATTTAATACAAAAGATATTGCATAATCTGATCAAGGATCTTCATCTTGTCATCTTACCTCGATTTACATGTTTTAAATTTAATTTTGTTGGAAGAATACTTAAATTTAATTGAAAGGTGAGACAAATTGCCAATTGCTTCATTCAAACTTTGCCAACACATAGGAGAGCCATTGCAAATGTTGTTTGGATTGACATATGGGTTCAGGTAAAGTACTTCGAAGCATTGAAAAGATAGAGAATTAAATGGCTTGTTGTACCTTAATCATTATTAATATCCACTAACAAGTCACAATAAATTTCACTCACTTCTGATCAGAACTTATAAATATGTTGACACTTGTCTTCATTTCAGTGACTTTATGTAGGAATTTTTGTGTGGAAAATTCATCCTGAAATAGAATGATACATAGGATTTGATATTTTTGCCACTCACACAATGATTTTATTCGCCACAAAAATTTTCTTTGGTTTGAATACAAGTTTAATTCACCAATAAAAATATTTTATTGATTTAAAAATAGGCTTAATTCGCCAATAAAAATATTTTATTGGTTTGAAAAATGGTTTAATTCACCAATAAAATATTTATTGGTTTGAAAAAATTTTAATTTTCAATAAAAATATTGTATTGCTTTGAAAAAAGGTTTAATTCGCCAATAAAAATATTTTATTGGTTTAAAAAAAGGTTTAATTTGTAAATACAAATATTTTATTGGTTCAAAAATAAGTTTAATTCACCAAATAAAATATTTTACTGGTTTGAAAACAAGTTTCATTCACTAATGAGAATATTTTATTGGTTTCAGTAAAATTATAATTCGCTAAGATTTTCTACAAACTTCTAGTGATTACAAAAAATTTGGCAATTGAATTTATAATTTTTTCTCAAAAAACGAAAAAAAATTGCCAATAAAATTAATATTCTTCTCACTATATAATATGATTTTGATATGTGTTGAAAATATCTTTAATTTAAAATCAAAATACAAATTATTAAAACTATGTGAAATATGCAATTTTAGAGAGAAAATTAGACAATGAAATTCATTGAATTTAGTAATTTAAACATAAGAAATCCTTATAAAATCTATGTGTAAATTGATTCGAAGGTTTTAAAACATATGGGAATTCAAATTGATTAGATTAAATTCAATTTTTAAATCTAGACTTAAAACCTTAGATGCAAAGATTTAGGAAAGATAATACATAAATTTTAATATTCAAATTGAAACCCTAGGAAAGACAATTTTGTTTAGTTGAGATTGAGAATTGATTCAAATAATTATATTAGATTTTTTATTATTTATATTGTTTATTTAATCATGTTAAATATTCAAAATGATATTTTTGGAAAAATATAATTTTTTTATACATTTTGACCAAAATGAAGTATTGAGACTTGGGGTTTGAGTTTTGATTAGATAAAATTAAAAAAAATTAATATTTTAATTTTTTATAAATTCATTGGAATTTTTGTTTTACAAATATGTGCAAACTTGTTTTATTATTTTTTTGTATTAAAGTCATTTAAATTATGATTGTCAATTATGAAAATTAAATTGCAAAATTAGTCTACTAAAATGTTGTACCCCAATTAGTAGTACTTATTTGAAGTACATTATTGCAATTATTCATTATCTTCTATAGTTGTTGTGCATTTGTTGTGGTCCTATCTTGTTATAATCACATCAACAATAATGAACTAGATCTTTCTCTTTTTATATAGGGGAGAGGAGCTTGTTCGAGCAATTTTCGACGATCCACGTGGCCAATAAAAAAAATTTGCATTTACCCATCATAAAATATTTGCTAACTAACAATAAAAAATATTTTTTTTAGAAAAAATTGATTTAATTTTCCATGTGGGATGATGTGATTAGACGATTAAAAAAAAATGCCCAAAAAGACAGTTATACGACTGAAACGTGCTCAGTTGGAATGCCAGTTGTTGTGTGGCACGACGTCCAAAGTGGACTACCTTTCCACATTTTCAACTCCCACTCCACCACCCTTACACTCCACTGTGTCACATTAATAACTTGCCGCCCCTTGCTATACTTGTCTATAATTGTGTTCAATGCATGTTGCTTCCTATAAGCTCCACGACATCTCACGTATTTTTCGAGCCACCTGCATTCAATGCTCCCAGTGCCTCACACTTCTCACCAAATTTAGAGCCTTTCATTCTAGTAACTTCTCCACTTTTCTTCACTTCGACATTGATAGCTGCTCTCTTGAGGTCTCTGCAAGTTCCAAACAACAACCACAACTTGCGACGCTTGGACTCCGATGTCAATATGGATACACGCTGGTTTATGAACATGACATCCACCTCCACTTCTGCCATGCAATATTTTCCCATGTTCTTCGGTGCCATGCAGGTAAGGAAGAATACCAGTATGTGTTATTTAGTTTTCAACGAATTCTCAAAATCCTTTTGTTGGCGTTTCCTTTCAGGTGAAGCCACGTGAGGCCGATTGCATGCTTGTGAGGAAGCTCCATTCAACACGCATTGATCTGTTCGACCCAGGTGAGCATGCTTGCTAAGGCTCACCAATATTTAGTTTTTTCTTGTTTTATTCGATGTTTGCATTTGTTTTATTTGGTTTATCATATTGCAGAATTCAGATTTTTTGGTTTGAAGTTTTGTGTTTATGAACACTGTCGAATCTGTGTTCATAAACACACAAAATCTATGGAAATTAATCTTATGTTCAAGCATCACTCTCTTAAATGAGGTTTATTTTTTTGTCATTAACGTAGCAAATAATATTGTTGGTTGTTTTGGTGCCATAGAAAAATATGGGGTTGTTTAATTTTTTCATTACAATAGCAAATAATATTATTGGTTGTTTTTGTGCCATAGATAAGGTTGTGGTTGTTTATTTTTCATTACAGAAACAAATAATATTGTTGGTTGTTTCGTTGCCATACAAAAATCTGAAGTCTAGGTCCAATATAAATATTGGGTGTTCTTTTTTTAATAGGTTTTGCATTATCATAGTTTAGCATTTCAGTTTCCCTAGGGTTTATATTGCAAATAATACAGTCATAGTTTAGCATTTTTGTTTGACTAGGGTTTATATTGCAAATATTATAGTCATAGTTTAGCATTTATGTTTCATAGGTTCTGCATTATCATTCACTCTGGTTATCATATTCTCATAGGTTTTGCATTATCATTCACTCTGGTTATCATATTCTCATAAATTTTGTATCATCATTCACTTAGGTTTTCTTTGATGTTGTAGCAAATATTAGGGTGTTTTCTTTGTTTCATAAACCAAAACAAACTATATGGGTTTGTCCTTTTTTTTTAGGTTTTGCTTCATCTATTTAGTGACTTCAAAAATGTATGTTGTTTCAGTGCCATAGATAAATTTTGGGGTGTTATCTTTTTCATGGGTTCTGGTCCATCAATTTAGTCATTAATAGAAGTGAGATTTGTTAAACTTTTACTGTTTTCCATTCGTAAGCTTTCTTCATTACAACCATTACAGTCATAAGTTAATGTTAGGTTTCGATTAATGTTATTCAATAGATTTTTTAATGTTATAGCCATTGCTAAAATTGGGGTGTTATGTTTTTCAAAGGTGTTGCTTCATTCATTTAGTAATGCTACTTTTGTAGATTTTTTAGGTGTCATTGACTAATTTGGGGGTGTTATCTTTTGCATAGGTTATGATTCATCAATTCAGTCATGCAATTATTGTATCTTTTTTGGTGCCTTAGAAATATTTGGGGGTCTTCTATTTTTCATAGGTTCTGCTTGATCAATTCAGTCATGCCTTTATTGTAGTTTTTTTAGGTACCATAGATAATTTTGGGGGTGTTATCTTGTTTTTAAGTTCGACTTCATCAATTCAGTCATCATCTATTCTACCAGTTTTGGGTGCCATTTACAATTTGGGGGGTGCTATGTTTTTCATAGGTTATGTTTCATCAATTCAGTCATCAACTATGTAACCTTTTGTAGGTGTCATTGATAAATATAGGGGTGTTAGGTTTTTCATATGTGTTGCTTCATTAAATCGGCAATGCAATTTTTTGCAGCTTTTTTAGGTGCCATTGATTATTTTGGGGGTGTTATCTTTTGCATAGGTTACGATTCATCAATTCAGTCATGCAATTATTGTAGCTTCTTTTGGTGCCTTAGAAATATATGGGGGTGTTCTATTTTTCATAGGTTATGCTTCATCAATTTAGTAATGCATATATTGTAGCTTTTTTAGGTACCGTAGATAATTTTGGGGGTGTTATCTTGTTTGTAAGTTCCACTTCATCAATTCAATCATCATCTATTCTACCAATTTTGGGGGCCATTTACAATATGGGGGGTGTTATGTTTTTCATAGGTTTCGTTTCATCAATTTAGTCATCAACTATGTAACCTTTTGTAGGTGCCATTGATAAATATGGGGGTGTTAGGTTTTTCATATGTGTTGCTTCATTAAATCGGTAATGCAAATTTTTGTATCTTTTTTAGGTGCCATTGATTAATTTGGGGGTGTTGGGTTTTTAATAGGTTTTGCTTCTTCAATTCAATCCTCAAACTATTGTTTCTTTTTGTGGCACCATTGATAAATTTGGGGGTGTTAGGTTTTTCATAGGTTTTGCTTCATCAATTCAATCCTCAAACTATTGTATCTTTTTGTAGGTTTCATTGATTAATTTTCCATAGTGGTACATCGGTCCTCCACAAGCTAGGAAAAACTCTTGCATAAAAAAGCACGATGATATCAAACACATATCAAATATTAAATGCACCTTTAATTGTATATATTTATCAACAAAACAAGCTAAGGCTGACAGCCAAACAAGTGTAAGTGTTTTCAAAGTGTATCTTTTTTTGGCGCCATTGATTAATTTTGGGGTGTTCTCAATTGCATAGGTTTTGCTACATCAATTCACTCATGCAACTATTGTAGCTTTCTTAGGTGCCATTGATTAATTTTCTTCACATTGATGCTAGAATGTGTTCGCTTAAGGTCTCTGCATCTTTATATATATGTATATGCATATGTATATATATGGATATGTATATGTATATACATATCCATTGATATACATATGTATATGTATATGTATATACATATACATATACATATACTACTTTCACGACGTCTCCCGTAAACTCCGAGCCAACCTGCATTCAATGCTCCTAGTGCCTTGCACACCTTGCCAACTTTAGAGCCTTTCCATCTACCATCTTCTTGAATATTCTTCACAATGATGGAAATGTATATGTATATGTGTATGTGTATGCATATATATATGTATATGTATATATATATGTATATGTATATATATATGTATATGTATATGTATATGTGTATGTGTATGTATATGTATTTGTATATGTATATGTGTATATGTATAAGTATATGTGTATGTATATGTATATGTATATGTCTATGTCTATGTAAATGTATATCTATATATATATATATGTGCATGTCTATTTCTATGTCTATGTGTATATATATGTTTATATGTATGTCTATGTAAGGCCTTATGTATATGTATATGTATATGTGTATGTGTATGTATATGTATATGTGTATGCTTCATCAATTCAGTCCTGCAACAATTGTATCTTTTTTAGGTGTCATTGATTAATTTGGGGTATTCTCTTTTTTATATGTTATGCACCTAAACTCAAATTGGGAGACTGCCACACCAATCTAGGCATCACTTACACATTAATCACATCTACACAACAAAATAGAGGTACCATGCCAACACAATTGAAACCCATGTGTCCCATCTTCGACCAAAATGCTAACCCATTACAACCATGTTACCCATCGTAACATAACCAAACCAACAAGCAAATGCATCTGCCTATCTCATCAAACATGAGACCTACAACACATATTAGTACAAGTATGTCCCATCTCGCCAAGTGGGGTGTGCATGTAGTCACGCCGAACTCAAAAATCCCACCTGCATCTACTTTTACAAGATATAAGGCCATCATTATTCAAAAAAAAAATGGAAACAATTGAAAACAATACACCAAACCAATCGACTCAAGAATTAATGGACGAAATCAATCAGATTCACAAAACAAGCATCAATCAAATTCAAATAGCCATGAAAACCTTCAAGTATTCACATTTGGGGGTGTTCTCTTTTGCATAGGTTCTGCTACATCAATTCACTCATGCAACTATATTGTAGCTTTCCTAGGTGCCATTGATACATTTGGGGTGTTCTCTTTTTTATAGGTTATGCTTCATCAATTCAGTCCTCCAACAAATGTATCTTTGTTAGGTGCCATTGTTTAATTTGGGGGGGGGGGGTTCTCTTTTGCATAGTTTATACTTCATCAATTCAGTCTTGCAAAAATTGTATCTTTTTTAGGTATACATATATTAATTTGGGGGTGTTCTCTTTTTAATAGGTTCTGCTACATCAATTCACTCATGCAACTATTGTAGCTTTCTTAAGTGCCATTGAATAATTTGGGTGTGTTCTCTTTTTAATATGTTTTGCTACATCAATTCACTCATGCAACTATTGTAGCTTTCTTATGTTCCATTGATTAATTTGGGGGTGTTCTCTTTTTTAAAGGTTATGCTTCATCAATTCAACCCTACAATAATTGCATCTTTTTTAGGTGCCATTGATTAATTTGGGGGGGTTATCTTTTGCATAGGTTTTGCTACATCAATTCAATCATCTAACTATTGTATCTTTTTTAGGTGCCATTGATTAATTTGGGGGTGTTCTCTTTTGCATAGGTTCTGCTACATCAATTCACTCATGCAACTATTTTAGCTTTCTTAGTTGCCATTGATAGATTTGGGGGTGTTCTCTTTTTTAGGTGCCATTGATTAATTTGGGGGTGTTATCTTTTCCATAGGTTCTGCTACATCAATTCACTCATGCAACTATTGTAGCTTTCTTAGGTGTCATTGATTAATTTGGGGTGTTCTCTTTTTTAAGGTTTTGCTACATCAATTCACTCATACAACTATTGTAGCTTTCACATGTGCCATTGATTAATTTGGGGGTGTTCTCTTTTTTATAGGTTATGCTTCATCAATTTAACCCTGCAAAAATTGTATCTTTTTTAGGTGCCATTAATTAATTTGGGGGCATTCTCTTTTGCATAGGTTTTGCTACATCAATTCAATCCTCTAACTATTGTATCTTTTTTAGGTTCCATTGATTAATTTGGGGTGTTATATTTTTATAGGTTATGCTTCATCAATTCAACCCTGCAACAATTGTATCCTTTCTAGGTATCATTGATTAATTTGCAGGGGTTATCTTTGGTATAGGTTCTGCTACATCAGTTCAATCCTCTAACTATTGTATTATTTTTAGTTGCCATTGATTAATTTGGGGGTGTTCTCTTTTGGATAGGTTATGCTTCATCAATTCATCCTTGCAACTATTGTAGCTTTCTTAGGTTCCATTGATTAATTTATATATGTTCTTTTTTGCATCAATTCAGTCTTGCAACTATTGTGTGTTCATCAAATAGTGATAGACATTGAAATATGTCTATTTGTTTCTAGATATACGTGATCTACTGTGGATGTTTAGATCCATGCACATCATGTATATCTTGGACAGATAAGACTTCTATTTTTGTGTTCATCATTGCACAAACTTTCACACTGCAAATTGTTTTTAATATTTGTATGGATGGAAGTTAATATTGTTTTGATGGTTCCAACATCAAGGTCTACAATTCAACCACCCCCAAAATTATCTATTGCACCATTGAATTGTATAATTTGGCAACCCTTTCACTCCACTACCTCACATTAATCTCTCACCGCCCCTTGCTATTCTTATGAATAGTCATGTTTAATGCACATCCCTTTGAGTTTGAAACTATTTGAATCACTTTCACATTGTCTATATGTATATGTATTTGAATCAATTAGGGGACTTGGTTTTGTGAAGGCCTTTAATGGTTGCCTATGCAACACTTCGCAGTTCAAATGGAATTGTGGAAAAGTGCAACAGAGGTTACCATTACAAGAGCATTCATAAAATCAAGTCTCCCTAATTCATTATTGAATGCAATAATAACCATGACTCTATAGGGGAGAGGGGTTGAAACGTGCACATCCAATTTTTGACAGTCTACATGGAGTGACACATGAACAAAACAACAATATTTATATGACTAAATTGAAGAACAACATAACATAATTGTATAGCGTATAGATAAATATTTACATGACTGAATTGATGAAGCAGAACCTATGAAAAATAGAAAACCCCCAAATTTATCTATGGCACCAAAACAACCAACAATATTATGTATATGTATATGTGTATGTGTATGTGTATGTGTATATATATTTATATGTATACATATACATTTATGTATATGTATATGCATATGTATATATATATATATACATATATATATATATACATATATATATATATATACATATATATACATATATGTATATATATATATGTATATATATATATGTATATATATGTATATATATATGTATATATATGTATATGTATGTGTATATGTATACATATACATATATGTATATAGAATTGCTTACATGCATTCTTTTGCTTACCATGAATATTTATGTCTCTATTTCTTACCTGATTGAATTGATGAAGCAGAACCTATGAAAAAGAGAACACCCCAAAATTTATCTATGGCATCGAAACAACCAACAATATCATTTGTTACTAAAATGAAAATTTGTAGCAAAATAAATATATGTATATGTATATGCGTGTGTATATGTATATATGTATAGATATACATAGATGTATATACAATTGCTTACATGTATTCTTTTGCATGACTGAATTGAATCACAACAATAAAATAGATATGTAGAAAGAGGTATATATATACTTATACATACATGCATACATTGGTTACAATAGATGTATGACTGAATTGAAGATGAAGCAAAACCTATGAAAAAGATAACACCCCCAAATTAATCAATGGAACCTAAAAAAGTTACAATAGTTGCATGACTGAATTGAAGAGCAACAACAAAATAGATATATGTATATGAATATTTATATGTATATGTATGTCTATGTCTATGTATATGTATATACATATACATATACATATACATCTGTATATATATGTGTATATGTATATGTATATGCCTATACATATGCATAAAGATATACATATATGTATATGTAACAATATAAAGAAGATGAAGGGACACTAGATTCCAAGCGTCGCATGTTGTGGTCATTGTTTGGAACTTGCAAAGACCTTAAGCGAGCACATTTTGGCATCAAAGTGAAGAAAATTTGAGAAGATGCTAGATTGAAAGGCTCTAAAGTTGGCAAGTTGTGCGAGGCATTGGGATCATTGAATGTAGGTTTGCTCGAAGTTTATGCAGGATGTTGTCGAGCTAGTAGGAAGCAATGTGCATTAAACACGACTATACACAACTATAACAAGGGGCAGGGAGATATTAATGCGACGCAGTGGAGTGTAAGGGTGGCAGAGTGAGAGTTTCTAATGTGGCAAGGCACTCCACTTTGCACATCATGCCACGTAGTAACTACCATTCCAACCGAGCACATTTTGGTCGCATGGTCTTTTTGGGCATTTTTATTCGAATCGACTAATTGCGTCATCCCATGTGGCAAAATAAATAAAAAATATAAACTGAAAATGAGAAACTATCAACCAAGAAGTATACATTGCAAATAAAAATAATAACACACATTTCAAATTAAATACAACACACATTGTAATTTGATCAAAATATATTACAAATCAAAACAATAATGTTGCATATGTACTTATCATAAATTTAAACTTTCAACAATTAGGGTGCATTTGTAAATATCAAAAATTGTAAACTGTTTGAAACTTGAATTGCATATGAAAATAGAAAAAAGGGTGCATCTAGCTGATGTGATAGGGAAATGGTTGTTGGTTGCTTGAGGTGCCACTCACCATGTTCTCATCCCCTTCTAGTCAATGAGGAGTGCTACTTACATGACTGGGACTTGGACTGGAAAATTGGGTGCAAGTGGCATGTGTTGGGGGTAGTGGTGAACACATTTATACATCCCGAGTGGTAGTTTGATATGGATATTGAGTGCCCCTCAACTCAAATTGGGAGAGGCTTGAATAATTAATTATTGTCGAGAATTGAGGGATATTGATGTTGACAATATCACATAATACTCCATTACTTTGAGACAATGGATTAGAAGGGGTCCTTAATCGCCTCTCTCTTTGTAAATCCCTTTGCACCTCCTCAATCTCTTTTTCCTTTCGTTCCTGTTCCTTCTAAAGCCTATCTTGCTCCTTTTTGGCATCTCTATCCTTCTTCTATTTTAATCTCTGCTGCTCTTTTTCTTTTCGCAGTATCTCCTTCTCAATTTTGGCATTCTCCTTCAACTCCGCTGCCACAATTCTTGCTACCTTTTTTTCCTTGTTCTCTTGTCTTTTTATGGATTTTAGCTCCTGAACCTCTTTCTTCATTTTTTCTTGACCCATTAACAACTTCATGTAGTCATCTGTTGTTAATAGTTGAGATTGTTTTCTGAACCAAATTACACCACCTTTGGATTTCTTTTGATGGATAGTGTGCACAAGTAGCTTGAGGAATTTTCAAATGTGCGAACTGTTTATGTTTGTTCTGTCTCATTCAACTGTGAGTCAATGTTCTCCTCCATTGCCTGTGAGTCCTCTGCTACATCTTGATTGCCTTGTAAATTTGAATTGCAAGGAGTATAGTAATGCACAACTTGAGAAAGGTTGATTACAAGTGGTGGTGATGGGAAACTATAAGTATCCTACTATTCTGGGACTTGAAAATCAATGTCTAAGTTCATTTCTCCCTCCACCAACCAAGATGGTTGGATACATTTTGATGGAATACCTAAAATTTCACTAAATTTGTCAACGGGGTTGTCCACCATGGGAGGGGTTTGTTCATCAGCCACCACTTGTCCAACTAATTCAATAGGACAACTATCAGGTGATTGCTATGTTTCTATTGTAGTCTGCAATTGTCCATCTAGAAGAGTGGACTGCAATTGTGCCACATCGTCTCTTAACACAACAACTCCTAAAATGCTAAGAATTTTTTCCACCACATTATCATCCTCACTGACCTCAAATGTGTTGCTAGGATGCATGTCATTCATGAGTGCATCCAGATTCAGTGGCCATATACCAATCCTTTTAAACCCAACTTTGATTTTGTCAACTGTCAAAGCTCTTTTCATTGCTTTGTTGCCTAACATTGCAAGTTTTGTCCTCCTCACTTCAATGTTTGGAAATATTGACAAAAATGCTACACGTTCTGATTTGAAGTAAGATTTAAAAGGTAAAAAGACACTCACATCCAACGACTATAGCTTATGTGAGGTGTGTGATGGTAATGTTAACAAATCTACAACAATTTCTCTTACTTCTTGGATGGTTTCGAGTGCTACATGGCTTCCATGCCCGTCAAAAATTGACAAGAGCCTGTTGGTGGGTGAGACACCACCTGGAAATGAGTTTTTAAAGTGGGTCAAACAATCTATAAACAAGTCTTTAGTCATCCATGCATGGGGCTGGGCTGCCATGCAACCACTTGGTTCACATTCTTTGATGTAATTATCTATGTTTGTATTCCCCTTGAACAAGTAGAAGCCTAGAATGCTCTTCCTGACAACATTGAAACAACATAGAATGGTTATCCATTCATTGCTCTTAGGAATAATATAAGAGACATTCCTGCTACCTTTTCTAGCCAACACCTTCAAGGACCCATTTCTATCTACCTAGATGCTAGTTTTATTGTAATTCCATATGTGATGAGGACCATATGGCAGTGCTTTGTATGCTACAAAAAATGTATTGTAGAAAGTTGCTACAACATCAGGTCTAAGATTGAATGCCCTATCTTTGTCTAGGCCTTCAACAGTTTGCAATGCAAGTTCAAGATGTTTGTTCTTGAAACTTGTCCACTAGGACTTCCCTGGGAACCCATTGCTAAAAGGGTTTGGCCTATTTTGACAAATTTGGGCAACCTCGGCCTTAAGATTGACTATCTCAAGACCATGCCCAACACCAACCATTTGCTTGCACCATTCCAAAATAAGATGTTCTTCCTCTTTAGTGAGGATTGTTGGTGGACCTTTCTTGGAAGTTTTTGTTAGTCCCCCTAGCCATTTGGACAGTGTGGTTGTTTGGATTTTCCACTTTTTGGAAGCCCCTTATTGACATGTCATTCTCCTCAACTTCATAGAGTTCCCTTTTCATGTATTCCAAAGACCACAACCATTGTTTTTGTGTTACCTTTTGCAGTATGTGGGGTGTAGGAACCTCATTCTGCAGTATTTAAGGAGTAGAAACCTCCTCTACTTGTGCAACAAGATTTGCTTCAAGGAGGATTCAACCCCTCGTTTGTGGGAGGGAAACCTTGTTGTGGCTCTTTTCTTTTTTTTGGTCCTAGTACGAGTCACCACTACAATACCCTTAGCCATTTGCACATATTAAGTACAATCAAAATAGTGATGCTTGAATAGTTATCTTTATATGTATGAAGACAGTGATGCTTGAATAGAAGAATAATTAGTTTGTAATGCAGAACATATGAGAATAAGATAACCAGAGTGAATGATAATGCATAACCTATGAAACATAAATGCTAAACTATGAAACACAAATTCTTGGTCAATTATCTTTATATGTATAAAGATAGTGATGCTTGAACAAAAGATTAATTAGTTTTTGTATGCGTCTTCTTTTTAGTTTGTTGCATTTAAATTCAGAAATACTGTTAACAATTTACAAAGTTACATTTATTCTGGCATGAGTGACATAAGGAATAAAGGAGTGAGAACCACATAATTACATTGTATGCAAGGGAGTTAGAGTTTAAGAATATATCATATCTCTTAAGCATGTACAACATAAACATTCTCATGCACAACAAATTGGGAACCACACTCACATTTTAACTATGACACAATAGAAAGCTTACAAATGAAAAATAGTAAGAGTTTAACAAATATCACATCTTTTGTGCATGAAGAACTCATTCACAAGCATAAATATTTGTGAATTGATGAAGTAGAACCTATGAAAAAGATGAAACAAAACCTAATAAAAAGAGAAACTCCCAAATTAATGACTAGCATCGAAGAAAACCTAAGTGAATGATAATGCAGAACCTATGAGAATAAGATATCCAGAGTGAATGATAATGCAGAAGCTATGAGAATAAGATAACTAGAGTGAATGATAATGTAGAACCTATGATAATAAGATAGCCAGAGTGAATGATAATGCAAAACCTATGAAATAGAAATGCTAAACTATGACTAATATTTGCAATATAAATGATAATGCAAAACCTATGAGAATAAGATAAGCAGAGTGAATGATAATGCAAATCATATGAAATAGAAATGCTAAACTATGATTGTAATATTTACAATATAAATGATAATATAGAACCTATGAGAATAAGATAACCAGAGTGAATGATAATGCAAAACCTATGAAACAAAAATGCTAAACTATGACTGCAATATTTGCAATATAAACCCTAGTGAAACAAAAATACTAAACTATGACTGTAATATTTGCAATATAAACCCTAAGGAAATAGAAATGGTAAACTATGACTGTAATATTTGCAATAAAAACCCTAGGGAAACAAAAATGGTAAACTATGACTATATTATTTGCAATATAAACCTTAGGGAAACAAAAATGGTAAACTGTGACTGTAATATTTGCAATATAAACCCTAGGGAAACATAAATGGTAAACTATGACTATAATATTTGTAATATAAACCCTAGGGAACACATATGCTAACCTATGACTATAATATTTGCAATATAAACCCTAGGGAAACACAAATGCTAACCTATGACTATAATATTTGTAATATAAACCTTAGGGAAACATAAATAAAAACCTATGAGTGTTATGGTTGTAGTGAAGATCAATATAAAGCTTACAAATGGAAAACAGTAATGGTTGTAATGAAGAACAATATAAAGCTCACGAATGGAAAACTCTCAGAGGAATACTTAGAACAATATGGAAGTTGGTGGACTAGAATTTGAGCTACTGCCTCCTCTTGTTGTTAAGTTGATCAATTTTGTGCTTGTCACTCCTCCTTTTCTTATGTCACTCACTGCAAAATAAGTGAATACTTGAAGGTTTTCATGGCTATTTGAATTGAGAATTATTTAAATTTGATTGATGCTTGTTTGGTGTGGAAAATTAAATCCCTATCTTGTTTCGAATTTGAATTATGGGTGATATGAATTGTAGATTTGATTGATTTCATCCATTAATTCTTGAGTTGATTGGTTTGGTGGATTGTTTGTAATTGTTTCCACAATTTTTTTATGAATAACGGTAGCCTTACAACTTATAAAAATGGATGTAGGTGGGATATTTGAGTTCAACGCTAGTACGTGTGCACCCTACTTGGCGAGATGGGACAGACTCCTGCTGATACGTGTTGTAGGTCTCATGTTTGAAGAGACAGGTAGATGCATTAGCGTGTTGGTTTGGTTATGCTATGGTGGGAAACATGGTTGTAATGGGTTCACATTTCGGTCAAAGATGGGATACATGGGTTTGAATTGTATTGACTTGACACCTCTATTTTTTTGTGTAATTGTGATTAATGTGTAAGTGACGCTTGGATTGGTGCGATAGTTGGGTTTGAATGTTTATGGGGAAGGGTGCAAACTTTTATGTTTAAGTTGTTTTATTTCCAAGTTGGATTGCTACAGTGTTCTGTCAGATACAAGTTGTAAACACTTCATTCTGTTTGGCTGCCAACGTGTACTTGTTTTGTTGACAAATATATACAATTATGCACGCATTTAATATCTGATTTGTGTTTGATCTCATAATGCTTATTTATGCAAGTATTTTTTTGTAAGTTGTGGAGGACCGACGTATACATGTGGGCCCCAATGAGTGCATGTCTTATCACATGTTAGGGCCCCCACACACATTTCGGCTCCTCTCCCCTATATGATTCAAAACTAGGAGTACAAAATTCTCATCAAGAACTAGCCCTCCCACTTTTATAGATTTTTTAAAATTAAGTTAACAAGTGACTAAATTTTCTAGATTTTGTAAAATATCAAGTACAAACGATTTAGATCAAAACTACAGTCTCCAAGTTTAGCTTCAATTAAAAAATATATATATGAGCATTTATTTTTAGAAAATTAGTTTGGGTCTATCAAAAAATAAGGAGTACTTCCTATAGAGAATTTATTTGGGAAATTAATGGAGCATTTAAGCTTAGATTTTGATCTAAATTTCCATCAAGAACTAATTTTGATATTGTTGTTCATTTATAATTTATTGATAATTTTTTGGTTTTTAGGGTATATGTGAGTAAGTAGGTATTATAGACTCTATTATAATATGTGTTTATGATCACTAAGAGGCCATTCTCCTTATATATTTAGATAGAGATGATTCATCTCACTATTTGTACATAGTACATCATGTTAGCCTCATTTTAACTATGACCATTTTTAAAAAAATTGTGTCAAAATTAGAAATTGTTATCAAGTGTTGAAACCTAGCATGATGACTCATTCAATTCAAATGAATTTAATCACTTCAATTTTTATTTTTTTTGTCAAACCAAAGTCATCAAATTTCTTTTGTAGTAACAAGATGTTAGTGCGGTGTATTTTTTGCATCTCGTTCGACCCGATTTAGCTAAAACACTTAAATTAGAAAATCCATTTGAACTAGAATAAAATTGTTTTACAAGGACATTTATGACTTCATTAAACATGATGTGACAAATTTTTAGGCCAAAATTATTTTTCATTTGGTAGATTTTAATTTTAAAAAAATTTCGTCAAGAAGATTATGGAAATAATTAAATCAAAAGTTTTGAAAGGCTAGAAAAAAATGAATGAATAGGGAAGTTTGTGGATGCATGTTATGGCCAAGTTTTTAGTGATTTTTTTTCCTAATTGATAGCTATGAAATTTATCATTTTCCGTAGTTACTCAACATTTCGTGATAAATAGTGATTTTAGTAATTAAATAATAAAATATTATTTAATTAATAAAAATATAAAGATTGAGTAATTAATTGGATAAATAAGGATTTATTCAATCATTTATGGGGGAAATGGTTAGGTTATTAGATAATTGACAATGTGTCAATTTTAGGTTCTATAAGATTATTAGTATAGTAGGTATATGCTATATTAGCTTTACTTTCTATATTCTCCTTTCTTGCAAATTCAATTATTACAATAAATCAACACGTTTGTTGCATACACATGCACACACTCAAATTGGTCAAACAAATTGAAATTTAGAAAACTCATTCATTTGTTGCTAACAAAGAATCAAATTGAAATCAATCTAACAAGTCAAACCCTTGGGCAAGTCAACAAACTTAAATTTGCAAAGCTAAACATTATTGCACAATCTCAAACACTTTCATACCTAGGTCTCTTTGCACAAAGCCATTTTCTATCATTGAAAACCTTCTAAAGTATCTAAAGAGTTCACTTTTTATTCTCCCTCTATTGAGGCAATCCTACAAACATTTGAAAGCCATTGGTTGGCATTAGGTATAGTCCAAAAGACATTAAATCTTCAACCTTCTAAGGTTCATTCATCATTGTCCTAGCCCTCTTGCAGCATCCTACAAACTACCCATACATTGCTCCTATATCATTTCCACATATTCACATATACAAACAAACTAAGATAGCACATAAACCTTGTTTAAAAATAGCAAATACTTTGATAATATACAAAAATCAAAATGTGCTTTACCATACAACAATACACATCACAAAATCTTGTCAAACAATCAAATATCAATGTTGACAACATTTAGAGCCAACATTACAACATTTCACAAATGATTAAATTAGCATTGAAACACATTGAATCAACCCAACACCTCACAAAAGGAACTTTCTTGGATTTTACTTGAGCCCCATTTTCTAAGATATCAAATAAACCTCAATAGGTTACTCTATCATAGGGTGATAACACAATAATGTGTCCCAATTGTGGGACAGGGCTAAGAAATGAGCCCAAGGTGTCAAAATTATAAAATGCCTTCAATTCAGGGTATTTTAAAAAAAAATCATGTTCAAAATGCTTTATAAAGTACACAAACAAAGGCTTTAGCCTTCATTCAAAGTTCCTTCATATGAAGGTCTTGTCAATGCCATCCCATTGTAGTTGACATGTTTTTTGAAGAAAAAAATTGTTCCAAAGCAAAGGTTGGACCGTCAAATGGAGTCACCATGACATGAAATTCTGCAAGATTGTAGGCCTCAAAATAAGCTTTCCAAAAAGTATAATTTATACTATAATTTATTTCATTGTGATATTTTATTTTTTAGTGAACATAAGTCTTTTGCCAAGTATAACGGTCTCTATTCAACACATGGAAAATTTGAAAATTGTAGAAAAAAATTAAAAAATAAGCATGCACTCTATATCAATGTCCTTATTTCAATAAAAAAAATCTATGTTATACCAGGTTGTGTCTCCTTTCAATTCTTAGTTCAATTTTGTGTAGATGTGTTTCTATTGATTTTTCTTCTCTCTTTAGATTAATTAGGATCTAGTATATTATAATTTCTAAAGTTTGCAATTTTGAATTGGAAAACTAGAGCCTTCAATATGGGATGTTAGATGATCAAGGGAAAATGAAGGATGTAGGAACTGGGTACATCTAATTTAGACAAAGCAAATGAAATTGGGGCTTAGAAACTCTAGTATTTAAATGCTCAAGTTCAATCACAATAGAATTCATCTAACATGAGTAGTTGAATGTATGCAATGTTGGAACCTTGGTGCACTATTCACCTATAGAGAGTTTCTACTAAGTTAAATTCTAACGGAATAAGTTGAAGGAATTTTCTCAAGTTCATGCTTACAATTGTTTAGTAGAAAAACTAACAGTTGTGGTGAGTTGTAGAAGGTTTTGGTGAGTTTCAAGTGTTGTGGTATAGCATGGAGACTTGTACAAGTATAATGATGCTATATTCCAAATGGCAAGTCATTGCGAAGGACTCACAACTATATAATTGTATCTCACTTAAAGTGTGACAATGCAAGTACACTTGTAGCATTATTGGAGTACATTCAATGTGATTAAGGTACTACAAGTAGCTAGAACCAATCAAGTGAATGTTTCTATTCTCGCAAGCCATGGGAAATGTTTGGTGATAGTGTAGGAAGATACACATGGTTCAAGAGAAGTGAATCAAAAACCTTTGAACAAGTGTGAGCAACACCAACCAATTACATGTAGTGATCATCCATATGGAGAATTCATGTTAAATCTAATGTGCAACATGTTGATGTCATGAAATAGTCATGAGATGGTTGTGATTGTTGGTTTAATGTCTTGTATCAGAAAGGTGTGAATTTTTGGTTGGAGGTTATACATATTAGTCTATAGATTGTTATTGTGTGAAAAGACTTATTGTATTGGATGTAACTTACCTAAATAATACAATTGTGTCATTTTCTAGTATTTTTTTTCTAGAAAAAAGGTTTCTCACATAAATTATTGCCTCATGTATCTGTGACACATGTATTGTTTCATGTGCTTCATTTGATGTTGCTTAATTCAATTGTATAACAAACATAACCATTATTTATCACATAATCTAAAGGTGTTACAATTTCCCACTATATTGATCATTTGTATTAGGGAGGTTTGATTTTGGAATGTTTCCCTTGACGTAAATTTTCTTGCAAAGTTTGTTGAAGATAGGAATATAGGGTGGAAAATTTAATAATATTGAGAATGTCTCGAGGATATATGGATGGAAGCCTACCTACTTTAGGAAAAGTATCAAGGACTTAAAAATAGCAAGAATGAGTTCAATTGTAGTCAAAATTGTTAGAATTTTGACCTCTTTCAAAATTATTGTCATGACAAGTTGGGAGAGAACAAAGTTTCCTTTCATATCTTGAAGGAAGGTCCAGGTCAACTTCACCAAAATGTATACAACTAGATCTATAAACCCTTAAATATAAATCAACTATATATGAAATGAGTAAATAAATGATAACTATGTGCATTATTGGTTATAATTCGACAAATAGCTTGATCTTGTGTTGTTTGATAACCTAGACAATAAAATGAGAATTTCTTTGATGTGTCAAACTCTACATAGATGATCAAGTTGATCAAGATCTAAGGAGACTACTTGAAGATATATGAGATGTAAGAGTGGAGGATTCCCTAGGTGTATGAAGGATTTCTTATCAAGAAGGGATTAGAAACTTGCAAGCATTGTTAGAAAGGCTTGTTCTTGGAAATTTGAGACTATAAATAGAGAAAAACTAGAAAGGCTTGTTCTTGGAAAGTTGAGACTATAAATAGAGAAAAAGTAGAAGACCAAAGCATATAAAAGTGAGATATACAAGACTAGAATGTGAAAAATGCTTAGTTTGGAATAGTTAAATGGATTTTAATTTATACAATTCCCTAGCCTAATGTGCATAAGGTTGTTTTCTTTCAAACCCATCACAAGAGGAAAGTTCAACCATAATCAAACCTATCGGCCTTAAGGAAAAGGTAGGTAGAAAAATAAACAGTGCATATTAGGATGTAGCAATTGGTTTGTGTGAAGAGGAAAGGATTTTGAAGGTGACCTAAAGGGAACCTAAGGGATCTTGGATTCTAGTCACTAGCATCCCCTTTCCTGAACTATCATGCTAAGTGACACAATTTAGGGGATGGCACATTGAGGGGAATAAGTTAGTTTGTGTCCTCATAAAGTGTATTCATATAGGTATTACTTTGAATTTATTCACTCTAGTTTATCTCCATTTTTTATTAAACCAAATGAGACAAATCTTGAGGAGAATCACAAGAAAACCTTGCAATCTATATATAGGAAAAACACAAAAAATTGAAGGAAAAGTGGTGAAAATTTTGAAATTCATGTTTGGCTATCCTCTATTTGCAGTATGGAAAAATAGGCTACAAAAATATTGTGTCATGAAATTTTGGGTTATTTAGAAGGACAATAATCTTATATATTTAGTTCTTTTATTTAAGTTTTAACACTCAAAACCCTTGCACTAGTTGAAGATTTGTTTAGTATTGGTTACACAAAAGGTAAAGGATGAACCATGCATATATCATTCGACTCTTCTTGAAGGATCCATAGGTTGGTGAAAGGAAAATAGTCCTTTAAGAATATCATTGTGAAATAAAAGGAGAATAAAAAATTGTTGTTCCTTTGGAGGATGTGCATGAATCCTTTGTCAAGTTGATGTACCTAAAGCTTAAGACATTGATGAATGAAGGATATATATAATTGATAAGGGTACTAGGGTTATTGTATAATAATCCATTGGCTTTTGGAAAAGGGCTCTTGTGAATGGCATTAAGAGTTGAAATTTACTAAAGTGAAAAAATGTGAATTTATTTTGGCCAATTGGGCAATTGGGAAATTAGGTAATTGGATGAGAAACAAATAAAATTTTAATTGTTTTACATGCCATGAAAGACCTAGGCCGAGAAACTACCTATCTAAATGTGATGAAAGTATTGTTAAGAAATTATGTTAGTGTTCACATGGGTTAGAATAATAATTTGTGTTATGGTTAAAATAAAAGTGAGTTATAGTAACAACTCATGTAAATATTCTAAGTGTAAGAAGAATTGGTTGGGATTGTATTTAGAATAAATTAATATTATATTATAGTGTGTGAGAATAAAAATGTAAGTGGTAGAGATTGAGGAGTGAAAATAGGAGGGAGAGAATAAAGGTGGTTGAACAACCCACCTAGATTTAGTGTGAGAGTTTGGTAGAGTTGTTATAGGAGTTAGAAAACTCTTCATATATATGTAATTTGTATTATTGAATAAAGAAGGTGTGATAGGAGAATATTATTTTATGCATGTATATTTATTTATTTAGCTTCTATAATTTATGCCCAAATTTTCATATATGGTATGAGAGTTAGGCATCCAAAAATCTCTTTCATTGTCATTTTAGTAAAACCACAATTTCTCTCTCAATTCTTAACAAAAAAATAAAAAAATAAAAATGTTTTGGAAAGCTTAGATAGAGGAAAATAAAACCCAGAAACATTTTGATTATATATTCAATAATGAAAGAGAAATGTTGCATGGAAAAGGAGGGATGTGAATGTGATTTTAATGTGCAAGAACAAACAAAAATAGAGGAAGAGAATCCATGATAAATCTTTGCTTTGTTATGCACATTTGATTTTGAGCTAGTGTATCAGTTAATAGGTAGCCATAAGGGAGGCAACACCATATATAATCAAAACTCTTCAAGCACAGTTGAGAGTGTTGTTATGTAGAGTCCGATCAGACTCAAAGTTTAAATTTTCCCCTTTTCTCGACATGTTTCTCCCCAAATCAATCAACGAGGGAATTTTTGAAATATTATATCTGAATTTCTATTAAAAATAGTTAGGAAAATTCTAAAAAATGAATACTTTTGTTGTTGCATGTTGAAACCCAAGAGTCACGAGTTGAACTGGGTGTCATGGGAATTCCAACAGCCATGTGAAGTTTGGTTTTTTCACTATAGGGTGTGTGAAATGTGTGGATGAATCTACAATTTTTGGGATTTGATAGAGCTTTGATCATAGGCTTTAGCGATAGGAACACATAGCACTATGCGCAGGTGAACAAGGGAGTGGATATTGTTTGAAACAATTGCTACAAGTTGTAGCTATTGTGCATGTTTAATGTACATTATATTTGTTGGGAATTATTAATAAAAGGACTATTGGTGGATGTAGCCCAAGAATAGGGTGAACCACGTAAAATCTCTTTGTTGTCTCGTTATTTCTGTGTATTTGTTTATTCCTCTATTTTATTTTGATGTGTGTTTTATTAATCTACATTTAATTGGTATTTTGACCCTCTATTCCTTCCTGCAATTCCTAACAAAGAAATCATGGTAAATTTTCTTTCTTATATTCATCAAAAGTTTAATTCAATAGAGTAAAAAATAATTTTGTGTAAATGATGAATTAGAATTGTTTTAATATTTATTAAAATGTAGAAGGGAGGTTATTATTTGTAAAAGTGGCAATCATTTCAAGGTGCATTATTGGTGGATCCTAACACCTTTAATTTTCTTTTGATTAAGGGGGTAGTCATGGATAAATTAAGTTTCATTGAGAAATTTGAAGGAAAATATTTTCATACATGGAAAATACAGATGCAGTGACAACTGATAGAAATTTTTTTTTGGGATGTTTTCAAACCAAACTCAATCTCACCAACTAATGCAACTAAACTTGCTAAGTGGAATATCAAAAATCAAAAAGCATTGGGGGTTATTTTCCTTGGCTTGTCAAAAGCATACCTACACCATATATATTGCTTGAAATCTGCAAAAGAGATTTGGAAGTCACTAAACAAACTTTTTGGATTTGAAACAAAAAATGCCAAGATGACATTGAAGCAAAGACTATGAATTGAATATAGATAAAGGTACAAAAATGACAGATCATATAAGTAAGTTTCACTCCCTACTAAATAAATAAGCTAGAATTAATGACAAAGTAAATGATGATGATGCAAAAGCAATACTTTTGAATATGATGCCTAAGAGTATGGTGTTTACATTAAGCAAGGTAAAAATTAGTCTTGAAGGAGTAATCTCTACTCTACTTGATCAAGATGAATGCTTAGAACCAAAATAAGTATTATATGTAAAAAAAAGTGCAAGAACAAATCAAATCATGTTCCTCCAAAAGAAAAAAATCAAATTTTAGTATTGTAAAGAAGTAAGACATGTAAGAAGAGGGAAGAAGATCTACTAGATGATAAACTAGATAAAAGTGCTTATTTGGATGAAGAAACAAATTGGGAAGAATATACAAAAGATGAAAAACTATCTTTCCCTAGTGATGAAGAGTATCTATTTTAGATAAATTCAAAATGGAGGTTGGAGGCATTGGAGGAAGGAGGCTAAATAGCACCTCTTGTCAACCACTAACGATGAATTTTCCTTTTGTAGTAGTGGTATGTCACTTCATTGTTGTGTGCAAGATAAAACATTGTAAACATTCCCCTTCTAAGTTTGAAAAGAGGAGAATGTAGATATCATTGATATTGTAAACAATTGTATAGGAGAGTAGCTAGCTATAAAGATCCTTTGATTGCCAAACTTATTGGAAATGTGATCATTTGGTGATAAGTTCATTGGAAGTGAAAGCGGGATAAGTTCTTCTATGTAGGTGATCATGCGCAACAAGATCCAGATAACAATATGCAGACCTAAAAGTATGCATAGGCATATGATCATGTTTTCAGTTCATGTGATGTACTTTCTCCCCATATTCATACTAAGAGAGGGTGTTAGAAAATCATGTTAGTGCTCACATGGGTTAGAATCATAGTTCACAAACTCAGCGAGTACTTGCCATTTTTCTACCTTGTCGAGTTACTCATGAGTTAACTCACCAATTAGATTCGTCGAGTTTCTAGTGAGTACTCACCAAATTTTTGGCGAGTACTCACTAGAAACTTGGCGAGTTTGACAAAAAAACTCACCAAACTCATTAAAAATGCAAAACATAAAAATAAAAAAAAAAGAGTGGAAAAAATAGTCAAAAAGGTCATGATTTCTCCCTATAAATGCACGAACACCCCTCATGCTTCCTCACACAACATTTGAAGAGAAAACATTTTTACAAAAATGTGCCAAATACCTAATTTCTCCCTCAAGTGATAAAATTGTGAAAATGGTGTGCGACATGAAGTTTTGTATTGCCCCCAGATCCCCACGAGGGGTGTTGTCCCTCGACCCCACTAGGGGGCATTGCCTCCAAACCCCCATGAGGGGAACTGCCCCTCAACCCAGTTGGGAAGTGCTACCCTTCAACCCCATTGGGGTCTCCACTCCTAGACCTACTACTAGTTATTAGGATCTCTTCTCATATAAGAAATTTCATTACAATGATGGGATTTGAGAGTGGAGACTAGAATCGACAACTTAGACAATTATCTTTATTGCTATCATAATATCATTGATAAATGATGAAGTATCATACTATCAATATCAAAGATTCAAATATCATTATTATAAAATACAACACAACCTTTAGCTTTGCACAAAAAAGGTAGACAACAAATAAGAGGTCATTGATTTGGTCTAGTTAGAGCCATAAACATAGCCCTCAATGTCAAGCGAGCAGTTGCAGTGGAGTGCAAGGATTAGAACCTTCCCCCAAGTTTTCACTAGACTAGGGAAGAGAAAGATGTAAAATTTATAATATGAAATTTGTGATATGATGACGAGTTTCAAAGGTAATCATCATAAATTCATAATAATTTTCAGCTGACTATTGTATCAGGATTTCACATGATGATATAATTGTGTACTCAATTTGTATTCAAATGAATTAAATTTAATATAAAACACTTTTGTACTCATTTATGGACTCATTAGATATATTTTGTCATTAAATTTTGTAAAAAAATGTGTTTTTAAATAAATTTAAACAATTTTTTAAGTTCTTGAGTTTTTGCTAAGTTTTTGCTGAGTCTTTGTCAAGTCACAAATTTTGGGTTTGCCAAGTTTGAGTCTACCAAATATTTTTAGAATAATAATTTGTGTTAGGTTAAAAAAAAAGTGAGTTATAGTAACAACTCATATAACTATTCTAGGTGTGAGAAGAATTGGTTGGGATTGTATTTAGAACAAATGAATATTATACTATAGTGTGTGAGCATAAAAATGTAAATGAGTTGTTAACACAACTCATGTAGAGATTGAGGAGTGAAAATAGGAGGGAGAGAATAAAGGTGGTTAAACAAACCTCCTAGATTTAGTGTGAGAGTTTGGTGGAGTTGTTATAAGAGTTAGGTCCAACTCTTCATATATATATTTAATTTGTATTATTGAATAAAGGTGTGATAGAAAAATATTATTATGTGTGTAATTTTATTTATTTAGCTCCTATAATTTATGCCCGAATTTTCCTATAAGTATCTCAAACTATCAAGCCACAAATCATATTATTTGGTGGCACCACTAGTCTAACAATTCATTTATTTATTGGGTTATATTTAGACCAACACCCATTTTGTTATGTTTTTTGGTTTTTGGGTTGCTGCTGGTGACTTTCTAAAAATCCTGTTTTGCAACACTTCGTATCTTCTATTGTAAAGGGTTTCAGGTCCCTTCAAAACCTGTTTTTCCCTTATAATCAAAACAATTCATTTATTTATGCAGTACCGAGTGTTTGGCATGATACATATGATGTGGAGTTTTTAGCTCGGATAGGAACTTTTGCACAAGTTTAGTGTGAATGCGTGGGGAAAATTTTAAGTGGTTCTAGTTAGTCTAATTTGCATTTACTTTGAAAGAGTAAAAGTGAAAGTCTTTTATTTAGCTAAATAAGTCTAAAGTGTAATCATTCATTAGTGATTTAGAATTATCATCCAACTCATGCTTATAAGTGATAAGGATGCTTTTGTGAATTCAAGCTTATTTTTGGAAAATCAAAATTTTAACTGAATTAGTATAAAGATAAGAGCAAGATAGAAAGAATGTAAGGCTTCAAATGTTTTTTCAAGGATTGAGATACTGAAGTTGTAACATACTGGAGCAACATAGTGCAGATTGACTTCCATGCAATTGTGAGTCATATCAATTATGGAGGTTGAAAGTCTTTTGAAGGAATGAAAGATTGATTTAAAGGTGTAATTATCTATGTATGCTTCCACATTTGAAATTTTCATTAATTTATGATTTATGCATTGTTATTTATCATTAGGACATAATCACCAAGAATTTTGAAAATTCTTCATATGATGGAAATAAAATGGACTTTGTAATAGGCCCAAGCCAAAAAGGTCATGGTCCAAGGAAGAAATATAGAGGCTATATGTGAACATGCTTGCCTAAATCAAAATACTTTTGAGATGAAGTGAGAGGAATAACCTTGGATAAGACTCTAAAAACCATTAAGCTAGATGAGCAATGTAATTGGATGCTAAGAAATATTAGCCTTAAGCATTATGTGATTGATAAAAGAAACAATTAAGCTTGATTCCTATGTTTGGGGCTATGTAAGGAGCATAATTTGGAAAGGTATTTAAGCTTAGTTAATTTTAAAGCTTTGGTTATTGGGGTTGAATGGGCATGGGAAAACCCATTTAATTTAGAAAGGTTAAGTCTTTAAGGTCAAAGCTAAGATGGGTTGTATCCAAATTTTTTTGGTTAAATAGACACTCAACATTATCTATATCTGAACCCCTAATGGTAGCTTTCTATCATTTCCATACTCCTCAAAGTATCCACATAGAGTAATTTCACCTAGTTGGGATATTTTGTGGCTCAAATGGTTCCTCATTGGTGCAAATTCTAAGAAAGGGAGGGTCTAGAGTTTCTTTCATTTGTAACTTGTGTGGTCTTGACCTTGGGTATTATGTAGTTGAGTTGCATTGTGTGAACTTGGTGAGAACACCTTCAGAATTAGCATATGGTTGGGTAAGGGCAATGGGTAATTTAGTCTAATACAAATTTTATAGGAAATGAATTCATCCATAACTGATTATTCCAATTCCTATTCATATTCATGGATATCTTTACATATTTCAGTGTTTGTGAAGGGAATGAGAGTAACTTTTGGTTGTGATTGGAAAAGTTCATGGAGTTTTGTTAGTGCACTCTTAACAAGAACCCAATAATTACAATTTGATGAATCTCAAACTTTGTTTCTTATGTCATTTGGTAATTTTCATGGTTGTCGAGAGACATGTCTCCTAACCCCTGAGACATGTCTCGAGGATTGGGATGCATCTCTAATACTAGAGGCATACCTAAAGATGCCTCCTACCACCTGGAAATGCGATGTGTAGTCTCTTGAGTCTCTCAAAGTCTCCCGTCGTGAAAATTGGTGTCTCCTGTGAAATTATGTTGAGTGATATTTTATTTTACTGCACTAAAATTCCATAGAGAATAACATATTCTATTGGATCCTATCTTGATCTCATATCAGATGTATGAAATTCACTTTCTTTGTCCCATGGAACAGTCCCATGCATTGAGAGAAACTTTCAGAGTAGAGAATTTGTTAGTCATCATTGATCGATATCTAAGCTTATGGGAAAGGTATAATGAAGATCTATTTTTAAAGAATATGTTGAACTTTATAAAGAAGATCAAATGTGGTGGCTTTTGGAATTTGAAGGTTCTATAAAGCAAGTTACAAACTTAAATGCATACATGGGATTGTTTCAATCAATAGGAATGCTTTCATAAGAATTTGAACAAAAATAAAGATGAGAATAGAGCTATGGTTCATATTCCTTTTATAATTGTGTCTTTCATAGGAGAGAGGTTTGAGAAAAGAGAGGGGAAAAAGCTACAAGTAACTTACAAGAATATTGATATGACACTTGTGCCCTTTCCAGTTGTCACAATACATGTCCCCTTGTTTTCAAAGTTTAATGCCATGATATTTTCTATAAATTATTAAATTTTAATTTTAATTTATATTAAAATAATAAAAAAGATGGCATCTCCATGTACCCACGTCTCCTATTTTCAAAAAAAGTTGTATCGGTACCAATACCAATCTCTCGTACCAATACCAGTACTAGTCTCCTGACAACCATGGTAGTTTTATTTTTGCATTTAATATTAATATTTGAGGAAGCAAATTAATAATGTTGATCACCATTTTACATTTGCTTGAGCACTCCTCTACGACTGTTTATGAGTGCATTGAAGAATTGGAATGGAATGTACGATAGTCTTGTTGAACACTTCCAGAGACTGAGAGGGGGAGGTGAATTGGTCTATATAAAAATTAGCCCCTTTCGGAACTTGAAACTTTCAGCACAACTCAAAATCCTTTTAGCAAATAAAGATATAACTTTAAATAGAGCAATAATAGAGAAGAATATAGAAATTTGAACCTTTAACACCTTCAACAAACTTTATCAATGAAAGATATAACAATAATCAGATTAGCAACAAAGATAAAGAGATAGAGAACACACACATGCACAAAGAGACACCAAATTTAAGTGGAAAACCAAATGAGGGAAAAACCACAATGAGAGTTAACTCACAATATAAGGCTCATTGCCAAAAGACTTACAAGAAGGCTCACTGCCTTAGAGAAAGATCAAAAAGGACTTGCAAAACTGAAGTACCAACTAACTATAGGAGCAAGATACAAAGGACCTGATGAGATTCGCTATCTCAAAGTAGGATACAAAAGATATATAAGAGAATTACAAATATTTTCAAACCAACTCTTCATTGATTGAGGCATTCAAGCACAATTTATCTTTCTTTTCACAATCTTTAGCACTATCTTTGCTAGATATTCAATATAACTCACTCACACACTTTTTCGTACTTGTACACTTCTTCATTTAGTTGCATCTAGAATTATCTTGCATTTATATCCATTGCAACACTTTCATTCTTCAATTAGGTCAGTCACGAAGAGAATAAATAATAAATTCAATTGGTCAACCACGAAATCATGATGCGGTCCTATCTCGAGGATAAAGAGAACTAAAAACAATCTGAACACTTATTTCAACGTGATCCAAAAATATTTACACGCAAGTGCACATCAACCTAAGTCAACATCAAGGAAACATGTGGATGATACATTGAAGCACATAACCAGTCAGCCCATAAGCACTCTTTCAATTGAATTTACTTGATGTGGTCCTAAATAGGATAGGTCAAGACCAAAATCTATCATGACACACCTTCCATTGCTAGTGCATCCCCCAAGCACACAACCCAAGCAAAGGAACAAGCTGTGTCATCCAAATACTCACAAATAGCCCAAAAAGCCAACTCAAGACACAATGCAACACCCAAGCGTCCAAATAGAAACATGTGGATCACATAAGGATGTTCCTTGAACATTTAACATCACTTCCATACACTTCTTTCATACTGTCATGCCATCAACAACCACCATAGACCAAAAACGTATAGACAACTATGTTCAGGAAGTACAAAAAAAATAACTAGATGATGTAACATTTGTAGAACAACTTGCAGACCACTTCAGCATATGAGATTGAAACTGAGATATTACACAAAAATTGTGAACACATTCACCAAGCCACAATAGTAGAGACATTAATTTGAAGAAATGTGGAGCATTTCTCATACCAATCTAGATAACAAGCACACTACCAACCTACTATGATTCACAGGAACCTCCTCGAAAACATAGCTGACCTGAAAAGATAGGAGTTTAATGTACATAGAGCATTGGCATTGAATACCAAATTGCAAGACCAAAACTGCAACAACAAAGGAATGCAAATCATTCTCTCAAAAAAACTTCAATGTAACTTCTTGAACCAGAAACATTTGAGCAACTTGTAGAGACTAGAACTTCCTTTTAGAAACACATATATTGTCAAGAACATCAAGAGAGAGCATGAGATAGGCTATAGACCTTCAACAAAATCTCTCTAACATTAGTCATGCTTCTAATCCTCGTCTTAATATATTATCATGAAATCAACTTCTACTGACAATAATAATGCATTATATGAATATCAACATGACGTCCAACCATGAAATTCTTCAACACTTCTCTTCTTTGATAAGACATGACATCCAACCACGAAGTTCTTCAACTCTTCTCTTCTTTCATAAGGCATGACATCCAACCATGAAATTTTTCAACTCTTCTCTTCTTTGATAAGGCATGACATCCAACCATGAAATTCTTCAACTCTTCTCTTCTTTCATAAGGCATGACATCCAACCATGAAATTATTCAACTCTTCTCTTCTTTCATAAGGCATGACATCAACCAATGTTAGCCCAAACTAAATATGCCAAGAAGAAACAACATATTACTCAAGTGCCAACAATCTCCATCAATGAAAACCATAAGTGTTGACATCAATGCCAACAATACAACCATTAGTGTTGACATCAATGACAACAACTGCCAACAAGTCCAAGTCATGCAAGGAAGTCTTAAGAAGAAAAGAACAACCAATAAGGTCTCCTACTTCTGTGAGAACTCTGATATAATAGAAAGATTGATGGAAAAATGTGAATAAGTGAATTGTATGTGTTGTAATTGAAACTGAATGATATGAATGTGGTTGTAGTTGTCAATTAAATCTAAAAAATATTGATTGCATTTGAAAAACCTAATTGTTGAAACTACAATGAAATAGTATAACCTTATAAGAAAGTTAAAGATTTATTGCACCATCCTAGTTGAAATAAATGGACTATAAATTTGTATGCTATCAATTAAGTTATCATCCAAGAGATGAGAGTGGCATCTCACATGCATGTATGACATGACTATGTGTTTGTGAATGGAATTAATTTGGAAAACTAGAAATTAGTGTTTCACTGCTTGTGTGTTAAAGACCGTGAAGAGAGTCATAACAGCTTCTTAGGAAGAAGAAACCAACATTGTTCTTTAAGATGTTGAAATTAAGGATAATGTTGATAAACTGATAAACTTTCCTTCTTTCATTGAGTTCTTCCCACAAATGGAATACATAGATTTTATGGTTTTGGGTTTTAACCACTTGCAATCTTCCACTCTCTTGCATTGTTTCCTTGCTTTAGTGTTTAATAAATTTCTTAGCCTTGGGTCTTTTTGATCTAGCTAAATATCGCATTAGTGATTGCATTTTCAAGCCCCATGCAATTACTATGATTATAGTGGAAATTTATATAATCTGTCTCTTTCTTCTTTCCGGACCAATGATAATTTAATTTTTGCACTTTCTCTAATACTATTAAAACAAAAAATAGATTCATCTTCAAAATTATTTTAAAGAAAGAAAATATGATATGTTCATGGAACTAGTGGTCACATTATAATTACATTGAATACGGAACACATATTTCATATATGAGTTAATTATGGCATTTTAATGCAATTTAAAAATATCATCATATAACCTCTAAGGCACATTAGCCCTAGAATCTGCATAAAATATATGCTAATAAAAACATCTTAATAGAACTAGACAAAGAGTAAATGAATTTCATTCTCATAGGAGTTACCCAAGTTTAATTCTCTTAGTGGACACATAATTGAGCCCCCCAATCCTAAGGGTAAAGAAAAAGATTTTTTCTTGTGATAATCTTGACCTACATGAAAAATGATTGTTATGGGACCATAAAGAATTCTATCAAATAAAGGTTATTTTAAGACCATAAGAGTTCCATCAATTAATATTGTCATTAAGTTATGTCAATATTATGCAGGGTATTAAAGATTGATGCCTCTCTGTGAAGTATAAATACATCTAGTTCCTCCCATGTCCATATGCATGCCAACAAGGCAATCCATAATATGAAGCAGCTAATAAAAATAATCATCCATTTTTCATCACCAATACTATTCGTCTATATTGCAAGAAATATTTTTTATGGGATTGTTAGATGCTTTTGATTACAAGCCATGTGAAAATTAGATTTGAAGTTTAGTTTATAATATCAATGTTCCACAGGGATGCACACCCCCCTAAAAAAAATCCCCATGTTTTTGGGATGCGAACATCCCCTCGCCGCACCTCCACGACCACCAGAATGCAAGGGATGTAAAGGAAATGTCAGTGATGGTTGGATGTCTCTAAGACATCTCAAGGACACCTAGGCATCCCTTGAGCATCCCAGGGACATCTAAGAGTTTCCTAGCCCAGGGAGTGCAAAAAATCTTTTTTGTTTCTTGAATTTCATTCCTTGGGACAAGCCCCAAAGGCAAGTGGGACACCTCCATTGCTTCTAACCTCTACAAAACACTCTCAAATCCTCTATTTTTCTCACATTTGTCTTTTTTATGTTTTCCAACAACTAGGTGAAGAGGAGAGAAAAGATTGAGTGAAGGAGTGAGATTGAGGTGTTGCAAGTGCAAGAGGGTGAGAAGGAGAAAGAAGAAGAGGAGGATTCTACATCAACTTAGAGGGATTTTTCAAGCACAAGGTAGGTTTCTATGATTGTTTTTTTAAGTTTTTTTCAATTTTTTTTTGTTCTTTTCTTTCTAAGTTTCATTTTCAAAACCTAATTTAATGTTGAATCTTGACGAAAAAATGAAAAATGAACATTGAACGTTGAAATGAATATATGAATATGCACTTTCAGCCATGTTTATGGAATTATGATTAAAAAAATTTAATCATAATTCCATAAACATTGTTGCAAATGTATATTCATATATTTATTTCAATGTTCATTGTTCATTTTTCATTTTCTCATCAAGATTCAACATCAAATTTTAATTGAAACTAGGCACTTATAGAATTTATATTGTTTATTGCAGTGTCATGATGAGCTCTCATGACATGATTGAGGATGAGGTAAAGGTTCATACTCATAGTGAACTTGAATCTGAATACGAACCTGAGGTTGAGGGGGGTGACTATTGGGCTAAGTTTGAAGCCCAAACTATTTCCATGGCAACTGCAAAAAGTACTATAGAGTGCCCCTCTACATTACTGACAAAGTATGCTAGGGGTCCTTTTGATCATAAGTCTTCTCTCAAACAGTTTGTAGCAAAATTACCAGGTATGCCAAGGACATCTGGTGGAACAAGGAGGTGGAAGTGCCACTTTTGTGATATAAAATGGTATGGTAGCATTACTAAAGTTAATGCATAGATTTTTATTTGAGGAAAAGGTGTGGAGACATGCTCATTTTTTAGGCAACCAAAAAACCTCAAATACAGAGCTAAGATAAATAAGCTATGGAGTTTTCTTGATGATAGTGTAACTACACCTATGCCTACTACTTTGTCTCATAAGGTACATGTTCAGTAGAGCCAACCATAGAGTTCTAGTCATACTTTGCAGATGAGAGGAGTGATGTCAAGTTCTTCCAGTGCCCATGTAGGAGAGGGTAAGGGGAATTACAAATTGTAAACTCAAAGTAACCCCATAGATGATTTGTTCAATGTGAAACTAAAGGATGAGATAGATGATACCATTGGCAAGCTCTTCTTTGCCGATGGAATCCCATTTCATGTAGCTCGATCTCTTTATTATAAGGAGATGATGTTGATGGTAGCAAGGGGAGGACCATCATATGTGCCACCAAGTGAGACAAAATCGAGGACCGCGATCTTGGATAAGAACTATTCCAAGATCAATGCGTTAATGGAGAAGATGAAGGAATGTTGTGTGAAGGCTGGATGCAGTATAGTCATGGATGGGTGGATGGACATTAGCCATCACCCACTCATTAATATCATGGTTACATGTACAAAGGGCCCATACTTTCTTAAGGTAGTTGATTGTATAGAGCATTGCAAAGATGTTGATTTTCAATTGCAGGTCCTTAAGGATGCTATTGAGGAGGTTGGGCCACAAAATATGGTCCAAGTAGTGATAGATGCAACACATGTGTGAAAAGATATGGGAAAACTTTTTGAGGCAACTTACAAACATATTTGGTGGACTCCATGTTGTGTGCATGCCATGAAAAATGCACTCAAGGAAATGGGGAAGATTGAGTGGATCAAAGCAAGGGCCAATGATGCTAGAGCTGTGCAGATGTTTATTTACAACCACCACACTTCACATGCACTTTGTAGGAGCTTATCTAAGGAGTTATTTAAACTTACTGAGACTAGATATGCATCTTATTTCATATTTTTGGAGAGAAATATTGAGTTGCAAGAGTCACTGCAACTCATGGTTATGATAACAGATTGAAATTGGTGGGTCATCCAGGACAGAGCAGGGCAGGAGGGTGAAGGATACAATGAAGAGTGTTGTGTTTTATAGTCTCCATAATTTCTCTATTTTTCCAAGTCATCAAATATGGGGATGCAGATGCACCTAACCTTGGAGAGGTATATGAGTGCATTGATTCTATGCTTGACCAGATGAGGGTTGTCATGCAAGAGGATCCCACATTGGCAATTCAACCAATCATTCATCAGAGATAGGAGAATCTCAACACTCCCTTGCAAATGGTTATCTATGTATTGAATCCTCAGTGGTACAAGACTAGGCCTAGTAGAGTTACTCTAATACAAAATGTTGAGGTGAAGGCAAGGTTCTTCAAGGCTATTGAGAAGTTGTATGATCCTATATATGTTAGCATGATTCACACTAAGTGGACCAAATTTTCCACTCTTAGGGGTTATTCTAATGCAACCAAGATGGATATGGAAACTAAGGCACAAGAGGACCCAATTTGGTGCAAGAGCACCTAGGCTAACCTCCATAGTTTAGGACATTTTGGCTTGTATTTGACATTAGCCAAGTCAGAGTAAGTGTGTGTTTTGGACCTTAGAAGGTCACTGTTGTGGTTAGGTGAATTAGTCATTAGGACTAAGATTCACCAAAGTTTAGTCATCATTGATAGTTTAGCTTAATTAGCCTTAGTAGCTTAAGTTGAAATTTTGAGTCTTAAATGTGTTCTAAACACATCAATGTTGTTAGAAAGATGCCATGAGGCAGTTAAGGGAGTTGGTTGTTCGAAATGCAAGAGATAGAGTTCCTAAGAGTTAGGATGATGGCATAAGGACAAGTTGTCATGGCAACATTTGCCATTATGGCAAATGTTGCATGCAACTTGGTTATCTTGGATCCCCTAAAAGATAGGAGTGTGGGATCGACCAACATCCCTAAAAATATGGCAAATGGCATCTATGAAAGGAGGTGGCTTGAATTCAAGTAGTTAGTTTTTGTAATCAAGCTTTTGTTTTTTTGGGAATAGAAGAAATCTGCATTTTCTGTGTTTTCTGAATGTTTCGAAGTGACAGTGATACAAAGTGGATTGAATGTACTAATTTGACATTGGATTCGTGTTCATAGTGTAGTTCTAAGTCTTTTCTATCTTGCAAGAAAGTTAATCTGAGTTGATTTGGTGTTTTGAATTCATAAGTTAGGGTATAAGGGTTTATTCTGGTCCTGTCCTGACCAGTTTGCCTTTTCATGGCTCCCCCATGAAATCTAGCCACGGGAATTTCCTAAGAATAGATGGATTTGTTAGGGGAGCCATTAGTCTATATATATTTAGTGGTAGGAGTCATGCGGAGTTGAGCAAGTATGATTAAAATCAAACCCTAGGCGAGTTTAACATGCCTGGTTAGAGGTTTGACAGTGAAGAATTGAAGAATATAGGTAGGGGATTGAGGTACAGTACGGATTAAGTACGGATTCAGGTAGAGCAGGATCATATCCTAACATGCTAAGAGGATTGAGGGTCTGTCAATCCATTTGATTAGGTTAGGAACAAGAAATCAGTGAAACCCTAATAATTAGGTCTTTTAGCCCTATTTAACCTAGATTATAGGAAACCAGTGTACGGAGGGCTTAGAGGTCTGAAACTTTGTGAATCTTTTAGAAGAACAAAAAGGGTATCTGAATGTGAAATTTTTTTTTCCAGGTTGTTTGGAAAGTTTGAGCAAGAAAGACAAAAAGGTCACTGTCAAGGGCTACAAGGAATTAGGCCTCATTAAGACAAAATCTTGGAATCGGTAAGAAAGAAGATTGAAGACCATCCAATATGGATCTAGTTGGATGTGTATTGCATGTTTCCAGTATCTCTGACACCCCTACAATCAATTCAAATTTTTGTGTGTTGATGGCACTTAGAGTCTTCTAAGTGTAGGAGAGAGTTTGCCAGTTCAAGGTGGTGTTAGTCTTTCAAGGTGAAGCACAAGGTTGGAAACTCTTGAAGAGGAGTTGGATCAGGACTTAGTTAATAATCTAAGCCTAACAAGAACCTAGAAGGTATTAGGTTCCTGGCTAAAGACAGGGAAAAGTATTCTTAGTTAGTTGTGCAAGCAAGCCTAGGAACACTTACACCATATTGGTATCAAAGCAAAGTTTGATCAGGCTTGTGATTGATGTTGCAACCCACTGAATCAGTAGGAGAGAATACACCAGAGGAAGATAGAACCATGGTGACTAATGCTAAGTTAGCCAAGAAGGTAGAAGAACAAGAAGAGGATAATCGGTTGCTAAGAGAAAGATTGTCCCGAATGGAGAAGCTCCTGGATGAAGTCCAAGAGAAGGCAGATAAGGTAAAGGATAAAATATATTTGAAGGAAGAAAAGGAAGCAAAGGAGAAGGAATTGGACTTGGAGGAGGAAGCTCCAACACCTGACCTTGTTCTTTCCGAAGAACCCTTCTTGAAGGCACTCCAAGCCTTAAGTGGCAAGGCTTTGGAAGGTGTACCACTATTTAGTGGACAAATGGATCTTGATTCAGTCATGGAATGGATTGAAAGTATAGAGAATCACTTTGAATGTGATGGTATAACAGAAGCCCAAAAAGTAAAGGTAGCCAAGTCAAGGTTGAGAGGTTCAGCTCTCACATGGTGGAAGTTTGTGCAAGGTGAAAGAGAGAAAGAAGGAAAGGGTCCTATAGTTACATGGAGAGGCATGGTAACCAAAATAAAGCAGACCTACCTACCTGATGACTATGAAGTCCAGTTGCATAGGAGGAGACATAATCTTAGACAAAAAGATTTGGATGTTCAAACATACACCGAGGAGTACCAAAAGTTGTGCCTCAGATCAAAGGTGGTTGAAGATGAAAGCATCAAGCTAGCAAGGTATTTGAATGGACTTAAATGGTCTATTCAAGAGGACATGAGCCTAGTGAACTTCAAAACTATCCACCAATGTTATCAAATGGCCTTAAAGATAGAGGAGAAAGGAAAAAGGAAGCAAGAGAAAACCTCCAAGAGTAGAGGTAAAGGAAAAGACAGTAGAGGACAAAGAGGTGGCTATGGTGGAAGGAGTTCAGAATCAAGGGCTCAAGGAGAAGTCAGATACTCTGAGCAGCAAGAAGGAAGCTCTAGTAGAGGTGGTAGAGGAAGAGGCTCTAGCTCTAGAGGAAGAAGTGGTGGACAAGGAAGAGGCAGTTACTTTGCCAATATGAAGTGTTATCACTGCAATCAAATGGGACACCCGGCCTATAGGTGTCCAGAGAAGGGTAGTACTTCTCATGGAGGTGACAAGAGAACTAATCTAGTTCATGATGAGACAAATGCAGCAGAGAAACATCCTGAGGTACCATTGAATTCTGAGGAAGGTGAGAACCTCATGATGAGGAGAACTTTGATTAAGGAGCTGGTTAAAGAGGAGCCAAGCCAAAGGAGGTCCCTGTTTAGGATAAAGTGTAAAATGATGGGAAAAGTATGTAGAGTCATCATTGACTCAGGGTCTACTGACAATATTGTGTCAGAGGAGACAGTCAACAAGCTAAAGTTGACAAGGATACCCCACACCAATCCTTACAAGGTCACATGGCTCAATAAAGGCCAACATGTCTTGGTAAATGAACAAGCATGGGTGGAGTTCTCAATTGGAAGGTACAAGGACAAAGTCTTGTGTGATGTGTTGCCTATGGATGCATGTCACTTGCTCCTAGGTAGACCATGGCAATTTGATCACCAAGCTATGCATGATGGAGTGAAGAACTCTTACACTTTCAAGAAGGATAAGGTAACATTCAAGATTCAGTCACTGTTAGAGGATGTAGAGGTGAAGACAATAGGTCCTAATCTGCTCATGGTTGGTGAAAAAGAGTTCTTAGAAGCCTTGGAAGAAGGGGAAGGAGTTGGCTATGCAGTGATGTTAAGGCCAAGGGAGGTAAGTAATGACAAAGCAGCTGAGAAGCCAGAGTTACCTAAAGAAATACAAAAAATGTTGCAGACCTATGAAGGCATTGTAAGTAGTGGACAACCAGCGGCATTACCCCCTAAAAGAGCCATAAGTCATAGGATAGACTTGATACCAGGGGCTACCCTACCAAATAAGGCAGCCTACAAGATGACCCCTCAGCAAAATGAGGAAATAGCTAGACAAGTACAAGAGCTCCTAAACCAAGGTCTCATTAGGAAGAGCATCAGTCCATGTGCAGTACCCACTATCCTAGCACCTAAAAAGGGAGGGGAATGGAGGCTTTGTACTGATTCAAGGGCCATAAATAAGATAACCATTAGATATAGGTTCCCTATCCCTAGGATTGAAGACTTAATGGATTGTCTAGGTGAAGCTAAGTACTATACCAAGATAGACTTAAAGAGTGGTTATCACCAAATTAGGATACATGAGGGAGATGAGTGGAAAACAGCTTTCAAAACCAATGAGGGTTTATATGAGTGGCTGGTTATGCCATTTGGGTTGTCTAATGCCCCCTCCACATTCATGAGACTCATGAATGAAATCCTCAAAGACTACATTGGAAAATTTGTAGTGGTGTATCTTGATGATATACTGATTTATAGCAAAACAAGAGAAGAGCATCTCAAACAGATAGAGTTGGTTTGCAAGAAGCTGCAGGAGGAGAAATTGATGATCAATTTAGAAAAGTGTGAATTCATCAAAACAGAGCTGGTGTACCTTGGATTTGTGTTATCACATGGTAACTTGAAGATGGACAGTAGCAAAGTGGAAGCCATCCTAAATTGGCCTACTCCAAGGACAACAATAGAGGTAAGAAGTTTTCATGGCCTTGCTCAATATTATAGGAAATTCATAAGACAATTTAGTGCTATTTGTGCTCCTATGTTGGATACCATTAAAGGAGGAATGAAGACTAAATTTGTGTGGAATGAGCAAGCTAACAAAATTTTTGAGTTGTTGAAAGAAAAGATAGCTACCCAACCTGTTTTGGTGTTGCCAAGCTTTGAGAAGCTATTCACTATTGAGTGTGATGCAAGCAATGTGGCTATTGGAGTTGTTCTCAGCCAAGAGGGCAGACCGGTGGCTTTTCATTTAGAAAAGTTAAGTGAAGCCAAAAAGAAGTATTCTTCTTATGACCTTGAGATGTATGCATTGGTCCAAGCTTTAAGGAAATGGAGGCACTACTTGCTTCCCAAGGAATTCATAGTGTATTCCGACAACCAAGCACTTAGTTTCCTGAATTCACAAGAGAAATTGGGTCACAAACACATGAAGTGGGTGGAATACCTGCAAGCTTATACCTTTAATATCAAGCACAAGAAAGGAGTACTCAACAAGGTGTCAGATGCCTTGAGTAGAAGAGTTCTCACCATTCAAGAGATTCAGTTGAAGAGCATGGGAATAGATCATTTCAAGGACCTATATGCAGATGATGAAGATTTTGTAGACATTTATAAGGTATGTGCTGAATGCAAGAATCATTTTCATAGTAGATATGTTGAATATACCTTGCAAAGTGATCTTTTGTTTAAAGGGAATCAGTTATGTGTCCCTAGAGGCTCCATTAGAGAGAATTTGATACAAGAAAAGCATAATGGTGCATTGAGTGGTCACTTTGGGATCACAAAGACCCAAGAACTTGTTCAAAGGTTTTATTATTGGCCAAGGATGAATCTAGATGTTAGGAGGTATGTGGAAGGTTGTATAGTGTGTCAAAAGGCCAAGGGTACTTCTTCAAATGTAGGCCTATACCAACCACTGCCTATTCCTACTAGGCCATGGGAATGCTTGAGTATGGATTTTGTAGTTGGATTACCCAAGACAAGACAAGGCATGGACAGTGTTTATGTAGTTGAGGATAGATTCAGCAAGATGGCTCACTTTGTGCCATGTAGAACAACCAATGATGCCAGTCAAATAGCCTCTCTTTTCTTCAAAGAGATAGCAAGGATACATGGGTTACCTATGAGCATTGTGTCAGACAGAGACACCAAATTCATGAGTCATTTTTGGAAGACTTTTTGGCAAAGATTGGGAACTAATTTATCTTTTGGATCTACATACCATCCCCAAACTGATGGTCAAACCGAAGTTGTTAATAGAAGCCTTGGAAATATTTTAAGGTGCTTGACCAAGGAGTATGGTCAATAATAGGATCAGTTGATTGGACAAGCTGAGTATGCCTATAATGACACTATGAACAGGTCAACAGGGAAGAGTCCCTTTGAAATTATCTATGGTCTACATCCTAGAGGAGTCTATGAACTAAGATACTTAAAGGATGGAGTCAAGGGAAGTGGATATGCTGATGATTTTGCCTATGCAATGCAGGAGATTCATGATACAGTCAGGAAGACATTGACAGAAAACAACATGAAGCATAAGACCAAGGTGGATGAACATAGAAGGGAAGTTCAGTTCAATGTTGGAGACTTGGTGATGGTGCATCTAAACAAGTCCAGGTTACAAAAAGGAGTTCCTCACAAGCTGCAGATGAAGAGGATAGGTCCCTGTCCTATCTTGGCAAAGTATGGAAACAATGGTTTTAGAGTAGATCTATCGGAAGACAGTGGAATGTCCCCTATTTTCAACATAGCAGACCTGGTTCATTACAAAGGACCACCACCAGACATGGATAAAAGTCTCAATGAAGTCATCCAAGATGTGGAAGATCTCAAACTACCTTGTGCTACAGTCAAACAAGCTGATAGTATACTGGATACTAGGGTCTACAAGAAGACTAGAACCAAGGAATACCAGGAACATCTGATTAAAAGGCATGGTCAATCTGATGCTGATGCAGTATGGATCAAAGAATCAGAGTTCAAGAAGTTGGGCATTGATCTCAACTTACTCAATCCAAGGGTGGATTGAACTCTTCTATTCTGGGGAGGATGGTGCAGGAGCACCTAGGCTAACCTCCATAGTTTAGGACATTTTGGCTTGTATCTGACATTATCCAAGTCAAAGTAAGTGTGTGTTTTGGACCTTAGAAGGTCACTGTTGTGGTTAGGTGAATTAGTCATTAGGACTAAGATTCACCAAAGTTTAGTCATCATTGATAGTTTAGCTTAATTAGCCTTACTAGCTTAAGTTGGAATTTTGAGTCTTAAATGTGTTCTAAACACATCAATGTTGTTAGAAAGATGCCATGAGGCAGTTAAGGGAGTTGGTTGTTCGAAATGCAAGAGATAGAGGTCCTAAGAGTTAGGATGATGGCATAAGGACAAGTTGCCAAATGTTGTTGCAAAGTTGTCATGGCAACATTTGCCATTATGGCAAATGTTGCATGCAACTCGGTTATCTTGGATCCCTTAAAAGATAGGAGTGTGGGATCGACCAACATCCCTAAAATATGGCAAATGTCATCTATGAAAGGAGGTGGCTCGAATTCAAGTAGTTAGTTTTTGTAATCAAGCTTTTGTTTTTTGGGAATAGAAGAACTCTGCATTTTCTGTGTTTTCTGAATGTTTTGAAGTGACAGTGATACAAAGTGGATTGAATGTACTAATTTGACATTGGATTTGTGTTCATAGTGTAGTTCTAAGTCTTTTCTATCTTGCAAGAAAGTTAATCTGAGTTGATTTGGTGTTTTGAATTCATAAGTTAGGGTCTAAGGGTTTATTCTGGTCCTGTCCTGACCAGTTTGCCTTTTCATGGCTCCCCCATGAAATCTAGCCACGGGAATTTCCTAAGAATAGATGGATTTGTTAGGGGAGCCATTAGTCTATATATATTTAGTGGTAGGAGTCATGTGGAGTCGAGCAGGTATGATTAAAATCAAACCCTAGGCGAGTTTAACATGCCCGGTTAGAGGTTTGACAGTGAAGAATTGAAGAATATAGGCAGGGGATTGAGGTACAGTATGGATTCAGGTAGAGCAGGATCATATCCTAACATGCTAAGAGGATTGAGGGTCTGTCAATCCATTTGATTAGGTTAGGAACAAGAAATCAGTGAAACCCTAATAATTAGGTCTTTTAGCCCTATTTAACCTAGATTATAGGAAACCAGTGTACGGAGGGCTTAGAGGTCTGAAACTTTGTGAATCTTTTAGAAGAACAAAAAGGGTATCTGAATGTGAAATTTTTTTTCCAAGTTGTTTGGAAAGTTTGAGCAAGAAAGACAAAAAGGTCACTGTCAAGGGCTACAAGGAATTAGGCCTCATTAAGACAAAATCTTGGAATCGGTAAGAAAGAAGATTGAAGACCATCCAATATGGATCTAGTTGGATGTGTATTGCATGTTTCCAGTATCTCTGACGCCCCTGCAATCAATTCAAAGTTTTGTGTGTTGATGGCACTTAGAGTCTTCTAAGTGTAGGAGAGAGTTTGCAAGTTCAAGGTGGTGTTAGTCTTTCAAGGTGAAGCACAAGGTTGGAAACTCTTGAAGAGGAGTTGGATCAGGACTTAGTTAATAATCTAAGCCTAACAAGAACCTAGAAGGTATCAGGTTCCTGGCTGAAGACAGGGAAAAGTATTCTTAGTTAGTTGTGCAAGCAAGCCTAGGAACACTTACACCACAATTTTGTGGTGTACTTTCCATGGATCGAGATATTTGACTACTACTCTAGCCATTCAATTGCTATCTCAAGTTTCTACTTCTTTAGCTGCTGAGAGGAACTAGTCTACCTATTGCTTCATCCACTCTCTTAAGAGGAACATACTTACCTCTAGGAGAGCAAAGAAGCTTGTGGTTGTACATAGTGCTTTGCATCTCATTGACCACAAAACACTTGTGTGCAAAGAGAGTTCAACAACACGATGGGATGTAGAGCCAAAGGAGCCAACACAAATTGATGAGGATGCTACGACTTCATATGCAAAGCTGGTTGGTATTAGTTTGGCAGAGCTTGACCATGAGGAATCTAGTAGTTCTAGTGATGGAGAGTTTGGGGATGATTGGAGGCCTCCTTTCACTACATTTTGAAATTTTGTACTTATTTTGATATCATGCTACTCATTTTAATCATCTTTATGATATTTTAGATATAATAGAAATCTCCAATTTGACATTTTTATTTGTCAAATTTTATTTAGTATTCAAGTATTTAAAATTTTAGTATTTACTAATTTAGTATTTGCAATTGTTGAACATACACCAAAATACTGAGAGGGGGTGAATCAGTATTCTATTAGATCTCAAAACTTCTTAAACAAAAGAAACTTCAAACTCTGTCATATAATCAAGAGCATGAAAGATAGAAACAATGCACAACACGACACAACACTAGATGTACGTGGAAAAAACCAGAGGGGAAAAACCACAGTGAGAAATGTTGCTAGGAGCTACTATCCTAATCCAACCTCACAAATGAATAACAGTTACAACTTTGTTTTAGGGCTACAACCCAAGGAAGCTAGTACTCCCTAAAAATATGTTTTAGGGTCACCCCCAAGGAAGCTACAACTCCCTGCAAATCTTATTTTAGGGCTACAACCCAAGGAAGCTAGAACTCCTCGATTTGAGTATAAACTCAAGAAATACTATAGAATGATAGTCCTTCCGCTGTCTGAAACTAACAATTAAGCTCAATTCTTTTGATGATTGCAATTTTGCTTTGTATCTTCTTCAAATGTCTTCTCTATAGCTTACTAGCTCACTGCTTTCAAGCTTCAAGAATATTTTCCTTTAGATCACTACCTCTGGCAAGCAATTAAGCACCTTCTTCACTTCCCTTCTATCACAAAAATGTGTTCAAGATGAAATTGGACATGAACTTACACTTTTGCTCTTTCTCTTTCAGTCACTTATGCAATTTTCATCATGTCACATATGCATAATGACCTAGATCAACTAGGTTTACATCTTATACATGATATTACATTTATTACAATTCACATGTCAACCTACAATAGAAAATATTGCATTTGCAAGTTAGGAAAAGATAAAACAATCAACATGAGACGTGTAGAGGGAAAGACCCAAGAGACTACACACAACACTAGGAAGAGGAACATGCCTTGCAGATTCCAACACACACTTAACCTAGTCCTAAACACTCTTCACAACTTTAGTCTTTTATGAACATCATCCACACACTTTGCAAATTCAAATTAGGTCAGCCTTAAGCAAAAAAATGAAACTTGTAGCATGTCGGCCTTCACAACATTGGCGATACACATGAATGATAAAAATTTACTTGCACTTCTTCAAGATGAGTTGGCATGAACCATACAACACCTTCAAACACTTCATAGACTCCACTGACACTTGAACTTGTGGTGCACATTGCCAACATATCTAAGGCAGCTAGGAAAAAGCATAACCTAGAAAAACATTCATGTTGGACCACAGTCTATTCTAGAGAAGCTAGACAACACCATACGGAGCAAAAAAAAACATCACAAGATATTCAAGAACACTCTCATACATCCCTTTCACAACTTCATGCAACAACAAGTTGGCACAAGCCAACAAACATTGAAACCAGTCACTAGACAACACAATCCTACACTTTGTCACTTATAACTTTTTCTGCTAAAGGAGTATTGACATGAATCTTTAGATAAAACACCTTCACATCTTCATGAACTTAACTTCTAAACCACATAACCATATCTATGAATGTGGAGAAATGTAGAGCCATCCTTTACATCGCTGAGAACAACACAAAAACAACACAAACATGAAACTGTCACTTTCAAAAGCACCTTTCCAGTAACCCAAAAGACTTGAAACTTGGAGCAGGCATTCCCTGACAAAACATGAAGCTATTTTCCAAACCGCAAGAGCAAATAATCATCAGCAAGAAATGCAGAGCATTTCTCAGAGACTTTGGCAATCAAACAACCAGATTGTAACTCTCTTTTGACATCAATGACAACCATACTACAACACTTCAGATGCAAGGCTAGTTGGTATTAGTTTGGAAAAGCTTGACCATGAGGAGTCCATTAGTTCCAATGATGAGGAGTTTGGGGATGATTAGAGGCCTCCCTTCACTACATTTTGACATTTTGTACTTATTTTGATATCATGCTACTCATTGTAATCATCTTTATGATATTTTGGATATAATAGAAATATCTAATTTGACATTTTCATTTGTCAAATTTTATTTAGTATTCAAGTATTTAAAATTTTAGTGTTTACTAATTTAGTATTTACAATTTTTCTATTTTACTAATTTTCCAAAGTTTCATTTGAAATGTAATTCGTATACATCTTTTTATAACTAGTTTTTCAAGTACTATCTGTATATCAGCACCCCCCCTCGTCCCCCCGTCCTCCCCAAACTTAAGCCCTTGGTCCCCCTATCCTCGGAACCCGTCCCCACATCCCCCTGTCAAGAAACTTCGTGGAACACTGGTTTATATCCTTTGTCCATTATCCCTCTATTGGGATCATTATTTACATGGTGACAACATTCTACTTCTAGTTGGATATGACATGTTATTTGGCTAACTACTTGTAATATTTGAAAGCCATGTTGCACCCACATCATGTCAAAGTCTCAGAATTTTTTTCTTAGAGTTGTGAATGAATTTCTCTTGGTATGTTCTATTGTAAATAATTAGGATCAGACACTAATCCATCATAATAATCCACAAGACTTACAACAAGGTTTTCAACATACCAATAAAGAATGTGGAACCTTTAATGATAATAAGGATAATATTGATTCAACCTAGATAGACCTCTATATCTAAAACAACATAGCTCCATAATAGTCATTAAATTGTTTTGACTCCATTTATTAGTTGGAATGCAAATCCTAATGAAGTTGTAAATTTAGGGAAGTGGGTATCACCATTTTTATTTTTATTTTTGAGGTGAATTTTGAATGAAACCTAGGAATTTTGTTTGCTATTAATTCAACTTTGTGAAGATCATCTGACAAATACAAGGAAATTTTTGAAAAGGATGGAAAGATGGGTGAAAGACAAGAATATCCTACTTTGGGCCTTCAACACATTGTTTCAAAATCAAAAACAATTCACAACTTGAAGTAAGCAGTTTACCATGGTTTTATCAGTTATATGCCTTGTTCATTCTATACTTCTCCATGTGTATGCCATTCATTCAAATGGTGGATATGTGCGTCTACACAAACATGTTATGTTAGTCTTAATTGGCATAAACTTGTGGTGTTGAAGGTATGTTTATGTTTGGTATGCTCTTACTAGGTATTGGGGAGGAGTTAAGCATGGTGTTGTTGGGGTGGAGTATAACAATCCAAAGTTGTTCTTTCTATTCAATATTATGGGGTTAGAACCAGCCTAATGATGCCTTAGACAATGTACAAATGAATGGATTGAGTTTAATTAACCCCAAAAATATCTTTCATTTTTATGATGATTTTTACCCATCTCTTGTTCTCGATGTTTTTCTCTTTTCGGTATTGAGGAATTGTAAATCTTCTAGACCAATCCTTAAATAGGCAACAGGGCACATGAAAATAGTGATTATTTTATGGTTCCTTTCCTCTTTGGAGATTGGATAGGCATTCACACAATGTTGTATAGATAAGGGAGCTTTGGGGCATCTTTAGCCATACAAGAATCTTGAAAGCAAGGAGAATTTAGAGCTAGAGAGAGCGAGTTAGGACAAAAGTCATTGTTATTTGAACACATGTGGTCAAACATGTCATCTTTTAATGCTTACTATTTTTGTTGTGATTCTGTTTATGTGGATATGTCATAAATTGATCATCATAAATTGATTTCCCTTCCTAGAGATTGAGGGCATTGTGCCTGCCATTAAGACTAGGTAATCTTCTGAGAAGGCACACTTGCCTAACTCCAAGGAAGGTAAAGAAAAGTTTGAATCATGAGTGTTATCTATTTATAAATCTAAGATGGTCTAGTAGAATTGTAAGCCCTCAAAACAAGGAGAATGGAAATTGGCTATGGGGGGTGACTAGTCAACATAATTCATAGTCGTATCCATGCATGATTGCTTTCTTGACTCGTATCAAAAGCAAGTCCATGCTTGATTGGATGAAAAAGTGTTAAATTTTGCATGGAAAAATTTTGATGGTTGTTATTATGACTTTAAGCATTAAATTGATGGCATATAACATGCCCCAGGTTATGTATAACTAATTTACTTGACTTGTAATCATTTTAAGAAGTCTTGTGTGATAGTACTCTTATACTTTTATTTCATCCTCACATTACAAATTCAAATATTGGTCTTGTTATAACCTCTAATAAATGGATGAGGAGTAACTTACAATCTTACAAATAATCAAGATGTGATGGGTTCCTAATGAGTAACTAGGAATATCTTGTACTTTACAAAGAACGATTTTATAATGGATAAGAGATTCTAAACTTAAGGTTGACCATAGATTGTATGACTAGCTTCATCCTAGTCTTTGACCAAGAATTTATGTCCTTTCATATTTGCATGCTACTTGAGTTTCTTTATGCTTTGCCATATATGTTGTACTTGCTTCCATGGATAGTTTCATCTCTTCTTTTATTGTCCCTGTTACTAAAGTCCTTGTGAAAGGAAGGGTTATCTTGGTTGAGGTTTCTGAGGGAGCACCCCTGTTGTGATTGTACTGATAACCACTCATGTGATGTCCTTTCTCCTTAGGCAATTGGTGGACTAGTAACTACTTGAGGATCTCCTCAACAAACTTGGGAAATGTTGATTTTGACTTACCTAGATATCCCTCTTCTTCATGTACAAGATGTAAGCATGACTATATTGTGGTGTACTCATCTTAGTGTAAGCATAATTTATTCTTATCTTGTGAGCTAGTATTTCATTAAATGATACAGTCTTCTAGGATCATTGACTCTCTTTTTAGGAGGCTTTATTGTAAGAACATTGAACATCATAGTAATTTCCAGTTGTATAGTGGTTGTTAAACTTAAACCCTTGATGTACTTTGATAATTTTGTACAACAAAAATAAACTATCCCTAATAGTTCAACTTTCTATCATGAAGGTTGGTATGTATGTATGTGGGTATGGCAAGTGATCTTTCAAGGGTAGTTTGGTGATATCTGATATTTCATGCTCACATAATATTTGTATCACAGTAGAGGTAGTTTCAAGGGCATACCATAGAACCTTATGACTTAAATGAATGATAAGGTAGATCAAATAAGATTTTAAGAGATTATGTATAAGATGCTAAGTCTGCTTTGAAAGAAAAAGAATTTGTTCTCAGAAGTACTATGATAGTGCCTATGTTAGAATTTTCCTAATGTATCTCATTATCATTGAAAACCTTTTCAATTACTTTATAAGGGTCACTTCTTCATAACCATCCTTAAGATTGTTTAAATGGCATTTTGCATGGAAATATTTGATTGTAGATTTATGATGGCCATGACTGTAAGATCGTAGATTTCTAGACATCATCTTGACTGTATGAAATAATGTCTATATAACAATATACTTGGTTTGGGAGCTCACTAGTAAGAGAATAAATGTAAACTTTGTCACAGGTTATTTTCCTTGAGCATAATTGTTGATTTTACTTAGGGTCTACTATTCTATACTGTGATTTCATTATTGGGTACGAGTGACTAGAATTTTGTGTCCTTAACAAGGAAGCTCTTGTCATGTTGTTTTCATGATTTTAACCAAACCCTGATGTTTGCCTTCCATTGATCCTAAGTAAGATGATCAATTAAGTTCTTGTAATGTTACTGAGATGGTGTATAGGGAATCTAAGACCTTGAGCTCTCTAATCATTGATCACTATTTTATAAGCTCATTGTGACTACTAATACATTCACAAGGAATCCCAATATTAATCTTTAACGATACCTTGACTCTTAATAGTCTCTGTGTCGATTCATTCAGATCATACGTTTCCTTCAATTGTCAAAGCATAGTATCGTATATTTAAATAGCTCCCAAATAAATTCAAAACTATTATTCAAACATATGATTCCTCCCAAATAGAGCAATGACAGTAGTAATATTAATCATCAAAATACTTCAATAAACATGTAGTGGCTACTACATTAATATGGGTGACTTCTTCAGATTACCTACCACGTCAGTCTTGTCTTTCTAGCCAACATCTCATTTATGGGGACCACGACACTTACAAAGATCATTCCAACTAGCACGGACTCCCTTCAAACATATGAATTATTTTGTTCTTGATTTTTCCACAATTTGTAACAACCCTGGTGTTCTTCACAGTAAAATTTCTAATGTTTTCACCTTAAGTGAATAAATCATGATGCCATGACATAGCAATAAAAAAATTTCTACCAATAATGTAAATTACATGCTTAATTGAAATAACACAAATTCCAATTTGGAATTGCATTCCAAAGTAATTATACAAATCTTCCCATAACATAGATATCATATTAAACAAAAATGTCATACAATATTCAATAAGGATTCCATTCCAATATAATAATTTCACAAGTTACAATATTCCAAGAGTGTACACAATTACAAACACAGCTCCACCGAGTTTCTTAGCATAAGATATAGATGGCCCAAGAATCTACTTCTCAAAACCTTGGTCTTCTATCACCTACTGAGGAGGAGAAGCATCACTCAAGTGCTTTTCTGCCAACCACGGACTCATATGCTGTCCCCCACACATCTATCAATGATAGATGACCCTACCCTTCTACGAAGGTATTGGTTGGGTAACCCCGTACGACATGCCACTCTGAGCTTAGTGTTGAGCCCTACATGACTAGGATTTATAACCTATGCTAGGTACCCCTCATTCATTTAAATGGACTGAACTGACAGTGGAGCCTCGGGCAATCACACTACTTTGGCCAAAGTATTTTCACTCAGTACTTCGAGTGAAGGTCTACCATTCACTTACACTATAGCAAGCTCGTTTTGACTTAAGGCCATTATATCTATGCTTAGGTAATCTCTCTCTGAGGGAAACCTACTCCCTAGGATAACCTATCTCTTTAACACAACCTAAGGTAACACAACTCATTAAGCAAAGTACTAGTTCCCTCCCTTCTCTGGATAACAATCCCAGGAGTAACTTACTAACCAACTAGCATAATCAAATATCTAGCTATGAGTATTCCTTAAGATACCCATGTTTAATCATTTCCAATATAATAATAATACCTATGAAAAAAATCCCTCCTATCATGGAGTAAATACAAACACAATGCATGGCCTCATTTGAAGAATTGTCATAACAATAGATAATTCCATTCGAGAGTATCACCTCTTTGACTAAAAGGGTTTAAGCTATGAATAAGCCTTATGATTCCCATGTTTATTCATATCTAGTATGTAATACCTATGCTAAACATAATCCTCCTATTATGGAGTAATTACAAGCATTTCACAAACAATATATGTAACTTCTACTTTCTTTCAAAGTAAACAATACTTTTCTCTAAATGCATGTAACCATAATAGACTTCAAAACAAACAAGAATAACTCTTTCAAAACTAATGCAAATAAAAGGAAGATTATCCTCATGCCTGTGATAAGCTTTCCAATCGACTGGTTACAAACACAACACTTCCAGACAAACAACTAGCCTGGTATTGATCCTCCAACAAAGTCTCAATAACCACTATCTCACAAGTTGGCAAATACTTATCTCAAAATAATAATGAACTCTCTCCAATGCTCAAAGCTCTCACTCACTATATTAAGCAGAATAATGCAAATAGAAATGTAAATAGAATACATAAACTTGCTCAAGGAATACATCCCCAAACAAGTGAACTATCTCCACTATTTATACAGCAATTTGGAGATTACTCGGCCTACAATTTAGGCATGAGTTTTGATAGCAGAAAGAATGCACAACAACACATATATCACAGCTTAAAAGGTGGAAAATATGTAAGTACATACTTAGCTTAAACAGCTACAGATTGACCCTATTGATCGAAAACAACTAGAGACTAATTCAAATCTCCACATGATAGAATTTGGTTTGCAATTCAAAATGGACATCTACAAGTATAAGGATTCAAAGGTGGCACCAAAGCTTCATATTCACACATAGAGTTGGCGCGATTTCCTTTACATTTGAAATAGTCAACATTAGATTTGCAACACCAAGCTTAAATCAACTAAGTCAGAGTATGAGTTAATTCACTTAATAAATCAGTTTGACAAGGTCATCAATATGTATGCGTGCCTTTATAGATGTTGGTTGATGCAAAATAACATGGCACTTATAGTTTAAAAATTCCACGGGTTTCCCATAAAAGGCGTCGTCTTATTCTCTCATTAAACATCGACTTAATGGTTGCTCTTTGTTTGCAGATTACAAACTCTTCTTTTGCAAACAACAAGAGTAAAATGCGGCTAAAGAATATAGCCACATCTTTATCATGCTTCGGCCTTGATTTAGTTTAATAAAGTTGCCTCCAAGTTATCTATGATAATCGACTTCAAACATATATATAGTATTCTAAATATAACACGTCCTCAAAGCTTCTTCTAAAGCTGCGCCATATCCTAGGATGACAAAGTCCAAACCTTCCACATGGCTTAATGTGTTGGCATAAGTTTATATCCATATGCTAAGTTACTAGCAAAGTGCTATATATATTTATAGTTCTATATACCCGACACTATATTCGCCTTGTATCGACTAAATATATGCTTCTAAGGATAGGATTATATATATATATATAATCATATATACATATATATATCCCCTAAAACTTATCAAAAGTATTAGTTGCTAACTAATATATGAATATAGTCATATTTATGCAATTCTGATAATTGCCAAATCAATAAGTATATAAACAAATGTATATATATATTCATATATTAGTTCATATATGTTCATACGTTCAAACGAACAAAGCATGTTCATACCTATATATATATATATATAGTTTATCCTACTTATCAAATTCAAACACAACACACATATATATACACCATGTCAAGTATGTATTCATTCGATATTCAAATGAATACAAACAAGTTAACATTCACATAATATTAGTATATTATATATATATATACTCCTTTATTAAGCATGTACGCTTATGTGTGTATTGTATATGTATACAAACATATATATATATATATATATATATATATATATATATATATATATATATGATAGTCAAATGATCCATTCAGTAACTGAATGATTATGACCATGTGATTATAGCATCATAATAATCATTTATATACATATATGCATATCTATACATATGCCATCATACTCGTATGGACATCCCATAATATCCATTGTATGCATATGTCGACATATGCATATATCCCAATGCTCATTCAACCACACAAACAAGCGCAGTAGCATGAGGAAGGACTCACAAGCTCAATTAGATAAATATCATTCAAGCATGCATTCAATAGTAATCAACACCCTTACTAATGTAGACACATTACGCTAAGGATGACTTACCACTTCCCAACTTAACATTTGACTAGACTCAACCAATCTATTGTGGTGTGTGTAAGCTCATATAGGTTACGTTACTGGTTACCCTACCAAGATCTTCTCCAAAGTGATACTTCCCCTCCACCTGGAGGAATGAACATACACTTGCATCCACATTCTCAAAATATGCCCAAGGTAGTCAACTATTCACAAAATATGCATTACACATAATACATCTCTATAGTTAGAATATTAATTCAATAACCATCCATTTCACGCACATGCATTTCTTCATTAAATGAAATAACGTTCATTCATAATGCATTGATAACAAAGTACAAGCACATTTATTCACCATCAGAATAAAATTTACATTCACATTTACCCTACATAGTAATAGTAACTAGCACTTGCACCAGAGGGGTGCAAGGGTTACACCGATATAATACTATATAAAAGTAAACACGGTAAGAAAGTGTAGTTCGAAATATATTCAAGCTTGTTTGTAAAATTTTAAAAAAAATTGTAATACATATTTGGTGATAGAAAATTGAATGAAATATTTGTATCTATTTCATTTGTGGCAATTGTGCAATCGATGATTTCATGTGTTAGTATGAAATGAGCCGACACATAGTTTGTTTCCTTTTCATGTATTTTGTTCCTACATAGTTAAAGAAGATGTTAGTGGATGTACATTAAAAATGCATACTTGATTTTATGTAAATGGTATAAGTTGTATAAAAAAAGTGAAAGTAAGTGAATTGGAGAGGAATTGTAGGTGAGACAATATAAAATTGTTAGCATGTTAAAAACAATTGTTGCAAAAATATACCAATATAAATCAATCACTTGCACATGATGAAATTGTGAGTAAATATATGAATATGAAGTTGTATAATAAGATGGTAAGAAAAATAAAACAAATAAAGTTTATGTTAGTTACTAAAAAACAACAACCATAGTTGTTACAATTCTACCATCTACATGTTCTTGATTCTTAATTCTTTTAATGCAAATGTTGTGATTGTGATAATTGTTAAACATGTTTCAACCATAATTTGTAATGAGGAAAATTTTCATATCTATGTGAATGGAATATAAGATCTTGTTCTTTATCTTGTGTTGTAGGAGAGGAACTATTTATTGTGCTTTTGGCCCCTAACAAGGTTATTGAAATATTTCATTTTTTTCCAAACCATTTTTTAAGTCTTTTGGTGGGTTATCCATATCTACAATGAAGATCTGTCACATAGATGCTAGTGAAATGAAGGTCATGTTGGAGGTCTTATAGATATCACACATAAATGTCGAGCATGAAAAGGAGTATGTAATTCGATTATACAATGCTCTCCTCAAAACTCGATAAGCATAAATATTTGACATAGAATCTACCTCTACATGTATAAAATGGTGAGACTACCTTACAACTACTAGTCCACAATTGACAGAAAAGACGCACACAAATTAAATCATGGCAAGACATGGGATTATTAGTCTCAAGGAGTTATTAACCAAGCTACCAAATAAAAATATTCATATGAACAAGCATACAATTTAATTATGAAATCTTCTCAATGACTAGCTACTTACTCTCAAGGAATTATTAATGGCGCTGTCAAATTGGCCTTTTAAACACTTAGTGATATTGAATAACATATCATAAAACATATTTTAAAAACTGTGGAGCTAGAGTTCATTGCTTACTTGTTCAGAGTTGGAAACCAAAGCTTTTGAAATTTCTGACATATTAAAGAACATTCTTAATTATTCTAATACCATTTGATTCCTTCACCCAAATTTACCCAACAATGCATTTTGTAAAACTTACATACAGTGATCATGGATAATGCCTTTTGTTTGTTATGTTTATACATCTGACATACAGTAATACTACATATTGACTTATTTGGGTAGCTTAAACTTACATAGTGGCTTTTCATTCAATGCATTTTGTAAAACTTACATACAGTGATCATGGATAATGAAATATTTTATGTGTTATTTTTATACATTTGTCATACAGTAATAATACATATCGACTTATTTGGACAACTTAAAATTACATATTGGCTTTTCATTCAATTCATTTTGTAAAACTTACATATAGTGATCATGGATAATGAAATATTTTATGTGCTATGTTTATACATCTGTCATACAGTAAAACTACATAGTGACTTATTTGGGCAGCTTAAACTTGAAGACTAACAAGCTAATTTGGCATAACATGTGTTGAAAGTCAACACATTTCATCTTTCACAAACATTCATGTGCTCAGGAATAAGTGGAGGTTGGATTCCTTTTGAATTTGGGAATGAGGCCAATATTTTAAGGTAACTAGAAATGAAATTCCATTATAACAAGGGTGGATTCGTAGGGTCAGATTCACTTCTAAATCTAGTAATGAGGCTGAAACTCAAAAGACCAAAATCTAATAGATAAGGTAGAAAGAAAGTAAATGACTTGAGATGACAAATGCATTTTATTTATCTAAAGAATAAATTTAATTTTTGCATGGAATAACTATGATAATTGATAATACATTACCTGTTTCCCAACAGTTTATGTAGTCTTATTATAAGCTCTTCTTCATCTCATGAAATGTTACCTCGTTTGACCTTAGACTAAGGTAATTCAAACATCATAGAATGTTTTAAACCTGAATACAATCAAGGTTTGATTAACTACAATAAGCACAAAATTTTCATAGTTCATGATAATTTTAGATAACAAACTTACTGCCTGTAACACCCCTCCATTTTGGATGTTTGGATCGGCAGTGTTTTCTTTGTAATGCTTTGTTCTGTTTATGCTGTGACTTTGGAATTTGGTTACTTTTGATTGCAATTGTTAAACGATTTGAATGTTATATTTTGATGTGATGTTATTTTATTCTGATGTTATCCTTATGGCATGTTCTGGATTAACTTAGAAGATATTTGATTTAACGATGTTTTATGTTGTTGATCATATCATTGATGTTAAAATCGTCTGTTAGCAATTGTGTATTGGTGAAGGGGACGGGATTGTATCACTCGCTTGCAAGTGCCCTACGATTCTGAGATTTCCTCTTCATGGTGTGTTTGATCATATTATATATATATGCATGTTTGATGTACTCTTTGTTCGCAAGTTGACATGTACATGACATCGACTCCACCTGGGTCACAGGTTTGAGCGTGTCCGTTGACCAACGGTAATCGATTGGGAGATAGTAGCTAGGTTTTTCGTGCCAAGTCGTCACCCTAGTCATAGTGTGTCGTCAGGTTGTTGTCGAGTTAGTTGTTTTAATTTGGTCCATTTCACCTTGAGTATTTATTTAATTTCATATTATAAAGGTTATTAAATGGCGGGTGTAGTTAAAATGAGGTTTAAATGTATCTAGTTGCAATGCTAAATTGTTATTCATTTTATTGATTAATTTGTTTTAATTAATAAAATTAGATTTAGTTTATTGATTAATTAGGGTTGTGTGGCGGGGCGTTACACTTCCATCTATGATGAAAGAGGAAATGAAGGTTATATCTTGAAGAATTGGCATGGTTGATCTACCACAAGCTTTGTCAAGGGTTTACACTAGAAGAGGCACAAACACAAACAATCTATAATTACAAAATTCTCATGTTCGCAAAAGAGGATCTATATGTGCATGAATAAATCTGTGAGAAGAGTTCTAGCAACCATTGCATATACACCATTAGTAGTAGTTGGTATCGATTCAAATTTTGTTAAGCGTTCGAGACCAAGACTGTTTCAACTGTTCAGAATTTTCTTTTCAGGTGTAAGACAATTTTGATGTGAAAATTCCAGCGTGAGACAAAATTTAGGCTGGAAGCTGACACATAATTAAGCTGTTGTAAAAAGAATTAAAAACAAAATTAAATTAATATTTGCATCAAAGTGTAAATACTATCAATATTTGAAGAGACATAATCAACATGTACAATTAGAAACAAATAAAATTATTTATATACTTGATAGTAATAAATGAGAAAAGTAAATGAAGGTTCAATATGTCTCTAGATCATGTGTTGTTGGCCTGGATCTCATTTATGCCATCTACAATGTTAAAATTCCTAAAAATATAGCTTTTTTATATTTTAAGTAGAGAGAGGGACCCACTTCAAACTAAGACTTGCTTGCTCTGTTAGGCTATCATATCTTCTATTTAAGGTACAAAAACCCGATGATTCAATCCTTACACAACATTAAATTGATCTTTCTTGTTTCCTTACAAGGTAATGGAGATTCTAGTTAACCCTGCTCCACTGTATACTCATATCCTTGTTTGTGAGCTATATATGATATCAAACATAGCATTTGTTGTTATATAAAAAATTGGGGACTATTTTCAAATTAAAAATTATATTGAATCCTAAATTCAAGAATGATAAAAAGTTGGCGCAAGCCACAAAGTTGATGAAATTTAAGAACTTTACACACACACATATATTTACCATATATACTATTTATATAATTAATTAAATGGTACCATGTTGGCGTTTAAATTAGCACCTCTGGAGTGCTGATTGTAAACGTTCAACTATTTCAAATGTTTTGCAACACTTCTTCGTTATTTAAAGAGAAGTCCCTCTCTGCTGGGAGCAATGCGTAAGGAAGGGAAATGTAAACTAAAGTTCCTATCTTTTTATGCTTCAGCGGTAGGACACAAGGGTGCACAAACACAATGCGCCGTAGCTAAGATTTTTCTCTAGTTTCTGCAGATCTTAACTACGACTATTCTAGCTTCTATCTATCCAATACCTTCAAGGTAAACAGAGCATGAGGGTAAAGGAGCGGGAATGGGTTGGTTGGATCACCTGAATTCGCCGTCTCCTGAGAATATGACCGAGGCTCTGAACTCTCGGGTATACACCGGGATAAGGTTGGTACAAGCAAACACTCTTTACGGTAAACTAGATCTGAGACCTGCCAAGGAGGAGGGACTCCTATCCGAGGTATGGGCTAGGAAATAGTTTACGAGAAACAACAAATTACGATGCCTTGGCCAGCGAGCTTGCTAAGGAGGAGGGACTCCTATCCGAAGTATAGCTTGGAAGTCAATACATTAAACAACAACGAACGATAACTGTTAATAACAAATGTCCAAGGAGGAGGGACTCCTATCCGAGGAGGGAAATGAAACAACGAGCTATTAGATACAAGACGTGGACACAACTCAAAAAGATTGACCAAAATGCAAGCGCCTTCTGATATTCTCCTTCAAAGCTTCATCAACGAATTACAAAGGTTGGGAAAGCAAAGGCACGAAATCATGCACAATTACAATCGACCAACGAACTCTCATCCAAGAGTGAACAAATATCCGCTTTCAAAGCTGTTGGCAACAATGGCGCAGCAATTTTGCATAGCAAGTAAAAGTTGAACAAACAATGAGCCCAAGGCTCTTATTTATAGAACTCAAAGGAGTGGGCAACCCCAAAATCTCCTTGAGTTAACAATGAGTTCTTGCCAATCAATTAGCAAGATTTATTCCTAAAAAGGGGGAACAAGCAGTTAACTGGAAAAATACTTCAGTTAACTGAAAGTAAACAAAGAGTCAACTGGAAACTACTTCAGTTGACTAAAAGTAAACTAAAGGTGAACTTTAATGAAAGAATCCCTCCAAAAATAGACATCCACATTTAGTGGAGATCTAAGATCCACAAATTATGGAAGCCAATTAGACATCCTTAATCAGTGGGATCTGACAATGCATGATTTAAGGGATATGGAGTTAAACTTGGAAATAGACATCAAGTTAACTCCAACTACATTTAATGCCTTCTTGAGTTGACTTGGAATGAGGCATCAAGTCAACTTCAAGTATCATAAATGCCAATAGGAAGGCAGGACGTCCTTCCTAGGTGTCTTTTCTGGTCAACAACTCCTTGATCCATGTGTTGACTTCTTTTGTTTTTGGATAGTCAATGCTTTGATGACACGACATCTCTTCTTGTGCAAGCTATTGCTCTTGGTAACTTTGGCGGCTTCGTGCTTGGAATGACCTCTTCGCAGTTGGCAAGCCAAGGTGCTTATTGCCATGCGGGAGGTGGTAAAACTGGTTTTTCTGCTACAAGATCAGCCTTTCTTTCTTCTTCGTCCAAAGTAATTGCTGCAGCCCTCCATTGAGTGGGAGATGTATTTTTTTCAAAGATAAAGATCCGCAGACTGCTGATGATGTCTATTTGTTCTCCAGCAATGTGTGTAAGATTTGGTTGGAGAGTTGTTGGTGCAAGGTCTGGTTGTTCAATTGGAGCCCAAGGATGCCAAATTGTCATTCTATGAGAAGAACTCGCCTGTTGACTGTAAACACAGATGTGTTCAGACAACTTCTGAAAAATCCTTGAAAATAGCACCCTGCCGAGAAGTATTTTTTCGAAAAAAATCTGGCACATGGGTTTTGTTCGTGCTTCAATGCTGAACAAACCCAGTTCCTCGGAATTTTGATTCTGAAACTCTTTCGAAAAAACCCCCAAAAATAGGGGCAGCAAGTTTGCTAATTCTGGAAAATTTGTCGAGATGGGTTTCTCTGGAAAATTATGCTGAATCTACCCAGTTGATCTGATATGATGTAGCCTGTTGCTTTTTTTTGTAAAATGCAAGAAAACCTAAGACAAGAAGAGAGGAAGTAGACAGAAGATGGATTGGAAGTTTTTATCTAATTTCCTGAGAAAATCTGTCTCTGAATCCAACCTCAAATTAGCAATCCTCTTATGCTTCAGATCTGCAAGAAATATTGAAGAACGGATGAAAACCTTGTCCAGATCTGTCAATGGCATCCTTGAGAGCTTATGGTTGTTCTTGATCTTTTAACCTGCAATGAAATAATGAAGTAGGATGCCTATACCTTGATTACATAGACTCAAGCCTTAGATCCACAAGTTTGGGGACCTAACTCATGATCAAAAGTGATTTTGGCTTGATCTAAAGTTCCAAAAGGTGATCTCCACTAATCGTGGAGTGTTTTAGCCAAGTTTTGCTCAAAATATCTTGACTTTAGTCAACAACTTGACCTTTGACTTCTTTTAGGCGTCCCTTTTGATTTTTGCAAGTTTTTTATTATTTTCTCTCTTGAATTACCTCAGTTTGATCTTGAATCTGGCCTGATCTGTTGATCCTATGATGTTGCCGACACATTCATTGCTGAGCTGGATCTATACTGAAGAGAAGTGTCTGGGAGACATGATGATGAAAAGCTGAGTTTAGGGCTTCAAAAGAAAGGGCACCTTTTCCAAGAAAGGGCGCTTTTGCTTGTGCCTTAGTGAATTTTCAATCTTTGTTCTCCAGCCTTTTGAAATGACCTCTCATGCTTGGATCTGGATTTCTCATTGATCAGAGAGTCAGATGATTTCACTTGATATCTCACCAGGTAGCCAGCTCCGTTTCGCTAAAGGTGACTGTAGTCAGAAAACTTGGAAGTCATTTTAGGGTTCCTTTATTCAAGGGCGCCCCTGCTTGGAAAGGGTGCTTTTGTCTTTCAGCAAGTTTATCTTTATCTGAAAAGTTGCCTAGTTTGATTCTGATTATTTGTTGACTGCCTCATCGGATGACTGTGCTTGCAGTTGCGTTGCTGAGATCTACCTAGGCTGAGAAGATTGTTCTGGGAGGCCTTTGGTCTTTTGTCAGCATCTAGAGGTCCAAAAGGAAGGGCGCCTTTCTTTTGAAAAGGCTCTTTTTCTTTGATCTTCACCTTTGACAGTCATTTCCTGATATTTCTTCAACTACCTCTTTTCACTTCATCAGCAACTGCTTATGATCGACTCATCAGATGATCTAGATGTTTGTTTCGTTGTCGAGCCAACAAGCAAACGTCGAGGATGACTGCCTTGGATGATCTAATAGACTGCATTTGACCCTCAAAGATCATGGGCGCCCCTACTTGAAAAAGGCTCTTTTCAGCATGTGAACTTGTTTCTCCTTCGTAACATTTCCAGAGTTAGTCAAATTTCGACCTTTTTCAATTTCAGAAATCTCCTCCGTCAAAGATCACCATTTCTTCATGTCTCACGTTCATCGTGTATGGGTGTTTGGAAAAATTACTAAGGCATTTGATTGAATAGTCTCCTCTTGGTAGCAAGGCGTGCATTCTCCAGACTTAGTCAATTTTCAACATTTTTCATTTTTGAAAGTCCCCTCCATCGCAGAGCATCTTTTCAAGCATTTTCACCATGGTTTCTTTGTTGAAGCTTTTGAAGCTTAGCTTTCAGCACCTGGTACTGGCCAATCTGCTATTAATGGCTACGAAGCTCCTAACTTTGTTCCTGAAAAATAGAAATAGACCCACCAGAGTAAAACATGTCTTTTGATGATTCTGACTGGACCAATGTGATCGTGAAGCCTTTTAATCCTATCAAAATCATTTTCAATCATTTCTGGGAAGGTCCTCTTTTCGGGGGTTTCCCTCAAAATAGGGGCGTAAAACCCTAATTTTCAAATTTTCAGAATTTTGCATATGTGTTTCTTGACAGAAACCCACCAAGATCCTATGATTGGTTTGACCTAAAATAGGGTTTACATGGCATTTTAACAAGATTTAGCTCAATTTATATGGAATGCCAAAAAAATTATTTTGGGTACAACATACCATATATACCTTTTATTCATAATGATTTTTCTTATATTATCGTTAATTGGTATTCTTGTATGAAAATTACCTACAAATATTTAAAAGATTTTCAAGCTTGTTTTTTTACGAGAGCCATATTTGAAGTACAAGATTAGAAGTGCCAAAACTAATACTATTTCAAAATTTCCTAAAAGTTGAATATAAAAGGTATAATCAATAATCAACAGAATCTAATAGATATGTTACTGAACTTGTCAATATTCAATTCAACATGAGATCAATATATAAAGTAATTGAAAAAGCCAATTGTGCATGGCTTGTGACTTCAAAAAAATCATCACAACTATGGAAAATATTATGGATTACTCAAATGTACTTATTTTTGTGTGTGTTCTCTTGGTATTGTAGAACGATCTACAACACTCCTGCTTATTTGCAGGGGCTATTGTATTAGCTAGATGATGACAGAGATTGCTAGATTTTTCTGCATTGGTCAATCACTTTTGAGTAGAAGCATGAAAACAAGGTAAAGGGTGGACATAATGTGCTTGCTAGTAATGGTTGAAATTATATAAAAGTCACCCATTCAAAGCAAGCTAAGAAAGTGCAAGGGGAAAGAGAAAAAGTAAAATAATAACCACATCACACGCCTGTGTTAACCGACACTACGATAAAAGGAAGAATCTTTTGCCATGAAATGCCAAGTCAAACGAACTCAACCTTATATATATAATATAAAGGTATATATTATTAATATATAAAAATAGAATTTATAGTGAGCAGGCACTTGGTAGTTGCATGCCTCACACGTCTGTCCTAGCAGTATGCTCCACGTTAGTTATGATATCCTTGGTTTCATCGATATGCACCATTTTATCTAGAAAGTTGTAGAAATATTGCAATGTAGTTTTGTTCATTGTGAACAGATTTAAGCGTCAGTTGCAAGGAGACTGGTGTGGGGTGTGAATATTATATTTCCTTGCAACCAATATTTTCATTTAAGAGGCTGCAAAAATCTTGTCTCAAGCTCAAGAACCTAGTATGTATAAAACCAGGATATTTTTAGAGCTATTTTTTATATTGTGAATAGATTGAAGCAGCAATTGTAGGGAATTTGGTTTTGGTTCATCTTATTCGTTCATCGGCTTATTAAGCCAAAGAGTCACAGAAGGGCTCTAATAGGCAAGATGAACATTCAGAAACAACATATAATTTACTGCATTTATTCCTTCAAGGTTTATGTAATAAAAAACATTCTGAAAGACCAGAAGAATAGATTGTAGATATCCATCTACACAAACCTTTTTCCGCTGGTATGGAATTCACTCCAGGCTGTATATTGCAGAACATGAGCTAATTAACTGGGTTATGAACAAAAAAATTGTGATCCCTGCCTTCAATGTTGACAAACTCAACGTTTGAAATAGTCTTCAATCTTCACACAAATTAAGAGAGGCTTTAAGAGGTAACTTGTATTCTCTAGGAGATAAGATGTGAAGGTATTCAAAAATCTATTATCAAATATACTGATGCTTCCCATGACAGGCCATGGTGAAGAGAAGGGCTTCCTGCACTCCATCCATGCTTGAGAGATGACAAGAGATGGTGACTCAGGAAGAATTTAATGCTAAAGAAATTGATGTTCATGCGAGTTCAGAGAATTGACAGTAGACATCATATCCATACTACATTTAGTAGAAATTTTAGTGAAGGAAAATAAGTATATAAATTGCAAACAGAATTAGAAAGAAGGGCTGCAGAGGCTGAACGTTTTGTCTTTATCCTATAATTAAATCTTTATTTGTAACTATTTAAGCTTCAATACTATTTCAAGTGCATCACCGCTGATTCAATCTATTTATAACAAAATATTGGATTCTTGAACTGGAGACAAGATTTTTGCAGGAAATCCAAGTGACTTACCTCAAGATTCTGCACGCTGTGCTGTCAACGATACCGATGAGAAAAAATGGGCAAAGCTTGCAGAAAAATAATAGGAAACCCTACCAAAGCAGAATCTTTTTAAAAATGAGGCGACCCAAAACCAATCTCCCTACAGCTGCTACTTTAATCTATGCACCATAAACGAAAAGTAGAACTAAAAATATCAGGGTTTTAAAACTACTAGATTCCTGAACTCGAGACAAGAATTTTGCAGCCTTTCAAACGAAAATATTGGTCCAGTTGAGATGAGAACGTTTTAACTGCCTGAAAGTTGTTTTTCCCGGTGTGTCGTTTCGCCCAGCTTTGCTCCCATTCGGCCTTGAGCCTTTTCAGCTTCGACTCCAGGGAAAAACACCATAGCAAGCGACTTAGCTCAATATTTTGCACAAACTATGTCATGCTATCAACGATGGCAATGTGAAAAATGGGCAGAGTTTGGAAGAAAAATCGATAATGAGATGAACCAAAACCAGAAGCAAAAATTTATAAATGATGAGACGAACCAAAACCAGTCTCCATACAGTGATTGCTTCAAGCTGTTCGCAACTGTTCACAATTAATGAAACAATTAATGAAAGTTGGATTGAAATATCACTGACACCGTAGTGGAGTCATTTATGGCACTGCATTCACAAATAAATTTGATAGGATTTTAAAGATTTCCTTTCCTACGGAAATAGATTTGAAACTGAAAACCATTAACCACTTGCAGTTTAACAACGTGAGTGTCACAGGTTTACAGTTCTGTATTATGTTTAGAAACAGCAAACAAAAAAAAGATGGTTTGCAGTGAGCTGCTTCCAGACGTGAGACAGGGTTACGGCAGAAACTTCCCACTATATATAGCCTATCGGCTAAATAGTAATTACATATTTGGGGCGTAACACAATTCCCTTTGAACTTAATTAATCCAAGTCTTGCAACCATATAATCAAACCCGTTCTATGTCTCGATTCTCCTCGGAGAACTCCATGCGGACTCCAAGTCTTTCCTTAATAGATTCGGCACATAAAGCTTCGCTTCTCCTTATAGGATTGTACGCAACTTCCCACTTCTACATACATCGGCACAAAAAGGTTTCCACGTTTGCATATTAGAATGTTATAACACTAAACCATCCCGATAATCTTTAGATAATAACCTTCAAGATAAAACAGTGTAAATATCAAATTTGAATAGAACAATTCTCAGTTACTTCATACACAAACACTGAATATGCCTGTCCGCCACCGTCCAGGAGACATCTTTCAGTCTCGAAGATAGTATTCTTAATGGAGTTTTCTGTCTCCAATAAATTTTGTGGTGAATCAATGTTCAACCAACCAAAAACCTATTTTTTTCTAAAATCAAATCCAGCTTGCTTGCACAATCCTCCTGCAAACTCTTATTCTTCTCCCCTTCGTAACTCCTCCTGCCTCCTTGAATTCTCATTTTTCCCCTTTTACTTTAATTTAATTACTTTTGAAAATCCAACAAAAGTAACTTAATTAATATATTTAACTTTTTTAATATCTTAAGTTATTTTTGCACTAGTAATTAATTTAAGGTGTCTTTATATTTTGACCTTTTCTTGACAACTTAAAAGTTAATTGTATAATTATATGCTGACTCAAAATTGGAGATAGTACAAACACCTAAAGAACTACATGCCTAGATCTACAATTTAATAAATACCTCAAACGACTAGATGCCTTGGACTAAGATTGGATGAACACCTAAAGGACTACGTGCCTAGATCTAAAATTAAATAAATACCTCAAATGAGTAGATTCCTTGGTCTAAGATTGAATAAACATCTCAAATAAACATATACCTAGCTCTAAGACAAGTGCAAACAACATGAGATTCCTTGGATGTCAAACTTTGATTTGTTACCAAACATTGAGCTCGGTTAAGGGATAGATAGACAAATATGTATCCAATCAAGATAACATATGTCTTAAGGAATCAAGAGTGATCCCATAATAGTGTTATCCCACATTTTATTTTGAGTGGAATGCTCAAATCCAACATTTTTTAATTTATGTCAATTATAGTGAATAGAATTTAAGGATGATGTAAACTAATGAGTTATGAAATTTTCTATATAGATCCAAGCTATAATTTATTTTAAAAAAAATTAAGAGTTATTTGTATTTTTTCTTTTACTGACATTATTTCATAAAACATAATTTTACTACAAATAAAAAAAAAATCATCATTTATTGGAATTAGATCATCAACTCCAATGTCTAGAGCATGGATAATTTTTCGTATTTTTTAATTAAATATTTCATTTATTATCAATTTTTGAATTAATACTAACAAAAACTTCAATCCTATATTTTCGTAACACATTTCTCTTAGCATATATATATAAAAAAAACTTTTTCCATTGAAACAAGCACATCTATGTGGAATGTAGCACATTTTCTCATATTTTTCTAACCATGTTTGCTATTTTTCTTAATGTCTTGAAGAGAGGTCGCCATTTTTTCACAATAGACCTCCATTTATTACAAAATATACATACAATATGTATTATGTTTTCTTTAATATATATAAAATATTAAAGAAAACATAATACATATTATATTTTCTTTAATATATATAAAATATTAAAGAAAACATAATACATATTATATTTTTTGTAAAGTTGATTCTAAGGGCTACATACCTACAAAATGACATTTCCAACTGACTTCATTTGATCTCCCAAAAGGTGAAGCAATCTTTTTTTGTCAACATTTTGATAGGTGTGGAGAAAACTCCATTGAACATTTGATTTAAGCTAGAGGGTTTTAGCCAAAGGGGTTTGATCTAACCCCCTTAGATGGAACCCCTCTAAGCTTAAATAATATTTTTTCTAAAAAATGTGTTTTCAAAGAAAAATCAAGATGTCCTACAAATGGGACACACTATTGTGCTTTAGCTAGAACAAATTTATAAAATGAATGCATTTTCCTTGAATCAAGAATTTTAACATCATGAAATTATGCTTACTTAGCATGTAGATCTTTCATTGTGGTTACATACCACTAAATCCATCCTTAAGCTCTATTGGATTGAAATGGGAAATAATGAAAGTAAGAGTGGGAGACACTAAAGTATGGACTTACAATTAGGCATGTGCAAATAAAATATAGATTTTGATGAGCTTATTAGCAACTTACCAATCAATATACTCACCATCATATGATAGTCTCAAAACATAGAAAATGTGTGTCCCCTTCTTAGGAGTGAGTGTCGGTGGAGACCCTTAACCTATTAATTCCCATAGGCTAACCTGGATGTTTCAAAGAAATAATTAATTAATTAAATGTAAGTTGTATTAAATTCTTATTATTGCAGGCAATTTTGGTTGAATTAATTGTTTTATTAAAAGTAAGCATTTAAAATAAAGTGACTTTTCTCAGGCCCAAAAGTGAATAAAAAATTAAAACGGATCATTTTGTGAAAAAAAAAAGAAGTAAAGTTTTGGATGGATATAAGAAGAGATTGCAAAAGGAAATTTCACATCCTTTGTTGTCTTAATCTCTTATTGGGAAATTTGAGCAATTTTCTCCAGCAAAACCGTAGGACAAAAACCAAAGGGGGAGATTGGTTTCGGGGAAGAATTTCTCCCTAGCCAATGCAAAGGATTGGTTTCAGGGAAGAATTTCTCCCTAGCCAATGCAAAGGTGGATTCACACACAATTCACATGCAAATTGTTTGAAAGTTGAAAGTTTGTGCTAAAGAAAGATATATTTCTAGAGTTGATTTTGTGTTGAAAGGTAAATTTATTGAGATTTTGAAACAAATAATAAATTTGTGTGGATCATATTGAAGATTTTTACGTCCAAGGTGTTCCTTATATGAAGTGAATGACTTGCTTCTGAAAATCAATGGTTGAAAATTGTGGAGAAGGATGCAAGACAATTGAAATGATCTCAACCATCAATTTTTTTAAAATATAAAAAATATAATATATAATTAAAGAAAAACAACTACATTCTTATCTAGTCTTAGCTTTAAATTAAGAAAAGACAGGATAAAAATTGTTTTTTTCTTTTAAACTTTTTAAACTTAGATTTTTAGATAAATAATAAGTTTTACTTTTTTATTTAATCATTTATTAACTTTTTTAGACTACAAGAATCAAGTAGCCCCACCTATAAATTGCAGTGTGCTTGGTAACCTTGTGACCTCTTACCTGCAATAAGATACTTTAGCCAATCGAGCTAGGTCCCCCACCCTTAATCATTTAAATTAACTTATAAGTTTATTATTTGTTATTAATTTTTTTAAAATTATTATGTTTATTAATATTTAGACTTTGATATATTTTGAATTTTCATTTAATTTATTTTATTTTAGTTTTTAATTTATATTTAAGTTTGAAATTTATTTTTATTATTTATATCTTTTTATGAAATTACAAATAATAATTAAAAAATATTAGAATTAATTTAATTTATAATTATTTATCTTATTAAAACTTTAATTATTGTAGAATAATTTTATTTTAGATTTTTGTTATAATTCATATAATAAAATGAATTTCAAACTTAAAATATAAATTAAAATTTATAGAGTGAGAGAGATAGGTAACTTTTGATTAGTAGTTTCATGCCAACAATCCAAGGATGACACATCCTAGGGATTTATGCTTAGGGTTAGATGTCATTTAGTTAAGGGTGTGATATAATTCACCTTTAAGACCTCTTCAATGTGCCCATTGCACACTTAGGAGGAAAATAGATATAGAGAGAGAAAGAGAGAAAATAAAGAGAGAAATAGAGAAATGGAGAGATACAAAAATAGAGGTATAGATATAAAGGAATAAATATGGAGAGAGGAAGAGAGATAAAGAAAGTGAGAGGAAAAGAGAGAAGATGAGAGACATAGATAGAGATAGTCACATAAACAGAGATAGAGACATAGATAGATAAAGAGAAATAGGAGAAAAATATATATAAAGGTCAAGAAATCAAGAGATAAAGAGGGAAAGGGGGAGAGAGGAGGGAGATAAATAGGTATAGCAAAAAATAGTAAGGGGAGAAATATAGGGAGAGGGAAATAGACAAAGAGAAGAAATGAGAGAAATCTAGATAGAGGAAGAGAGAAGGGAAAACAAATAGAGAGAAATAGGGGAGAGAGAGGAAGAAAGAGATTGAGATATAATAAAAATATAAAGAGAGGGAGACAAAAATATAAAGATCTTTCTTTCTCTTCCCATATCTCTATGATATCTACCCATATGTACTTCTCCTTACCTCTCTCTCTCTATATATATATCTCCCTCTCTACCTCTCTCTATATAACTTCCTATCTCTATATTTCTATCCCTTCATCTATCCCTCTCTCATTCTCTCCCTCTCTTTGTGTCCCCCTCTTTCTATCTCTATTTCTCTCTCCCTCTCTCCATTTCCATCTCCATCTCCATCTCTATCTTCCTCTCTATCTCCTTACCTCTCCTTACATCTCTTTCTCTCTTTCCCCTCTATCTTTCCCACTATATATATCTCTCTATCTCTCCCTCTCTCCCTATCACTCTCTCTTTCTATATTTCTCAACATCTATCCTCCCTCCCTCTCTATCTATTTATATATATCTCTCTCTATCTCTCCCCCTCTCTCTATTCATTTTCTATATCACCTGGACTTTATCTCTCACTCTTGCCCTCTCTATTTCTATCTTTCCATCTCCCCCTCTTCCTATCTATTTACAACTCATTATCTCTATCTCTCTATCTCTCTCTCTTATTTACTCCATCTATCCTACTCTCTCTACCTCTCTCTATATATCACTTCCTATATATCTTTATATTTCTCTCTCAATCTCCCCCTCTTTCATTGACTCTCTCTCTCTCCCAATTTATATTTATCTCTCTATCTCTCCTTTATATCCCTATTTTCCCTCTCCCCCTCCCTATCACTTCCTCTTTCTATATCTCTAATTCTCTCTCCTATCTCTATTTATCTCCCTCCATCGACCTCCCTTTCTATCTATTTATACATATCTATCTCCCTCTCTATCTCTCTCCATATCTCTTGTACTCATACACACACATCTTGTTTCTCTCTCCCTATCTCTAGCTCTATCTCTCCATATTTAAATTCTTACATATCTTTCTCTATCTCTATCTCATTATCTATCCATCTCTCTTTACCCCTATATATTTCCCTCTCTCTACCCCTCTCTATATACCACTTCCTATCTCTATATTTATATTTCTATCTATCCCTCTCTCATTCTCTCCCTCTGTCCCCCTCTATATATTTATCTCTTCTGGGTCTATATCTATCCCTTTGTCCTCTCTCTTCATCTCTCCTCTCTCTCCATATCCCTCTCCTCCATCTCCATCTCCATTTCCATGTGTGTGTGTGTGTGTGTGTGTCCACATATCTCCCTCTCTCTCCCTATTTCAAACATATCATTCGCCTATTGGTAATGGAGCCTTATTAACTTCTCGATTCAAAGGTTTTGTTTTATTGTGTTCAGATCCCTATAAGTAGATGCATATTTGATTTGAAGCTATCACTTCTCCATTGAGACCTTTGTTGCACAAACAAAATCATTTTTTAAATAGCCTACCAACTGACCTCATGTATACTACACAAATGTATGTAAACAATAAACCAAAAAATTTCCTAGTTGACCATCCACACTTCTTCAGTGTACCCATTGCACACCAAGGTGCGATTGCTAGTCTATATATATATATATATAGAGTGTGGTTTTCATACCCTATTATATTTGCACTCTCATTTTAGAGACAATAGTGCAGAATCCAGACTATATCAGCGAATATCCAGCTGTCGCATTATACTCAGCTTAGACAGCAAGTAAAGAGATATGCAGCATGTTTTAGCCACCAAATGAGCCGTCCAAGGAAAGAAAGAAGTGGTTGTTATTTGGAGTATTTTGATCACAATATGCTAGTCGTCCCTTTTATATGCCATTTCATTTTGTGCATGTTGTCTGTTCTAACCAGTAAGGAAAAATAGAAATCTGGGAAATGATTAACCCAACCATCACCTATTGAAAGATCCAGAATTGCTGCGTACACATAATATCATCAGCAGTTAATTTGTTAGTGAAGTTGCATCCAAAACTGGGCATAATTTGAACGATTTCAGACTGCTGTTATCAAATCGGAATTGTGGGACAGAACTGTAACAAGAAGTGGAAGTAAGAACAGAACTTTGAGAGTGAACACAACTTGTTTTAGCCAGCAGAAGCCTGCAACAACTTGCAGTGGTATAAAGTCAGAATTATCTCTAATTAATATTTGTTACTTTGTATACATTGTAACTATTCTCAGCAATGTTGAATTGGCCAACTGTTTGTCAAAATGTCCATGAATGATTCAATATTTGCAAATGATTGTTAAATTATCCATGATAATAATAAATAGTTGCAGTTGTTCTTGATCATAAAACTCAGAATTATTGTTTGGATACAATGTTCTACTAAGTGTTTGAGGAAATAACTATGAATTAAAAGTTAGACAATTTGAAAGCTTGTTGAAACACCCTCCCTAAAAAAAAATTCTCATAAATCTTTCATTGTTTTTGAATTTTTTTTGACAAGTTTTGTTTTTTAAATGTTAATTTTATTGGCAATTTTTTTAAATCACTAAAAATTTGTAGAAAATCTTGGTAAGTTTTGAAGAAAAATAGGCAAATACATTAATTACCATGGTGAATTAAAAAATTAAATTCTTATAGAAAAAAAAGGGCCTAAGGATGGCAGCTGTCAAGTTTAAGGTGTAGTGCTATGTCTATAATTCTTTAATTCCTTAATATTTTAAATCAAACATTGAATATTTTAAATCAGCCTTAAATTATTTTTCATCAATGTTGATTTTATTTATAATCTAACAGTTTGGGTTCTATTTCGAGCCCCATGGGCATTGGAGCTCTACAAGTGCATTTTGGCCCATGGAATTTAACCTCAGTCATTAGATTATAAATCTTCAATGATGCAAATACAATTTCAGGCTTGATGGGCATTGAAGCTCCATGGGTACATTTTAACCCATGGAATACAACCCTAGACTTTAGAATATAAATAAAATCACTGGTGGTGATTAAAAATTGGCAATATGGACCTGCAATAACCAATAATTATATAATATTATAGGGAATTAATTTCAATTTCTACTATAGTCTATAAATTTAAGCAAAAATCTGATCTAATTAGGTATTGAATATTGTGGCAAATTTTTGAGTTTAATAGTTTGAAAAATTACGGTAGGGACAGTACAAAAATATATATAACACTTGTTTCTATGGTTTTGTAGTATATTCACTTGGACTAAAGAGTAGTTGGTGTCTTATGCTTTAAGGCCTACTCACTCCATTACAACATTGATTTACATTGTTTTAGTATCAAAAGTTTATTAAATCAGTGTTACAAGACTCACCTAGACACGACAAGTCCCAAGGCGAGCCACCCTCAACAAGTTTAGGAGACTCGAAAGTTGAGTACTCGCTAGACTCGCCGAGTCTAGGTGAGCCTTGACCCAAAGACTCGGCCATTTCAATTTTAAATTTTTTAAAAAAATTAAAAAATTTCAATGCTTGTTTGGTTTATGACATGCCCATCTAGGATTTACAAAAAAAAAATATGAAAATGGTGTGCGCCATGAAGGTTTGTGTGGTTTTGAAGGCCTTCATTTGGGCTCGGTGGCAAGGGCTCCACCCCTCGACCCTGCCCTGTATCACGATAGGGAACACACCTGAGGCACTGACCCTGGACCCCACGCGGGGCACTACCCCTCGACCCCACTAGGGGTGTTGCCCCTTGACCCCACTAGGGGTGTTTCCCCCAAACCCCCACAAGGGGTGCTACCCCTCAATCTCGTTGGGGTGTTTCCCCCAAACTCCCATCAAACCATAAGTCTAAGCATGTAATAGGCCAATGATGAATCATGATCATAAACCCTACAAAATACATATCCCCTTGTTGCAAATCTCTACATATTCATAGTCAAAGCCACAATCAAGGATTATCTTGTTTCATACATTGGACAACTTGTTTAGTATACAAGGACGACCATAGACAAAGTTGGCATGCTACAATCATTGTAATGTTGAATACAAGTTAAGTCATTGTTGGCAAGAAATGCCATTTTCATAATGCAAAAATGTATCAATCATGCCCTACACAACCAACTCATAGTATAATCCTATCTATTAGTATGCTAGTTAAGGTCAAACTAGAACATAACCAGTTATTTTTTTACTTAACCATTCTTGTTTGCTAATTAGCTTGACAACAAAACATGTAGTCTTGAAGGCTTCAAGAAAACTTTAATAATAAATTCCCCACTTGAATATACACACCAATCATTGAGACACAAGCAAATATCATGGCTACATCATCATCCAGGACCTATCCTAGACGCTGACACATGACTTGTCGTGATGTTGGGATGAGTAATGCAAGCTCCTCTGAGCCATAGACTTATATTTTTAGTTTTAATATTTATTTTGATGCCATGGATTTCATATTCCATGAGTTTTGTATACATTTGACAATATTTATATATCTAAATGTGTTATTTCCTGCAACTAAAATTTGTGTTTATACTTATGTGATCGATCTATGTTTGTGTATGGGATCAAAGTAGTTTATATTTGATGAGGTTGTTGTGTCTTTAAGGTTTATTTATTAAAGGGTGCATGACACAAGTTTTAAATCCTTAAAAATATTTGAATTTCTTTGGTTTTTCAATTTGTCAAGTCTGCGCCAAGTTTGAGCTTCGAGTCCGAGTCTAAGTCAAAAATTAGTTTGTCAAGTCCAAGGTGAGTCCAAGTCTTGTAACATTGACCAAATCACTTTGTTTTACTCTTAAATACGCCAAGTTAGGATTAAAATGAGTTAATAAAGAGAGAAAATCAGTCATGGTCTCCATTTATGCTTACAAAACTCAAAATAGTAATTCGGATTTTCATATTAGAAGTGTTCATCACTATCTACTTAATTTGGACATGGCATATTGCTCAATGCCTAAGAGAATACAAAATTCATTTCTCGCTTCGTAGTGGTTGCAAACTTGAAATGTTGGATAGGGTCAAGGCAATTCAAAATTAAATCATTGATGCCTAAAATTAGGTTTGTGTAAAGTGAGACCATGTCCTATACTTCATTAGGATTGAATAGTAAAAGGCCCATATTTGAGTAGATCTTTCCATTAAACCTTCAATGCACCCAGTTTTTAGATGTAATCAAATAGTCATTTATGTGAAACTTATTCTCCATATGGGAAAATTATCTCAAGCATTGAATTACCCAACACATGACTTTTAGTGTGCAACAAGATCCATGGTCACACCTACTTTTGGAAACCTAGCACTAGTGCACAAGGACCCTAATGCACAAAACTGTGGATTATACTTTGCATGGAGCAGTTGTAGTGTGTTGAATATAAGGAAGACTAGGCTATTGTGTTAGATACTTATGGTTATAATACATGTAACAATCAACAATGATTGTGTTTACAACCTCAATTTGACTATCCATGTAAGAATAAAACATGCTTATCTTATTCTTATGTTGAGCATCAATGGGTCCAGACAAGTACTTCAAAACACAAAATAAATGCCAATAAACCCAAAATGAAAGATTTAATGCAACTTGTTCTCCAATGGTGGATGCATTTTTGTATTTCTACAGCTCAAGAGTGCTAATCTCATCAAATTGAATACCACCATGGCAGAGTCATGTCCTTGGAAAGTCCTTGAAGCCCACCAAGAAAATCCATTGTAAATGTGTGCTACAGTTGCAAAGGAACAAGCAAAGGTTGATATGTTTCAAGCTTCCTAATAATAAGATTTGAAATCCTACATAGCATAGATCCTCTGAAAATTTTTGCATGTCTATAGAAAACTTAGGCCAATAGACATATCTTTGTTGGTTAGCAATATTCTGATGCACCCCCAAGTTTCCTGCTATTATTTCCTTATAAGCCTTGCATGAATTGTGCCCAATACAAGCCTACAAGAACAAATAGCATTAAGTTTGAACAAAATACCCTCCAAAACATGAGAGTGTGGATAAACACAATCTTCTAAATTATTAGCATGAAAAACAAATGACGATAGTTCTTGGTCATTTACATATGAATCATTTAAATCTACAAAACTAAAATGAGCAAATATAAGATTCAACGTAATGAGAAATTTCTACAAATGACTATTTGCATAATCACCAATTAAGTTTAAAAGTACCATGAGGGGTTGCAACAAGTTCTTTGTCATCATCTACATCAAAATTATCAAGTGGCAATATGCAATTGTATTGGATGTAGTATGTAACATTCATGTATTCAATGATCAGGTTGAAAAGTTGAAGAAAAGTCACCAATTTAATGCCATGAAGAAAGTTACCCAATGGCAAGCATAACTGGGTTGAACAACTAACAAAATGTCATCCATTTAATGTCATAAAGAAGGTTCCCCAATGGCCATCATAAGTCATCACAAATTAGAATGTTGGCTTATAATCTAAATGAACTATAGTTCCCATGTCCAAGAGCTAATTTTGATACTCATTGAGAAACTAAACTAGTTCATAGATTATTCAATCAAAAATCAAGTATATTTATATCATCATCCACTCAAGGAGGGTTCAATATTGAAATATTGGTTGAAATCAGACACTATCAACAATTAGGCATTGCAACAATGTTACCTAATAGAATGAAAATATTTCTTAGATAACATGTTAAAGAAATTTTATTCGGCTACAAAGAATGAAGAAGACTTGCAATCTTTTAGCATATTAGGACCCCTACATCCTAAACTTCTATTATTATTCTATGACCATTGTAAAAATCATAGTTTAGTTATTCAGCTTGAGTGCCTATTCTTAATGTGGCACCAACCCTTAAGCATTAGGTTAGAGTTTGGGATGCTTATATATGGAGTTTCAATGAAGAGATGATCATCTTGAATTACATTTTGTATCAGAGCTCTACACTTAAGGAGGTTGCCCCTTGAGGAGGCTCACAGTACTTTGTCTTTGATTCATATATAAGCATATTTGCAGTTCATTGAGCATCATGTTCTTTTTTCATGTTGTTGTTATGATCATCTTTTGCATGAAGGTTGTACCAAGTGGTAACATACCTTTTTCCAAAGCTAGGTTCCACAACAACAATAATATTTAAGTGGCCTATTGCAACTACCCATTGTATGCTCTCACCTCGCCTTAATGAGATCTTGGTGATTAGAAAGTGGTGAAAGTAGTGGGGTAGTAAGTGCTTTTCAGCCACATTCTTTCCTATAGTAGTGGCCTAAGTTAGAAACCATTTGTATTACAAAGTTGACATTGTTGGCTAAGCATGTTTCAATGTGAAGTGAGGTGGGAGAGGACTATACCCAAACCTCAAATAGCATCTATAAACAAACTTGATATTCCACATATCTTTAGGCATATTGGAAGACACTCTAGGGTTAAGAGAAACATCACTATAGGAAGCCATCAATAGTTTGAATCTATGGTGCACAAGTAGCTGGTTAGCCCTAGCAAGTTACTCTCTTTGTATCTCAAACAAAGGATAGTGCAGCTATAGGTACAATGGAATCCTTCGTAGTTAACTCTAAAATATTGGACCAACTCATTATTTACAAAAGAGATAAGTATATTAGAGAGCCTACAAACTAGATGTAAGAGTTGGTATAGAATACTCTACACCATGCAATATTTGGCTAAAGATTATAGCCACCCAAGATCTAAGAACCTCATGAAAGCACAAGAGAGATCAGTTATGAGAGAATAATGCTATTCCATCAAAGGATGCAAATGATAGATTATGATTGTAGATTATGATTGTATGATTGTTGATTTACACATGAGACCACCTAGTTATATAGCCGAGGTGAGACATAAGATTAGACAAGATCATGACAAGTGTCTTAATCCTATGTCATGAGACGACTAATATTAAATGACTTAGAATACAATCATTAAATGTCAAAAGAGAAGAGAAGATCTAATGACAACTAACAACCTTCTAGAAATATTCCCTAAGACCTAAGTAAACTTAACGTGTAAATAGGACCCACTAGTGAACTAATCTAGTAAAACACCTATTTACACCAACACCCCCCCTTAAGTGCAACTTAGGGAGTAGAAAATTATTATGCAAATGATGCAAGGATGGGTCTCAACTACGAGGCCATGTTAGGTACCCATGCACAAATGCAATCTCTCACAAGCGGAGAAAAGGAGAAAACCCAGTGGGACAAAACTCCTCCCCAAAAGAGATGAAAACAAAATACTCTCACTGAAGAATGAGAAAGAAAAAACCCCATGCAAGGAAAAATACCCCCATAAGAGAGAAGAGAGAACATGCAGCTCCCCCCCCGCCCTGCTCAATGTAGAGTATCTTGAAATGATGGTAGATGCTCAACATTGAGTGCAGAAGATGATCCGATACTGCCAAACAACATTCTTCCCCTTAGGATGAAACAAAACCAAGATGGTACGCAAGATGTCTTCCCATTCCTTAAAGGAAAATGAGGGAAGATGAATGATGTGTGATGTCTCTAAAGAATGCTCAAGTGTATCCATGTCAATGTTGAAAGTTGTTACACTCCAAATGTAGTGCCTCCCATGTTACTTTTTGCCTACGATACTTTTTGTGTGTTTGATGCCATTTAGACACTGGTTATGTTTGATGCATACTCGAGACTATATTGAAGACTGTTTTATCACGCTGTTTGGTTGGTTGAGAGTTCTGCTTACTAGACTTGGTTGTTTATGACATTGTTTTTTTTATATGTGGACATATGTGTTTGATGTTATGCTTATGGAGTTGTTTACTTATCGTTTAATGATGATGTTGTTTAGAATAAGGTTATGGATTGAGGTTCAGGTGAGAGGGACGGTGTTGCATCACTCATCCGTGAGTGCCCTACCACACTGCAATTCTCTCTCATAATGTGTATGGCTTTGGATATATATGTTGTTTCGACACTTGTTTTTTATGCAGGATTGCAGGTACCCAGTCTCGATTCCACCTGCACTGTCAGGACAGGGCAAGCCTCATAAATCCCAATGGGTATGAAGTTGAAAATGGATTTGACAAGAAAGCAACCCTGTCTGTGTTCGTCATCCCATCATTGTTTGACAATGCCGTCTGTCAGTACCCCGTTTTGTTTGGTATCATTTGGTCTTATGTCGTTCGTTTTAAGTGTTAGTTTTAATATGTTAATTGTTTGATTTTGATGTGTTATCATTATTGTTGGAATTAATTTAATTAAACCATTAAACTTAATTAGTAAGGTGATTTGTGAAATTACCAAGAACTTAATTAAATATTAAATTAGTTTGAAATTTTTTAATTTTGTTTGTAAGAATTAAAAGAATATTATTTTAATTCTCGATATTTAATTTTCTTAATTATAGATAGAAAAATATTTTAATTGCAGCTTTCATTTAAATTTTTAATTAGCAATTAAATAATATTGTTTATTTAATTAAATAATATTATTTATTTAATTGTTATTAAGGATTAATTCAAAAATAAATATTTTATTAATTACTTCATTTGGTAAATTTTAAAATATATATATAAATATAAGTATATTTAAAAGAATCCTCAGGAATCCAAAAGGTTGATTTAATTTAATAAGGTGATGTAATCACTATCCCATAAAATATTAAAAGTTTTACCATAGCAGAGATAAGTATGATATAATTTTTACAGTTAAAATATTGAATTAAGAATGAAATTTTCTCGGCAATCAAACTATTAATGGGGGTAGATTTCTAAATTCCTTAAAAGAATGAATTTTCCTCCAAGTGGTAAAACGAGGTAAAATGCATGTGTCGAGTGTTAGTTTGAAAATTGTGATTATGCCACCTATTCTCTTTGTTTTATCGAGAAACTAATGAATTTTTCCTTAATTAGCCGATAGGCTATATATAGAGTGAGGTTTCAGCCGAAACCTGTCTCACGCCCCAAAAACCTCTTTACTGTCCGCTAAACCTCGCTTGAAAACAGGCTGTAAAAATAAGTGGGAACTTTCAGTCGGAAACCTGACAGACGCCTGAAACCGGTCTCCTGCCCAATAAACTTTTGAATACAAGTTGGAAATGCAGTAAATGCATTCAAATCAGATAAAATCCGATCTTCAAGTCAAATCAGATTAGAGTAGGCGATGAAATCAAATTTTAGCTCGCAATCAATATTTTCCTACTGCAAAAAATCTTGTCTCCAAATCAAGAATCAGATATTTTTAGATTTACTTTTGTCCTGTTATAAATAGGTTGAAGTGGCAGCTATAGGGAGATTACGTTTGGTTCCTCGCATCTCAAAGAAATTTTTGCTTTGACAGGAGAACACAATTTGTGCAGAGGTAAGTGACTTGCCGTTTCAATGAGTGTTTTGTGTGGGAATCTGTATGCAAGATCATTTTTTGTTGAGTTTTATTTCATTCTAAAAGAGTAGTGTTTTTTTTCTGTTAAACGAAGGATTTGTGTCCCTGAAAATTTTTCTTTCCAAGAGTCTTATGGTTTTCGAAGGAAACATAAAAGGAGGGCATCACGACTCATGTTGAAAATCCAAGAAACAACAATAAAAAAATAACATGGAACAAATTCTTAAAAAAATTTAAAAGTCACAAACACAAACAGAAAGCAAGGGCTACCGAGTAGAATTAGGAAGAAGAATCAAACTAAAATCCCCAATTTTAAATTAAAAGTAGGTTGGATTATTGCATAAATTGCTCGTACAAAACTTGCGCACTCATAGAGCGGCTGGACGATTAATCCTCCCAGATATCAGATTTACAGTTACCTCACTACAAAAAGAATTGCAGGTTTCATCCACAACCATAGAGCCTTCATCCATGCCCACAAAACTATCTTTGTCTTCATCTTCATTGGATAATATTATTTGTAGACGATTAATACTCTCAGCTTGTAAATTTTGAAGACAGCTTGACTGTTGCTGCCACCTGCTCCAGTCTTGATTTCATGGCTTTCCAAAGTTGGAAACTTTCATCACTCACCATCTCTGCAACTACTTCCTCCTGTTCAAAACAATTTGAACATTTTTGGTCACTCGTTACCTCGTGTTACCTAGTTTCTCCTGTTTAAAACGATTTGTCGGTAGCCCATTTGGAAAGCATTTTGACATCTTGGGTGAGTTTTTGTTCCAAGACTTGGGCTTTCTCCATATTGCTCTCTGGCCTCCCAAGAATCTTGACTGCAACATCCTCTCAATTGTAGGTGCCCCTGTAGAGCTTCTGAAATACTTTCTTCTGTGATAGGTTTTCTTCCAAGATTTGAATCGAAACCTTCGCATTTGCACAGACTACATACAACCAAAAGCATCTTACCTTGATCGATTGCCACCACCTCTGCAGTGCCAAAGATATTACCATCCTTGCATTCAAATCTAACATAAAATCCAACTACCAATTGTGCTTGCAATCATGATTTAGAGGAAACAAAATTTCAAGGTCACGTTATTACCTTCAAAAGCTCAACAGCTGCTGCTTTAATCTATTCGCAATAAACAGAAAGTGGCTCTAAAAATATTGGGCCTTCAGATTTATTAGATTCGCGAGTTCCAAACAAGACTTCTTGCAACCTCTTAAACCAAAATATTGATTTTTAGCTACAATTTATTTTGATGCCCCACACCAGTCTCTCTTCTCTTGCTGCTTCAATCTATTCAGGATGAACAAAAAATATAATACTAGATATCTGCCATGAAATTTAGGTGTTTTATCATACAATTAATGTTCTGAACGCACCTGCTATAATCTCTGTTAATGCAAGTTCTGAAACAAGAAATTTTGTTTTACTGATCCTATTTTTTATTTTCTGGTTTGTTAAAACTTTGGGGATAAATTGCAAATACCATCTAAATTAAATAAGACATTATAGTGGTATCTTGTTAGGATGGTATTAGTTAAAATAATTTGTTTACAAAATAGTAAAACTGTTTCGATAACTTCTACTTGCCCGTAAATGAAATTGAAATTCTTGAAATTGTAATCCAAATTAAATGAAATTGAAATTCTTAAAATTGTAATCCAAATTTTAGGTTTACCTGTACCATGGATCGAGGTGTGCTGCCATAGCCACAAAAGTTGATGTTGATATTGAGTTTTCTCAATTAGATCACATACTTGATTTTCTATCACTGTATAATCAGTTTCATAATTGAGGAGTTGTTAACATCAACATGTTCTTTGTTATTCTCATAATTTTTATCTAAATCAATGGTAGTGTTCATCAAAGTAACGGCACAAGGATTTGATGGTTGCTCAAATATCCTTACATTTCTTTGAAGGCTTTTTTATGGCATTCTTTATTCCATTAAAATTTGCAATCTCTCTTTAATTGTGCCTCTACCTCTATTTATTTATAAATAAAGTAAAGGATCGACTCTGTTTAAATTAAAAAGGGCATGTGGATGGATTATTACAAAGAATAGTGATTTAAACTTCCAAATATGTTACTAAATTTCTTCACGTTTGCAGGAAAAATGCATGGTTTTCGATATTAAGTTTCAAGTTTTATTTAGTTTGGCAATAATAGTATGTTTTCATTCATATAGCAAGCAAACTATGTAAAGAGCATGCTACAGATAATAAAATATAATGCTATTGTACCATGTAAAAAGTATGCTCCAATTTAGATAAATAGCCTCTATTATGTGTATAAAAAATAAAAATATCTTGCCTACTGATATTCATTGTTTTTCGATTGTATTAGAAAAATGGATCTGACACCTATTTCCTTTTTCTCTATAGTCCGTTCTACACGTCTTATTTTTGCATATGTCTTGACATTTCCATCAACCAAACTATGATCACCGTTACACAATCCTCTTACATTTTCTTGGCATATTTGATTATTGTTCCAAGGGTATGTATTCAAAGATGTTAGCACTTTTAGGTTATTTGTGTGTGATTTTTATTTGTTGTTGTAAATTGATTGCAAGATATTTCCTAATAAATTTCATTACTTGTCCATTATATCCTATTCAACAACGACCTTTAGAGAGAACTTAGAACTATTGTCATTTGGAACATCAAATTCTTGGTTATAAGTTGTAATTGTAACAACCAACAACTCTTGCCTAGACAATTTTCCAACTCTATGTACAAATGAATAAGAAATTATTAACTACAAAATCTTCAAAAATGAACTCTACATAAATATTTCCATCAATTCATGATAAAAAAAATATTTTTCTATCGGCGTAGCCCTTGCACCCCTCTCGGTGCAAGTGCTAGTTTTATGTTGGTAATTTGGGTGTAAAGGGGCACGGGAAAAAATGGGAATAGGAGAAGACTTTATAAAATATGGGTTTCTCAACAAAGTTTTTAACTCATAAAATATGCGGGGGTAAAAGTAAGAGAATATTTTAGTGAGGAAAAATAGGAAGGAAGGAGAACGGAATTTAGGGATTGCAGGTTATCGCTTTCATCTTCAGTTGTAAATTCAGGTACATTTTGTATCCCGTTACCTTGGTTTGTTTAACAATGATTTGTTGTAAACTTTGAATTCAATACTTGCATATTAGGAAGTGTCCAGAGTGCTTTCATTGGTTGGCCTGGCCGCCCTATTACCTTTTTAACTGAATAGAATTCAATGGTCTTTTCACCTCATCGCCTTATATAGTATTAAAAACTCACTTTATGACAGCCTAAACAAGCCACCCTATATTCACCCTCTCTCTTAGAAAATTCGATGGACTTTATATCTATATTGCAGCTTTGGCTCACTCGTTGTAGACTAGATGTTAGTTGGCTTATTTTGTCTTTTAGGTTTGTATATTTCAATATGTTTATATTATAGTTATCGTAAAGGATATTTATGATTAGATATGTTATTTGATTAGGTATATAATATATGGTGAATAGGTTTGAATAGGATTAATAATCTTTTGTGAAAATAGTGATATCAATTCTAACTCTACATATAATGTTAAGCCTCCACTTAAATTGTATTAAAATTTATGGGTAAATTAGATATGATAATCTATTGGTGATACTGTTTTGAGGTATTCAATGTTTGTACTATGACAAACGTATTGTATAGGCTTTGTTTTTGTGTTCATTAAATGTAAACATTTAGGGCACATGTATATGTAATATTATTAATTTGTTTATTCATATATATATATATAATTTAATAGATTAACCTAGTGTAAAATTGTTACGTTTTTGGAAGAATAAAATTTTCAATTAGAAAATTGAAGGTTGGGTAAATAAACTGAGTGAAGTATATTTAGGGGACTAAGGAGATTAGTATATTTGTAGGGTAAATTATATATATATTTATATATGTTAAGTGAGTTGGGATTTTGGTCAATTATCATCAAATAATGAAATCTAACTTAATTTAGTATATTTAAAGAGTTAGTTGTTTCGAATAATTACTGCATCATCATGTAATCAGTAATTTATTCTTAAGTATATTTAAAATTAGATTTATTTAAAACTAGATTGATTTTCCAATATATATTTAAAGATATATTTATTTTCAAGTATATTTAAAATTTGATTTATTTAAAACTAGATTTATTTGAAGTGCATTTAAAATTTAAATTTATTTTCAAGACATTTAAAGATAAAGTTAATTGCAAATTCCTTCACTATTAGATTGGTGATTTGCGTATAATTGTCTATGTTGGATTTAAATTAGATTTATTTAGGGTGGAGTCAACAAATGTAAATGTAAGATTTTTAATTAAATTTATTCAGTTTAAAAGTAATTAAATGTACATATTACATTTTAATTAAATTTATTATTTTGAAGTAACAAAGGTATAGGTTATATTTTAGTTTTAAATATTTTGAGGTAATCAAATGTATAAGATAGGGATCATAAATTAAGAGAAATATGTTGGGCTACATACTGTAGGTTTTCATAAGTGCTTTATTTAATTAAGTAATTTCAAAATAGTCATAAAATATGTGATTCTTGAATATCTAATAATCTAAAATCACTAGGAGAGATTTGATCTATTTGAGTGTTATATCAAATGGTTAATCCTTTCATGTTCTTATTAAGTTAGTGTATTTATCAAATTGAAGAGGAATGTTTAAACAAGTGGAGTATGCAATATGCTTTTAAGTTTCGTTACATGGAATTGTGTTTGGAGATGAAAGATCAATTTTTATGTTCTCATGATTGATTGTATTCTCCATTGCATTATTTTCCGTTTTGACGAGTTTATAGGCAAAGCCATGATGTGAGTTTCTTTGGGAACCCAAGTATTTGCATACCCTTCAATTGGGAGTATATGAATATTGGTGTTATAGTATCTCTTGTTTTTTCCTTTGTATACCTCTAGAAGCAGTCACCTTGTAAGTGGTCGTTGAGATTGTTGTATGTTATGTTTTGGTTGACCTTGTGGTTTAGTCTTGTGATCACTCTGCTTGTCTGTCTTGATCGTGGGTCCTTTCTTGTCATCTCCTAGCACGGGGGGTGGGCCTTCGAGTCCATGCAGTCGGGTGGAATGTGTTATGCACCCCATGGGGTTCCTAAGTTGTGTTCGTGATGCAGAAGCAGATGTAGAGTCTCCAGAGCCACACTTGGTTGAAGACTGACCCTCATTTTGTACCTTATTCTTCATTGATGTATCATTCTTGTACTCAATGTACTCTTCCCGTTGATATAAGGGAAACATTATGTAATCTACTATTGTATCTTTGATGTGTTGCATTTGTGGAAATATGTTCCACAGCTATATCATGGAACTATAAATTGAATTGTAATAAAATGATGTATTGTTTTCCTCTCTTTTGATCATGGATGGTTGTATGTCATCATTATGTAATCTTGGTTTTTATTTGCTTTCGTCTTAGTAAAAGTTTAGGTTTCGTAATGACCGTTCTGTGTACCCCAGAGGACGTAGATAACTTTGTAAATGCACAGTTGCTCTTCATGTAATGTATGTACATATTCATCTTATGCAATGTTTCCCTGTCAAAAAAAAAATGAGTGCAGTATTTTGTTGTCCTTTGGGGTTCGCATGGTGAGGCGTTACACCAAACAAGTGTTCTAGGCCACAATATAAAAGAGAACAATCCAAACTCTCCTAGAAACGATTGTAGAACACAATCCAAAGACAAAGGAGCCTCCTCCAAATGTTGCTCAAAAGAATCCACACTCATGTCAAATGACAAATAATTATCATGTAGAGAATGAACAAGAGGGTTCAAGTGTTCCCTCACAACAACTAAAGAAGGATCATCTCCATCAAAGAGAAGATGTATGCAATCAATGGTGTCTCCCAAATCTGAAATGTAGGACTGACAAAACAAACCAACAATGTTTTTCAAGTACTCATCCCAAGTAGATGTATTTGGAAGACAATGTATGTCATGTTGCATTGAATCACAAGGAGCCAAAACTGTGGCAACACAAGCATCATCAAGTTCAACAATAGATGAAGGAGATGAGATCTCAGTGGATGCCATTTGACTATACTTATCATCCCCCATTGTGTCCTCAACATATGATGAAGAAAAAACACTAGATGATTCTATTGATGTTGGTTCAAAGGAATTAGGCAAACTAATGCCATTGGCAATGCAAAGTTGCTGCAATTGACAAATTTCATAAAGAAGTTTCAAATCATCAAGTTCTTTCCACAAGCATTCACATGTTGTATGCTTTTCCTTCCCATAGTAATCACATTTTACTTTACATGCATTAGAAGACATGATTACAACCAACAAACAAACACAAGATTACCCCCCCCCCCAAATTACTCAATCAAGAATCTCCCCCAACAACATATGATTTGGCACATTATGCTTAGTGCGATTACATGTGCCACTTGTCAAAAACAACAAAGTAGACTTGATCTTAGTGCTTTCAAATACCAAATTTGGCCACAAGCTCAAAGTACAATTCTTACACATAATGGGATCGATCTAATCACACCATTGCAAAGTACACGAAAAAATATGTACTTTCAAATAAAATTGCACCCAAAATGTTACTGTAAGAGCAAGAATAGAGCCTCAGAAGTTCCCAAAACGAGAACGGCTCAATGCCTATAAAAATCCACAATTTCTAGAAAACCATGCACTAAATCAAAAACCGATTGCACCACTGCGAAGAGCACAAAATTCTACTCCAAATCAAAAAAATTGCTTACAAAAAGTAGGTCGAATGAATAAATTATGAGCCTCTGAAGTTGGATTGCAAAATCAAAACTATCATTGGTGAGATGGGAAATTTTTTTGAAGGGGTTGTTGATGCAATGCTAACATCGGCAGTTGACTGGATTAAATTTGACAACTTGCAAGCCATCGCCATTGAAATATTATGCCCCCTACTGGAATATTCTCTAGATGGAATATGTTGAAGAATATTCTAATGTTGCCAATGGAATCTAGAATATGTTCTTGATGGAATCTTCGGCCAAATTCTTGGAATATTTGGTGGAATCTACTGTTAGTATTTCTTTTTTTAGCAGAATATTTTGTTGGGGTCTGATGAGTCGGGGGATGCGATAGGCAGGAGTTTAAGTGGCAACCACATGGCCCACATAGGTTGTGCCATGTGGCCGCTGTTGTGCTCGCAATCGTACCACGCGAGTACCCTGTTGTTGTAAAGCCTAGTGTTTATCCTATTCTAAATGTGCAAAATAACTATTATGCAATATAAAGAAAACACAAGGAACACCTCAAAGATTAGCCTGAGAGATTGATGACACAAAGAAAGAAGATAAAATGACGATATAATGATTATACCTTCTTTGTTGTTGAATCCCTTGGTTGGCCCTTGATTTTTGAATGCTTGTATGCTCCTTGGATGGCTAGATGTAAGATGAACAATGTGATGTTTTGATGAAGCTACAATGGAAAAATGCAATGCTAATGCTAGTGGCTAAATGGCTAAGATAACGCTTGCAAATTGAGTGGGAAATTTGGTAGCATAAGGGTGCAAATGGCTAAGTGTTTCAAATGCATTAAAAGAGGGGGTATTTATAGAAGAATTTGAATTCTCTAAGAATTCAATGGTTGATATTAAGCCAACAAAGTCAAGATGAAGGGCTATGGTGAGTTGAGGACTCACAAGCCCTCACATCTTGACATGTGGAGGGTGAAGTGGCTTAAGATGAATCATGTGTAAGTGAAGTGAAATACGGACAAGTGATGTGGAGGAAGGACAAGTACCTTGGGGGATGAGAATATTTCTTCAAAAAGGAACTTTTTGTCCCCAAGTGAAAATGAAAATGACACTTGAGGAATTTTGGAATTCCTCAAAAATCTCCATGGGAAATGAGAAAGTAGTTGGAGAAATAAATGTGAATTGCTTGGGAAAATCTAGTGGATAAGAGAAGGTTTCCAAAAATGTGGAAATTTGCCACATATGAGTGATGTGACAAATCAAATGTTCTAGAAGTTGCATGAGGATAAGGAGTTTTGAAAGAATAAATGTGAATTAAAAATTCACATGGGGAAGAGAGGAATCTTGGATGAATAAAAAGGAATTAAAAATTCCTTGGGGGATGGGGAGAGTTGACCAAGGTACTGATTAGGCTTAACTGATCATCAATTAGAAGACGACTAGTGGCTAATGAGGATTAAGAGCCAACTTGCAAAAGTTGGAGGATGTGACACATCCTAATCAAATATTAGGCATGTGCACATCCCTAATGAAGAGATTAGGAGGTTGATTAGGGTTAAGGAAAGGATGTGACATGTGAGGAATTAAATAAATATCATGAGGATTAAAGAGATAAGGTATTTAATTATTAACTAAATACCTTAGGGATTTGGCAGAATTAAGGGTATTAATTAAATAATAGTAATATTACTTAATTAATGCAAATAAAAGGATGTTTAGACGAAAGGGGATAAATTTGGATAAATTAAGTGTCCAAATTTAGGTGTTTATAGCTGTTATAGGGTACAAACTTGCAAAGTTTTTTTCTATTTTTTATTTTTAAATTAAATTTTTCTGAAAAAATTGAAAAAAATAGAAAAACTTATTTTTTTTTCACCTTTGCACACAACAATGACTTGCACAACCGTACGATAGTGAAGGAGGAATTTTTTTGCTGAGGGACTGAGGCAAATGCTTGGATTTTGACGATTTGACAGTCGCTCTTGGGGTTTTTGGGCCTCTTGGATGCAATGGCAGGGTCTGTTTTGACTCAAAGTGCTCCAAAATTGCAGCTACCTTCTGAATTTGGCAACCATTTTTCAGCTTCAAACCCTCGTAGATTTGGCCTCAAATGTCCGATTTGGACGAAACAAAAGGCGAAACTGAATTTTTCAAACCCTCTAAACTCAATGGTGAGCTCAAATTTGCACCAACAAGCTCCGATTTGAACCTGCAATACAAAGCCACACAAAAGAAACCTCCAAATCTGGTTTTTTTTTCAAGTTTTTTTATTCACTAGGTCATCATTCGATGCAAGAGAAGAGCATACTCAACTTTTCAAGATCCACTAAGATTTGCAGCCTAGATCTCTCAATCAAAACTAGCAAGAAGCAATCTCACAAGCTCTAATACCATGTAAGATTTGGTATAGAATACTCTACACCATGTAAGATTTGGCTAAAGATTATAGCCACCCAAGATCTAGGAACTTCATGAAAGCACAAGAGAGATCAACTATGAGAGAATAATGCTATTCTATTAAAGGATGCAGATGATGGATTATGATTGTTGATTTACACATCAAACCACCTAGTTATATAGCTAAGGTGAGACATAGGATTAGACAAGATCATGACAAGTGTCTTAATCCTATGTCCTGAGACAACTAATATTAAATGACTTAGAAAACAATCATTAAATGTCAAAAGATAAGATAAGATCTAATGACAACTAACAATCTTCTAGAAAGATTCCCTAGGACCTAAGTAAACATGTAAATAGGACTCACTAGTGAACTATTTGGTAAAACACCTATCTACACCAACACTAGACACACCCTAACCTAGAAATTCCTTACATAAACCCTAGTAGTGAATAAATCTATGCATATTTGGTCAAAGATTGGAAACTTTGAGAAAATCCACACCATTCCAAGCAAATCAGGACAAAATAAAGTAGTGACAGATAGACTAGTAAAATAAGAAAGTGGGTCAATGAAACACAAAATGCAAAACTCAAGTACTATGATAATTGAGTCTTGGGTATTCAACTTCTATACAATTAAAAAATCTCATGTAACTACTATTAAGGAAAAGTTCCTTATTCTTGTAATTGATGAGCTATTAGATGCATAGCAGCATAAATCGTTTGGGGAAAAAATCGGCAAACCAAAAAATCAGGATTTTTTGAAAAATCGTGAAAAAATTGGGAAAAAATTGGATTTGAAAAAAAAACATTAAAAAATGTAGAAAAATAGACAAAACCTACTTTTTAAAAAACTTAAGGTCATTTCCATAGCATAGAGATATAGAGAGCAAATAAAATAAAAAAATTTAACCCGTGGATTGTAGAAAATAGATTTTTTTGTTTATATTCATATTGTTGATTACATTGCATCAATGCATTGCACAAAATATACTTCATATATAACAATTAGAGGCCATTAAATAAATATTTAATACTGTTTCTAATGTTGCTAGATAAATATTTGATAATGGGTTCAGTTATGTTAACATTAGAGGCTTTTAGAAACCAGACTTTTATTGACTCAGCTTAACACTATCTCATATCAATATTTTTACATAAACTATGCAAATGAATTCGGTAATAAATATATATATATATATAAATACAATACTTCTGATGTTTCCCAGATTTACGCATATGCCCCACAATATGATAGATAAGAATATATAAAAGCAATGAATATATAAAAGAAATGAATTGAAAAGAACCTGATCGACTTCGCGTGAATTTTTTGCAGATAATCAGGTCTCAAAACTCCACCAATCTCCTTTCGCAGCACTTGCATAAACTTTCCATGTCATGAAAACTCAAAGGCGGCATCGATTTGTGAAAATAACGACTGGTGCAAACCTATTAATAACAAAAAAACACATTTTTTTGGGTTTTTTCGCTCGTTTTAGGGTTTTGGATTTTTCACGATTTTTTAACGAATTTTTTGACATTTAAATCACGATTTAAACACAATTTTCAACAATTTTTCGCAGGGTCAATGAAACCCAAAACATCGGGATTTTTTGGAAGAAAAAATCGGGAGCAGTGCAATTTTTTTTAAAATCGCAATTTTTTGCAGATTTATGCTTCTATGATTAGATGAATTGCATGGAGCCTGAGTCTACTCCAAGTTAGATTCATGGTTCAACTACCGTTAGATTTGCTTATAGGAAGAAAATATTCCTAAGATAACTCTCCAAACTCACAAGGGACCATTATTGAATTTGGATGATGTCATTTGGCCTCACAAATGCACCATCCACATTCTAGAATCTGATGAATCAAAAAAATTAACTATTCATTTGGAAATTCATGGTGGTATTTTTCAATGACATTCTCATTTACAACAATAGATGGGAAGATCATCTATTTCACTTGGACCAGACCCTATAACTCCTAACATAAAAGCAATTATTTGTGAAGCATTCCAAGTGTTTTTTTGGAACAATAGAGGTGGAATACCTTGGCCATATTGTCTCAATACAAGGTGTTCAAGTGGATTGCTAAAAGATTGATGACATGTTGTAAGAACCCCTCTATAATCGAACCAAAATCATACATTTCTCTTCATACTCGTTTTGTCAATCACTTTGCATACTTCCTTAGGTTAAGAGGTTTAAACACTTTGCATACTTCCTTAGGTTAAGAGGTTTTCTTTTTGCAATTTTGTTATATTCAGATTTGCAAGGAATTTTGGCATGAAATGTATTACAATTATGGACTGAAACAAAAAAAAAAATCTAACAATACTATGACAATGATAAATCAATAATATATTGCATTGACTTCAAACTTTTATTCGCAACTATACTCAAAAATTACAAAGATGTTTGGGAGTTTATTCCTGACCTATAACAAACATATGGAAAATTTAATTCCAAGATAACTCACACAATGCAGTCCCGAACAAGGGTACACTCATGCAATTTGGACGTTTTCTGAGGATGTCATCGGCAGCCATCAATAGCAGATTTGAAACTCCAATGTTGCAGTAGAATTTAGGGTATTATTGATGCTTGGTTGGAGGGCATTAAACCCTCATTCGCTCAGCTTGTCACTATCTTGAAATTCACCTAAAAATTTTGTAATATTTTCCTCAGAAGTGGGTTTGACTTCTACTGCAAATTCACCCAAGTTTACACCAGCTATGGAGAGTCCTTATATCTCAGTACTTCATGCCTAGGGTATTGTTTTTCCTAATAATAAACATAAACCCTAGCTAGCCAAAATCAAACCAACAATATGAATCATCCTTCAAAGACTTGGAAATATCTCATTAAAATCTTCACCCAGCTTATATAAAATTCAGACCAAGGCATCCGTGGCTTTAATCTTCTCAAAAATTCAAAAATCTATCTTCCATGAAGACTTAACAAATTTCTAAAATTGTCAACCTACAACAATTTATTCTTTGAAGCTCCAATCCTCCATAAATTGATCAATTAAGCTCAAGTATGAATTTTGAAATGAATCCACCCAATAGGCTGAATGGGTTTTCGTCCAAACAACCAATTTACCCAAGGGTTTTTCATCTCAGGGCATGCTAAACCTGCAAACACAAGCTCTCCAAAATTTTCTGATAGAAAATACCAAAACCAAGATGATGAAAAGACTTGTTCGTCTCTCCTTTTAAAGGCTCGACTGGGTCTTCTAGAAGAATCCAATGTAACCTCCTCAAAGCTTTTAGAAGCACACTTTATTTAATAAGGTAACTTTCTAATATTTATTATTTTATTTGTTACTTTAATTAAATTAATTAAAAATAAAGTTATCCTTATGATTTAATTTATTTAGACAACTTTATAAATAATTAATTTAGTTTTATTCCCTTAAAATGCCTGATCATAGCCTATGGGAATAAAATAGGCTAGATGACCCTATTGGTTAATTACTCAAAAAAAGGGGACATTACAATCTTTCCTTCCCGAAGATTGCTTGTTCCCAAGCAATCCACACCTATATACCAAAGTTAATCACCATGATCCCATATCAATTGTATGAATGCTCCACCACAAATTCGCTGCTCCACTCTAATAAAACTGAAATCAACAATTTTATCTTCCTGCATTACCCTGTGGCTATCAATCATGTGAATCCCTAGATCCAAAGCCTTAAAAACATCATCCCTCAAACTCCAAGTCTCGAAGTGACAATTCCACACACACAAACCTAAGAAATCAGTTGCAATTATCAATGGAAGATTTGGAAATTTTATGCTTACCAATGTTGGACAGCCACCTAACATTCGAATATCAATAAGATACTAACTCTTAGCATTAATACCTACCTAGTATCTCCCGTAATCATCGGAAGAAGATTCGAAAGGCACAAAATTTTTGGCTGCCCCTGCAACCTCATCATGTCTAAACGCCTCCATCCTCTTAGCTCACGCTACTCGTGGTGCACCATCCACCAAAGCTCTCAACACTATCACCTTTCCATCTAACATGAACTCCAACTCCATCTTTTGAAAGTCCTAACTGTATTTTCCAAGTGAATGCAACCACTGAATTCCTAGAACATTGAACTCACCAATCCCAATCACATAGAAATCATCAGTGACTATATAGTCACTCAATTGAATGTTTGACCAAGGAACCTTCCTAGTACAACTCATTTTGAATCCATTAGCCATCATAACACTAAATCTTGGAAAATCCTCAACCTGCAATCCTTTCCTCACCACAAGACCCTTAGCAATGAAATTAGAAGTCGCCTCGTTGTCCAATAAACTGGTAACCTGTTGTCCATTAAAGACTCCTCTCACTCGAAAAGGGTGGTACTTAGGAACTCTCAATAGTGAAGCAATAGTTCCATGTGGCATACCTCTTGTATTAGCATCATCATGCTCTAGTGATCGCTTCTCATGTTCACTTTCTGAGCTAGTGTCCACTACCTCCTCATCATTATCAGTGACGACTTCTATGTAATGCACCTTGCCTTTCCCAAGGCACCTGTGACCGGGTTCCCATGGTTCTTTGCACATGAAACATAACTTCTTTGTACGCAACTCATTTCTTGTTTCAAAATCCATCATAGGTTGTGTAGGCTTAGGCTGATTGTGTGTTCTCCCATCTAGTTTGTGTTATGGATTATTATCCTTGAAATTCTTCTTCAAGGGCTGAGGTGTAGGATGTGTAATCTCAAGATCAAGCGCCATTCAGATAGCATCCTGTAGGATACTAGGCTTGAAAGCCTTCACCAAACCCCTCAAGTTTACATTCAAACCCTCTATGAACAATATTACCACTTTCTTTTCCGACATGTTAGGAACCGTAACAAGCTTTTGGAATTTGAAGATGTAGCTATCAACATCCCCACTTTGTCTAATCAATGCCAACTCACAGAAATACATCTCTACATTTTTTTGGATAAATCTAGCAATCAATTTATTGTTGAACTCATCATAGGACTAAATCAAAGCATAGTTTTGTGTCACCAAACCATGATGCCACCAATCATACGTTGCTCCCTCCAAATGCAAAGTTGCAAACTTAATTGCTCCCTCTTCTGGCATGGGCTTAAGTGTCAAAAATGTATCCAACTTGTGAATCCATGCACGTGTTGTGCTCTTCCCACTACCATCAAAATTTGGAAGAGTTAATTTGCTCAATGCATGCTTATACTCCTTATGTTGAGTTCTTGGTCTTTGTTCCTAATGTGATTTTTTTCTTTTCCTTCCGTTGATTTATATATTAGTTCAATGATAATTCATTTTTTATCGCATGAGGAAGTGAATGGTACTCATCATAAATTACTACCATCTCATCAACCAATGGTTGCTACTTCTCAGGTTATGGTACTTCTTCTTCTTCCCTAGGTGTGAATGTAGGCCTGAATGGTCTATCTAAACCACCTGAACTAGCTCTCCTAGAAATGTGATTACTTGCATTGCTACCATCACTTGTATCATTCTAGTTGACCCTAAGAGTATTCATGTTTTGTGACAATTGTCCAATGGTTGTGATCAACTATTGTTGTGACTACATAAATTGTTGCATCATCTACTGTTGTCCTTATGCAAGGTCATTCAATATGTTTTCTATACTCTGAGCATCATACCTTCTTTCAGCCCTATCTCAATGACCCTCTGAATCACTCATCTCTGCTACAATTGTAAGGGGTTGTCTTGTGGCAAGTACTACTGAAAATGTATCCTCTTCTGGGTATGGACCTGCCAATTGAATTTGCCTTCTTCTCTGCTCTCTTTCGTAATACCTTCTAGCTCTGTGACTAGTGCTCATTAACCCTTCAAGCTAGCAAGAATGTGGCTCTAATACCACTATAAAAACCCCTCTATAAAACTAAAATCATACATTTCTCTTCATACTCATTTTGTCAAACACTTAGCATACTTCCTTAGGTTAAGAGGTTTTCTTTTTGCAATTTTGTTATATTCAGATTTGCAAGAAATTTTGGCATGAAATGTATTGCAATTATGGACTGAAACACAAATAATTTCTAACAATACTATGACAGTGATAAATCCATAATATATTGCATTGACTTCAAGCTTTTATTTGCAACTATACTAAAAAATTACAAAGATGTTCGGGAGTGTATTCCCGACCTGTAATAGACATGGCGTATTTAATTCTGAGATAACTCACACAATGCAGTCTCGAACAAGGGTACACTCGTGCAATTTGGATGTTTTATGAGGATGCCATTGGCAGCCATCAATAGCACATCTGAAACTCCAATGTTGCAGTAGAATTTAGGGTATTATTGATGTCTAGCTGAAGAACATTAAACCCTCATTTGCCTAGCTTGTCGTTGTCTTGAAATTCACCCAAAAATTCTGCAATATTTTCCTAAGAAGTGGGTCTAACTTCTGTTGCATATTCGCCCAGGTTTACACCAGCTATGGAGAGTCCTTATATCTCAATACTTCACACCTAGGGTATTGTTTCATCCAATAATAAACAGAAACCCTAGCTGTCCAAAATCAAACCCAACAATATGAATCGTCCTTCAACTACCTAGAAATATCTCATTAAAACCTTCGCCTAGCTTATGTCAAATTCAGACCAAGGTGATCTCATTAAAACCTTTGCCTAGCTTATGTCAAATTCAGACCAAGGTGATCTCATTAAAACCTTCACCCAACTTATGTAAAATTCAAACCAAGGTGTCCATGGCTTTAATCTTCTCAAAAATTCAGAAATTTGTCTTCCATGAAGACTTAAAAAATTTCTAAAATTGTCAACCTGCAACAATTTATTCTTTGAAGCTCCAATCCTCCATAAATTGATCAAATAAGCTCAAGTATGAATTTTGAAATGAATCCACGCAATAGGTTGAATGGTTTTCGTCCAAACAAACAATCTATCCAAGGGTTTTCATCCTAGGGCACGCTGACCCTGCAAACACAAGCTCTCCAAAATTCTTTGATAGAAAATACCAAAACCAAGATGATGAAAAGACTTGTTCTCCTCTCCTTTTAAAGGCTCAGTTGAGCCTTCTAGAAGAATCCAATGTAACCTCCTCAAAGCTTCTAGAAGCACACTTTATTTAATAAAGTGACTTTATAATATTTATTATTTTTATTTTAGTCACTTTAATTAAATTAATTAAAAATAAAGTTATCTTTATGATTTAATTTATTTAGACAACTTTATTTAAATAACTAATTTTATTTTATTCCCTTAAAATGCTTGATCATAGCCTATGGGAATAGAATAGGCTAGATGACCCTATCGATTGATTACTCAGAAAAAAGGGGACATTACACATGCAATATTGGCCAAAACCAAAAACTCTTAAATCCTTTGGGATTTTTTAGTCTCCCTAATTATTATCACAAATTCATTAGTGGTAAAATTGCAACTCCCTTGATGACAATGTTTTTGATAAGATAAGGAGCATTTACAGGGTGTTGTACCCTTTACATAGAGAGCCGAGAGGGCCAAAGGAAGCTAGTTCAAACCAACAGAACTAGGGGAGAAACAAACAAAGACAGCTGACCGACAGCTATAGAACAACAAAAAAAAGATTAACAACCCCTAAACCAGAGGGGACCAATCTGACTCCCGAAACTCGAGGCCGCGAGAGGCAACGAATTTGGGAAGTCCCTTCTTCCTCAACACAACCGACCAGGAAGGCTCAGAAACAAAATCCACCAAGCGAGGTGAGGGGAAAGGAACCACATCAACCACCCCGAGCGAGGAGCCATCACGCAGCAAGGAAGCCAACAGTGAAGAAGAGGAGACAGGAGCGATCAAAGGACCAGCAACATCAAATGAAGAGAGACGGGCAGGAACCGAAGGCACAGCGACAACAGATGGTTCCACAGAAGGGCAGGTCGGAAGAGGAGCCAGGAAAGGCCCCAACTCCAAGGGAGCAGAAGGGGGAGGGTCGCCCTCCTCAGAGGAAACATCCGAAGAGGAATCATCCGAAGAGGGAGAACCAACTGTGAGATGGTCCGAGAGAGCATTCTTCCACCAAGTAGCAACACCCTTGCGGCGAGCAAGAGGGCAGCCAGAGGCAAGGTGACCTACAGAGAAACATCTTCTACACCGAAAAGGGAGCCCCTCATAGTCCAAAAGCTGCTTCCAAGGTCTATCCTCCACCATCAACACCACATCACCATGGAGAGGTTTGGAGATGTCCAAATCGATTAAAATACGAGCCATCGTAGTATGCCCAAGATCCTGAGACGTAGAATCCACCTTCAAAAAGCTACCAACAGCGTTGCCAATAGCTTCAAAGCAAGAATTCTTCCAAAATTGGAGTGGTCGATTTGGCAGTTGAACCCAAACAGGTCTAATATTCAGAGGCTTCGTAAGAGGATTGAAAGAGTGAGACCAAGGCCAAATAAACAGTGAATGAACACCCCACATCCACACCCTGTACAAAACTCTATCACGATCCTCCAGCATTAAAAAAGTTGCAAAGAAAAACCCTCTAGCACTGGGATAGAGCTCAACTTGTCCCGAAACAATAGGCTTCCAAGAATCAAAAACCCACATATGAAGATCAGGAAGAGGGGGCCACAGGCCATTAAACCTGCAGACCACACCTTGCCTCACATAGAAGTCCTCATTCTCAGCTACCTCAGGTCCACAGACCACAATAGGGGAGGCCCGAGCACAAGGCAAAGGACGAACCCTACCTGGGATCAAAGCACGAGCAGCATCAGAGAAGGATTTACGAAAGCCATCAAAGGTAACAGGAGGGGGGGGACCAGCCACACGCTGCACAACACCCACAAAAGAAGAAACAGGAGGAGAGGGAGGACACAGCTCCCCACAAACCATAGGAACCCCACCCAAAAGAGACGCAGTCACCCACACACACGTCCTAGCCCAACACCCGTAAAATGTCGACAGGAATAGGAGGGTCCCCTGCACCCAAAGAACCCACGCCCAAGTCCTGCAACTTCGAGCCGTTGAGAGAGTCATTCAAGCCATTCAAAATCCTCCCGCCCAGCACAGCTATTCTTCCGCGTCATTCTTCCGCGCACTTCCTGAGAATAGGCCTTTTTGAATGTTATATTGATGACAATGTTAAGAAAAAATGCATTCATGTGATCTCAATTTTCAACGAGTTCCTTTGACTTTCTTAAGCATGCCATATGCACCACATCTATACTTGCCATGCCTAATTTCTTCAAACCATTTGTTATTGAAATTTGACATGATTTAGGGGTAGGAATTGGCACTATGTTGATGCAACGACAAATCTTAGCGCTCACTAGCAAGGCCCTTGCAGGAAAAAATCTAGTAAAGTCTACCCATGAGAAGGAAATGTTAGTCATTCCTCATATTGGCGGCTATATCTTTCGGGATGACATTTCTACATCAAGACAAATCATCATAGCCTTAAGTATTTCTTAGAACAATGAATCTCTTCGTGAGAACAACAAAATGGGTCAATAAATTATTGGGTTATGATTATGATATTATCTATAAGAAGGGAAAGGACAATGTCATGGCAAATGCCCTATCTCCCAAATTTAAAGTGATATATAATTGAGTCAAACATGCTGGACCATTCAGGTCATCAGGAGGGGGGAGGGGGGGCGGAGGAGAGGGGCACCACTGGCCTTAAGTGTACAGATTTGTTGCAGGGAAAAAAATAGCAGTCAAATGAAGTCAAAGATCAAAGATTTTTACAAATTCAGACTCTTATCAAAATTCTATAAAATTTCAAAAAAAATGGCATCACATTTTAAGTTCATGAGAAAGTTATGGCTCTAGGAATGTTGCTGCTGAAGTTGCAACCAATGCTACTGAAGTGCACAAGTTGCTGCTGAAGTTCATGGGACATGTGTTCACACAAAAAAATGAAGACTGGGTTATTTTGGCAGCTTGTTCAGGTTGACTAATCATCCTATACAACAATCCAAACATCATACAAGCATCTAAATTGTAACAACAGTGGTACAAGTGATAAAATACCTTAGTTTATTTAAAAAACATTTCACATGGATGTCTTTTGGCTTTCCACTAGCCATGGGAAACTAGAGATGTCTATTTGAGTGTTTTGGGGGCTACATAGGTTAGGTGAGGTGAGATTCAAGCAACTGGAAGATGATGTGGTAAGAATTTCTAATACAGTTGACAAAATAGATAGGTTGAGATCAATTCTACTTGTTATCACAGAGAGATTGGTGATGGAGAAACCTCATGAGGAAAAGGTGCCAAAAAAATCTGAACCAAAACATGGAAAATTGTCAACGAGCAGCATTTTTAAAGCTGAAGCTAGAATTGATATTCAGCCCTATAATGGAGAAATCAGTGCTAAGAAGCTGGACCAATTGATTTCATCTATATACAAAGGGACATGTTCCCTGCCCTTTTTGAGGTGTACCCATACTAAGGATGTAGAAATGCCTCAAAAATGCCACCCTCCCCCCCCTATCCCCTATCCCTCATTTTTTGGCAGACCTGTTCCAGAAACATTCTGAATGAAGCAATTTTTCAGGATGGCCAGTCATCCCCACTTCAAAACGCTCAGAAAAACAAAAAATATAAGCATTGGACTCTCAATAAGGGCCTCCCGACACACTTAAAAAACACTCCAAAAAATAAAAAATAAAAGCATTAGACTCTCAATAAAGGCTTCCCAATCAATTTTCATGATATGTTTTCTCACTACCATCTACCTTTATGGAGTCTATTTTTTAATTGATCCTGGTAATGTGTATGGTGATAAAACACAAGATGAACTCTAAATTCAACAAGCATAACATTGATGCATTGCATTTTGAAGGAATGGCAACAACCATGGAAAGATTATCTCACTCTTATACACCTGTAATGTTGCTTCCATCAAAGTTTCTAACTTTCAAATGGATGGTACTATGAAGGAGCAAACATTTTCAAATTGAGGAGAGGAAATTTAAAATTCCAAAATGTTATTGTCCATGGCCCATTTAAATAATTTCCCTAATTCAAATCCTATCAGCTGGACCGTACTCATGAATATGTGTCATTTGACTCAAAAGAGGCAATTTATTGTGAAATGTGGAAAGTTACAATTAATTGGGAAGACTTTATTGAGAGTCCAATGCTTTTTACTCAGAAAATTTAAAGGGTTTGGAGGACTCTTGGAGCTTGGTTAAAAGCAATAAAATTATGAAGAAGAGCTGCCCCTCAACCCCACTAGGGACCACCACCCACAAACCCCCACTCTAGTTTTAAAAAGTAAAAAGTAAAAATCATTGATCCTTCAAAGATTGGGGCCATACTGCACTAACCAAAGCCCAACTCATCCACTGAAACATGGAGCTTTATTTGTGTAGCCCAATACCTCGGGAAATTTGTGAAATTATTTCCATGTGGCTGCCCCATTAGATGCCATCATGGGTAAAGGAAAGAAATTTATTAGGGAAATAAACAGCAGCAAGCCTTCAAGGACTTGAACAAAAAAATTAGTTCAGCACTAGTTTTGGCATTGCCAAATCTGTAACAGCCTTTTGAAGGTGAGACGAATGTGAGTGATCACACCATGGGAGTGTAACAGCCTTTTGCTTCAAGAAGGACAACCAGTATACTACCATTTGGAAATGTTTAAAGGTTAAATTATAGCACATATGATAAAGAGTTGTATGCATTGGTTTCAACAGTTAAAAAATGGACGCATTATCTATTGGGTAAGGAGACCATTTTTCAGAAGGACCATCAACCATTATACTTGCTATCTCAGACCAAATTACTGCAGACTCGCCACTACAAATTGATGCGGTTTTTGCAACAATTCTATTTGGTAATAAAATATAAACATTGGGTTGCTAATAAAATGGCAGATATGCTTTCCAGCTCACCATTACTTTCAGTAGTGAGCACACTGGCATTGATTGAGCCTTTTAGCAAAGAGGTATATGTTGTTGATCATCTCAAAGATGAAGATTTCAGCAAAGCATATAAATCAGTAACTCAAGGTATGCATCACAGATTTGAGCCAAGTCTGATTTTTATTTGCTGGATGATTTATTATATAAATCTGTAAAATTGTGTGTGCCAAAAAATCGGAGAGTGCTACTCATAAGGGAGGCAAATACCTAACGAGTGGCTGGTCATATCACAGTGACCATTCAGTGCTATGTGAACTGGCTGTATTTGCAGATGAACATTGCAAATTCTGTAAGAGGATACTAGTTGTGTAGCATGTGTAAGCCAACAATAGAAAACTGGAGTTGTACCAGCCATTGCCGTTACCTAAAAGGCCATGGGATAGCACAAATATGGATTTTGTTGGTGAATTGCCAAAACAAAGCATGATAATGACTATATTTTTGCCATCATAGATCATTCTTCAAAAATGTGTATCATGGTTGCTTGCAAGAAAACATTGACTGGAATTAATGCTCTGCACATTTATTTTTTAGAAATGTATGGATTCATTTTGGTATTCTAGGTAGCATTATTCTGGATCATGAAATGAAGTTTTTGAGCAAGTTTTGGTGCACATTGTGAATAAAATGGATATGAAACTTAAGTAGTCTATGGCATTTCATCTGCAAACAAATGGATAAACAGAAGTTGTCAACTGGATATTGGTGAAGCTAGTTAGAGGCTATAATAAGCAGTATTCAAAAGGTTAGGACAATCATTTGGCATATATTCAACATTCTTATGACAGGGCAGTCCACTCTTCCACCAACTTAACTCTTTTTGAAGCTTGTTTTGGCTATTTACTACCAAGCCCGTTTGATGTTTGCCTTGGACAGTCAAAGGATGGATAAGAAAAGGGCGATGTAGAGATGGAGAAGGCAGCAAAGTTCATAGATAAGGTGAGACAAATCCATCTCCAAGTCCAGAAAAGACTCAAAGTCTCAAATAAATGTCACCATGATAAGCATCATGAGAATCATAAATTTCAAGCAGACAACAAGGTTTGGGTGTGGCAAGGAGAGACTACAAAGCACGCCACAGAAACTCAAACCGCTAAGGTATGGTACATTTCTGATCATAGAGCAAGTGGGAAACAATGCATTTAGATTGGACTTGCCAAAGTATATGAAGATCTATTGCATAAAAATGTTGACAAGTTGAGGTGGTTCGATCCTTCAATGCTTGATGAGGAGCAGGATGTTATAATGCCCAGCAAATAACACTTTGCACCAGAAGAACAAGATGCTCTGGAACATGAAATTATTCTTGATAAGAAGGTGCAACAGACCTGACAAGGTGAGCATGACATATGGTTGATTGGAAGGAAAGCGCAAGTGCCAAGTAAGGCAAAATGGATTTCTGGAGGTGACGTAGAAAGGCAATTCCCACATTTGATCAATCCCTGGCCTTTGGGTGACCAAATGCCTCCTGGTGGAGGAGGTATGATCCATAATTGGGCACACATGCTAGACTATTGGGATCACCATTGGCCTCAAGTGTACAGTCTTATTGAAGGGCAGAAAATAGCAGTCAAAGATAAGATATTTTTACATATTCAGATTCTTGTGGAAAGTCTTTGCAATTTCAAAAAAAACGACATCGTGTTTCAATTTCATTTAAGAAAGTTATTGCTCCAGGAAGGTCGTTGTTGAAGTTGCTACTCATGTGGCAGAAGCGCATAGTTGGCTGCTGAAGTTTGTGGGATGTGTTTTAACCCATAAAAATAAAGACTACATTATTTTAGCAGTTGTTAAGGTTGACTAATCATCTTATAGAGCAATCCAAACATCATACAAGCATCTAAATTGTAACAGCAAAGATATAAAGTGACGACAATACCCTGTTTTAATAAAAAAATGTTTCACATGGGTGTCTTTTGGCTTTCCACTAGCCATGGGAAACTAAGGGACATCTATTTTAGTGTTTCTGGCAACTATTGGGGGGTCGGCTCTTGACACAAACATTTTTAAATGCTTGTTGAAGAAGATTGTATGGGGCTGGACAGAGTTTTCCCAAGGTGGAGGCAGAGTAGGCATAAGGAACAGCATGGTGATGATCTCATGTTCCAATCAACCTGTTGGGTGATGCAATGCTTGTAATACCTCTTATATAGCGGCATGTAGCAAGAAATTGCACTCTTACTAGAGTTTACCTTCCTTTAAGTGTTTCTCCAGCTATTTGTTGCTGACCATTTCTTTCATGGTATGAATTCTCTACTTTGGGCATTTCCTCTTATTTCCTACATTTTAAGTGTGATGTTGGTATTCTGTATGTTGTTTATGACATTGATTACAATAAAAATTGTTTGTGTGTGTTAATATGAACAAGTAAATCTATAATTTGGTCAGAATTTGAAGCATAGCATTCAGCTCTTTACATATTATGAAGACAGTGGGACACTATTTTCTGTACATTACCAACACCAAACTAGTTCTAGGAGTTCAACCCAAGAGTGGCAGCAAGATACACAAGTTCAACAACTAATTCATTAGCTAACAACATATCCCACAACTAGGCTTGGTAGCTACTCTTAGGATGGCCAATACTTGCATTATAAAGGTCATATTGTGTTTTTTACGAAATATAACTTTTTGGACCAACTCTTACAGGAATTACATGCATTACCATCTACATGGCATGCTGCCTTCTTAAAGACATGAAAGAGCGAAAAGAAACTTCTTCTAGACTCACATGAAACATGATATCAATAAATTTGTTGTGTGATATGTGTCAACGCCACAAAGGAGAAATGTTCAGACTTCAAGCACTCTACAGTCATTACACAATTCTAACTACAGTACAGATTGACATCTCCATGGATTTTATTGAGGGGTTGCCCAAGTCTAGCAACAGATCGGTTATCGTCTCTCTATGTGTGCCCATTTTTGTTCATTGGCTCATCCTTGGATGAGCCTCTTACCATTTTACAAGCCTTCATTTGCCAGATCTTCTACCTCTCTGGTATTCCCACTTCCATTGTATGTGACCATGATCCTGGCTTTACTAAGTAAATTTTGGCAAGAACCATTTATGCTGCAAGAAATGCAAGTAAAAATTAGCTCAACATATCACCTGCAAACTGATGATCAAACAAATTAGTCAATAAATGCTTGGAGACCTATTTATGTTGCTTTGCTTTAGAGCAGCAAACTCACTGGTCTAAGTGGCTACCTCTTGCCAAATGGTGGTACAAATACCTCTTACCATTCTTTGACACCATATGAAGCCAACCATTGCCATCTCACATCCAACCATCTAGGTAGTTCCAAGGTAGAGGTTGTCAATTCAACTGTCAACCAACACTATATGAATCCAACCATTGCCATCCCTCACATTCTATCTTCTAGTTAGTTCCAAGGTAAAGGTTGTCAGTTCAACTCCCAATCACCAAGAAAATCTACTCCGGACTTATCCTCAGCTCAGAATTGTATGAACAACCAAGCAAATCAACATTGTTCTAAGTGCACATTCATTGAAGGCAATATGGTCTTTTTGCACCTACAGTTGTATAAGCAGGCATCCTTGGAAATCAGAGGTAGTCAGAAGTTAGCACCAAAATTCCATGGACCTTACCAAGTGCCATAGTGGGTTGGCAAAGTTGCTTACAAATTGGACCTACCTTCGCCTTCCAAGATACATTTGGTTTTCCAAGTGCCTTGTTTGAAGAAGGTCCTTAGACAACACCTTCACATTTTGACAACACTTCTTGAATTGGACAACAAAGGTTCCAGCATCCTGAAACTTAAAGCTATTCCACTTCTATCTTTGCGAAATGAATCAGAATTAATGTCAAACTCAAATTGAGAATTGATGTTTTTTCGTGTTTTGAAATAAAAATTGGGGAAATCACATCAAAAGAGCTAACACAAATCCAAACGAACATCGATGCATCTATTTTACATAGACATGTCAACTACTGGGTCAACCTTGCAATGGATTTGAGCCACTTTAGCATCGAATATTCACGTCAAGGGTCCGATTAGCATCAACAATAGCAAGAAAAAAAAAATTAAATGTTTATGATATAATCTTCCAAAATTATGAGCAAGATCACCACTCACCTAGAAGTTGGAATGTCTTCAACAACGATTATTTTCCTTTGTAATTTTCCATTATGTGCACAAGAGGGGATCACCACTCCCATTCTCTCATGTCTCTAACTTAATGTTCTACACATTTCTATTTATATGTTCATTTTACCACACCTTTATGCATGTGGGATTCTCATATGGTAAGTTTTGATTTTAGCATTGGATTTAGTGTCAAAGTATACATTGATGAAGAAAAAAAAATAGAGATGGATTTCAAGCTCCAAAGCAAAATTGACCCAAAATCTAACATGTATTATATCTCATGTAACAGTGTTCTGAAAAAACATTCACACAAACTCTATAACCATCACAAATGTTTTGGTCCAATGGCAAGGCTTGCAACCAAAAGACACAACTTGGAAACCTCTCTTCCAACCTAAACAATTGTTTCCACAATGCAAGCCTTGAAGACAATGCTTTCTGAAGGGAGAAGGGACATCAAGATCATTATTTCCTAACCTTGTATTATTATTATTTTATGAGCAGTATAGCAATCATAGATTAGTTATTTAGCTTAGAAACCTATTTTCTATGGGGCCAACCTTGAGCATTAGGGTAAGGGTTTGTAATGCTTATATATTGGAGTTGTAATGAACAAAAAATCGTCTTGAATCATATTTTGTATCAAATCTCTACGCTTAAGGAGGTTACCCCCTCAAAGAGGCTCACAATCCTTTACACTTAATTTGTGAATATAAGCATATTTGTATTTATTATCTATGTTCATTGAGCATCATGTTCATTTTGCATGTTGATGATTTTATCTTGATCATCTTTTGCAAGAAATATCGTGCCATGGTGGTGTCATATAAACTTGTAGGGATAGTTTACCATTCCCATAAAACAGAATAATGCTTAAATGTCAGTTGGCATTGACCACTACACCATTATAGGACCAAATCTTAAACCATGCCCATCTATCTAAAACTTAAGATAGATCAGATCTACAATCCCAAAATCAGACTTCCTTAATTTGGCATGTGGCTGCTCCCTCTCTACCTATGCATAAATGTGTTGATATGAAAAAATTTGTTCTTCCAAGGTGCTATTAAAGATCAATATGTTAATATAATTAAATCATTCAAGAAGGATTTGGGGGAATCACTAAATATCCAAGAGAATGTTGTCAACACTTCAATCAAGCGAAAGACATGGCCTAATTTGTATCATAAAATGATCTAGCTCATGACCAATGATTCATAAACTACGGTGGATATTCCACATGTGTAGTTGTGAACTTACGGATTTAAAACTTAGTTTAAGAGAGGATTAGTGTCTACAAACTAATAAGCACAAATGAACAAGGAAATCGAACTAAAAGAGAACAACACCAACTCAAGGAGACTAGTTTACCTTGGAAAAACTCGCTTTGGGTGAAAGGTCAGCTGAAATGTGAATGAACACTCACTTTGAGTACTTCAATTGCTGCTTACAAGAGGAGGAAGCCACATAGGCTTAATAAGCAAAGCTTCAACACAATCGAGAATAGCTCCAAACAACCTCTAAAATCTCTTAAAAACTCTTCATTGACTCCATTGGTGCGACACCCATAAGAAAACAAAGTATTTAGTACTAAAACTTAATTACTAGCCCTCTAGAATGCTTGAGCAACAACCAAGAACTAAATGTACGATGTCCAAAATATTTATTTATAACATCTTACCAATCTCTTCAAACTCTTCATTGCCTCTATTGGTGCCATAATAATAGAGTACTTGTAATGTCAGAAATTGCATACCCTTGCAATTTCGCATTACATTTTGGACTCGTTTTGGTGTTTGCCTCCCCTAGCATGTTTTCTAGGTCCATTCAAACTTTGACTTAGCTTTTTTCCACCCATGGTGTCAAGTCCTTGCCTCTTGTGATTCTTTTTGTAAAATTTAATGTTGCAGTTATGGAAGCCTTGTGATTTTATTGTGTTTCACCTTTTCCAAAGCTAAAACTATTCAGACACTATCGTGACACGCAAATGTTTGTATGACACGCTAACGTCCCATAACAATTTATTGTTCAATGGTTGTTTCTGAGCATTTTGCCACCTACTACTTACCCAAGTATGTGGTAACTGCTCAAGACGAATCTGAATGAGTCCCCAACTCCCTCATCTCCCTCCTTTCATCCCATTTTTGAATTCCCATCTCATTCTATTACACTCTCTCTCACTCTCATTCACTTTCTCTTGCAATTTCTCACTCTCAAGCTATCTACAGCACTCTCTACAACTTCCTACAACATTTCTTTGGCATTGGTTCCGCCTATGAGAGCACACTAGCATTACTACAACCATCTTCTTGAAGGTATTGTGGCATTTGACTGCATTATTGTCCCCTTGGCTTCATTAAGCTTCTAGAGCTTGCAAGTTATCATTTGGAGCGTCTCACAAAACAAGGGTTTGCATTCCTTCTTCTCCTTCCTTGTCATTTCATTTTCACTTAAATCAATAGAATAAATTAGTTTTTATCATACCTAGAAGTGCTATGGTATTCTTCTTTTTCTAGTGTGTAACTAGACACAAGTTTTGGAGATTAAAAATGAGTTTTTTGGTGAGTGAACTCGTACAAGTCATATGGATGACAATGCACCACACAGGCTTCCTAGCCAATGAGCTCCAACTTCCAACTCCAAGTTCTTTATTTTCAACTATTTACTATTCTCAATTCAGTTTTTCGATTGTGCACTTCAGTTTCTAGTAAATTAGCATTTTCTTTCCCAACTTTATTAATGTAAATATGAAAAGTTAAAGGAAACACCTTTTTCGTCTTTACAATACTCAATAAGAAAACTTATTTACTAGCCCTCTAAAATGCTTGAGCAACTAAGAAAAAATATACAATGTCCAAAATAATTATTCATAACATCTCATTAATCTTGGAAGCTGAAAATCTTGAAAATTGTGCTAAAAGAGAGAAAAGTGAGAATTAGAACATCATTGAATGCTACAAATTATCAAGATAAAATTGTAGAAACAAGATATAAATAAACAATGAAAGTTTGTTGAAAACGTAAAGCATCCAAGTTCATTAACTATGATGTATCATAAATGGAAATGGAAATAACCATAAAAGAGATGCAAACCATTACACAAGATATAGATGTAGAAACCCTTGTAGGTAAAAACTCCACACCCAAAGAGATCTAAAAATTGTATTAATCCTTCAAATGAGTTACATGAATGCAACTTCTCTCTTTGAGTTCTTATAATACTTCATTCTTATTACAAAATACAAAATAACTTATCCCACCTCCTAGACCAAGCTCCAATTTGTAGAAGAATTACAAGATAAAACCATGGGATAGTTTTGGAAACCATTTACAAGCCCAAGAGAGGTATGTAGCCCATATTGGTTGGACTCAAAACCCAATGCCTCCCTTGGTCTAAGATACCCCCAACTATTTAATAGCATGTTCCTTACATGTTGTCATAGTGTCATAACATAAAATATTTGACTACCCAGATTTGGGTGTCCAATTTGTCCTTATTCTTCCATGCATTAGATGCTTCATGACAAGTTCCCAACACAATCATAAGGTTGGTCAAGATTTCAAGTAGCCTCACTCTTATATGCTCTTTCACATCATAAGAATCTATCATATGTAACCCCTATGAAGACAAGTCAAGATGCTCTTACACACCTACCAAGATATCAACAAATGTCCAAATAAGACAAGACTAAAGTGGGAACCCTACATCCTCATGTGAGGGCAAAATTCACTAAAAGAAAAAATTCATGCCACTCCAAAATGGGACACCAACTTTCCCAAGTAGAGACAAAAGGCAAAAAAGATGGAATAGCAATAACTACAAAGGATAAAGAAATGAACATTAGAATGACCTCCCTCTTATATGCCTTTACATGTCATACAAATATGTCATTTAACCCCTATTAAGATTAGTCAAGATGCTCTTACACAACTCCAAGATCTAACACATTTCCAAATAAGACAACTAAAATGGGATGCCTTCATCCTCATGTGAGTACAAAATCCACTAGAAGGAAAATTTCATGCCACTAAAAAATGGGTCACCAACCTTCCCAAATGGATATAAAAGGCAAAAAAGACAAAATACTAATAGCAATAAATACAATGGATTAAGAAATGAATATTAGGATTGCAAGGTTGAGACATCATATCCAAACTAAAAGTGCCACTTCCACTAGAGAGGCAATTTTTTTCTGTAATTGTGGAAAATTCGTCATGGTAGAGACAAATTCACTACAGTATATGACACTTTAATGGCCTACAAAAACCAATGATTTCACTATTGTCAGCAAAATATTTAGTTTTTAGGGTTTTCTCACTCATTGAAGTCTATTAATGGATGTCCCACACCACAAAAAAAAATTCTCGCATCCAAGAAGTTGTCCATTGTCCCAAATCATGTCATTAAATACAAAAAGTAGATCCTTTCTGGATCACACTTCCCCAATACAGATGCTTTTTGTCCCAAAAGCTTAGAGACTCAATGGGTGACAGTAGAAGAACCCCTCAACTACATGCATGCCATCCCACCTTGCACCAAAATGAACATGAACCAAAATTTGGAACACTTTCATCTTCCACTATTTGGATGATGAAATGTTACATTGCTTGAATGTGGAGAAATCTGTTCAACATTAGTTTTCTCCAAAGCAATTACTCACGTATAGCCATTCATCTTCTCATGAAGATTTAGGACCTCTTTAAGCTACTTTTTGCCACAATAAGCATACAACATAAAGCTTTTTTCATTCTTGTTGACATGATACTTGTTTGCCCCCCTATAGAAATTTATCTTTTGGCCATACAAATATGGGCTATCAAAAACAACACCACAAACATCCATAGGAGCAACATCCACCACTATTTCATCTACAAATTCAAAACCAACTAAAAGCTTCAATTTTTGCATTGCTTATTGACTATCATATGAGCACCACCTTTCATCCAACCTAAACCATATATGACTTAGGGTGCTGAAAAGTCTTAAGGCCAAGTTTAACAGCCAAATCTTGAGAAATCAAGTTGATATGAGAACATGAATCAAATAATGCATCAACCTTAACATAATCAACATTAATCTTAATGTTAAACAATGCACCTTTCTATTAGTGCAAGAAAGTTTAATATCTATTTCTGAAGTGCAATCAGTTACCTTACTCTCTTTATTTTGAATGGAGAGATTAGTTTGTATGCTTCTTACCATTCTTATGAGGGTTATTTTCAGAATGCAACTTCCAACAAGAAGACTCTTTATGAACATCCTTACCACAATGATCACAATGCACAAATTTATATTTAGAGATTGTACAATTTACTCTCTTAATCCTAGCTATTGCTCCACCTATCTTTGGGGAGGACAAAGAACTATATACTTCAAGTTAATGAGCATGAGCACATACCTCATCTAAGTCCACTGGTTTCGAAAGCAACACGAGCCTACAAAGATGATTATGAAGGTTTCCTATATATTTCATTAGGACCTCTTCATCAAACACATCTTTACTCATTTGAATAGCCCTTCTACGAAATTTATTAGTGTATTCTTGTATACTTTTTTCATCTTTATGTTTTAAGTATTGTCATTCCATACATTTTTCCTCTTTATGATGGATAGGATAAAATTGTTTCTTAATTCCAAGAATTTATTGGAGTTTACTTTTTAAATGCCATAAAATACAAGAGACTTTCAAACCAGCCTAAAGCATGCTTTGCTAATCTCAATCTAACAAAGGAAATCTCTTGTTCTAATGTTAGAGAATGTATGCTAAAGTATACCTTCAATTTAACCAACCAATTATCAAGATTCTCTACATCTACATCAACTTCGAATGGTGAAATCTCAATCTTAATCTCAGCTTTGATTGAATAAAGGTTTTTTTGAAAAATTCTTTCACCCTTTAAAGACTCTTCATGCTCATTGGAGTATGCATGGCCTTTGCCTTTATCCAATCTTTCCATGAGAATCTTCATTAGGCCTTTCATGGACTCCATTGATTGAGAAAAACTTTCTGCAACAGCTTCCATCTTGAGGAATCTTGCTTCAGCTTCCAAATATTCTCCTCCACCTTCCATGCTTCTCAACTCCTTTTTCCACTTACAAGACATTGTGTCTCTTTGCAAAGGTAGTAACTTCTTTCTACTCAATCTTGTTTGGGCATGAACTTGCAAAACATTCACAACAATTTCCCAAAAGAAAGGTTGCGCTTTGATACCACTTTATCAGTAAACTAGGGTGAATATTCCACAAGTGTGGTCACCAACTTACAAATTTAAAACTAGTTTATGAGAGAATTAATGACTGTAAACTAATAAGCACAAACGAACAAGGAAATAGAACTAAAAGAGAGAAAACACCTAATCAAGGAGCCAAGTTTACCTTGGAGAAACCCACTTCAGCTGAAAACTCCAACTGAAATATGAGTAAACACTCACTTAGAGTACTTTAATTTGTGTTTACAAGCGGAGGAAGCTGCATAAGCTTAATAACAAAGCTTCAACACAAATGAGAATAGCCCCAAACAACCTCTACAATCTCTTCAAGCTCTTCCCTACCTCCATTGGTGTGAAACTCATAAGAAAATAGAGTATTCAATATGAGAAATCAACTACCAGGCCTCTAGAATGCTTGCACAACAACAAGAACTAAACGTACAACATCCACAACATTTATAACATCTCATCAATCTAGGAAGCTGAAAAGTCTTTAAAACCATGCCAAAAGAGAAATAATCTGAAAATTGTAACATCACTAGATGTCACAAACTATAATGACAAAATCATACCTTACAACAAAGGCAATTTCATTTTGACCATGATAGAGATGAATTCGCCATGATAGATTATGCTTTCATCGCTGCAGAAACTGGTAATTTTGCTACAGCCAGCAAAATACTTGATTTTTAGGGTTCTCTCACACACCAAAGCCTACAAATTGATGTCCCATACCACCCTAAACATTTTTCAGTATCCAAAAAGTTGTCAAGTATCCTAAATCATGTCATTAAGTACAAAAACTAGATCCCTTATGGATCAACCAAGATCAATTATTCAAGTTCAATTACTATTTTTGAGTGGATGGGCATAGTTTTGGCCTCATAAATGAGGTTGCCTTGCGAGGCCAAAAAACATACTTTGGTGCCACCCAAACTTAAATATTTTTACGTAATCAAGGTCCTCTCACAACATTATGCACTTTCAAAAAATGGCACTTTGTTTCAAGTTTGTATTGAAAATTTATGGCTTCCAAAAGATGAGCATTGAAGGGTTGATTTCATAACTGTCAAGTAGTGATCACAAAAATGCCAAACTGCCAGTTATATTAGACCAGCACCTTCAAAACTGCCCGTGTGCAAATGTTATGGATTCTAGAAGATGGAGAACAAGGTGAGCATTTAAGGGTCAATTTATTAATTGAAATGTAGCGATTACAAAATCATCGTGTCCATTAGGGGCCTTTCCTAACTGTCAAAGCAATCTTGAAATAATCAGTCGGATGAAAGGGACAACTTCATCCAAACTAAACATGCAAGAAGAGAAAGGAATGGGAAAGTGATTTGTCTTCAAATTTTCATGGTTTGGGTTTCTAATTCGAGCACTGAACAGTTTTAAAGGTGCATGTTGCTTCCCAAGAAGAGAAAAGAGGAGAAAACAGTCCAATCTTTTGGATGCAAAGTGCAATAAACAAGAAAGTGAGTGCAACACAAAAGGAGGAGTTCTATGTAGAGACACAACTAATGTGGTTGGAAGTGCTGCAACCCAAAGAGCACTAGTAAAACAAGAAACATGTAGAGTGAGTTCTTCACACTTGTAATTGTTTCTAACATGCCAAGGAAAGCTCAAAAGATGTGCATTTGCCATTTCCAATTGGTTTTCCTCACCTTGAGGTTTCCAAGACAGATTTGTCTCTCTGCAATATGATTTGCTTCTATTCATGCTTGTTTATGAAGTATAAATCATGCTTCCACACTTTGAATGTGCAATCTAACTCAATGGAATTCCACTATCATTTGGCTGAAAGTTCAAGTAGCATAGCACGGGGTGATAATTGATTTGACCATTAATGTATGCAAGCATAATCAAGAAATGTTTGGTAGTTTTGAAAAGCACACTAAAGGATTTGGTTTTAAGATGTTAACCAAGATGGGTTATGATGGAAAATGGCTTAGAGAGAATAGACAAGGTATTGTCAATTCCATAGAGTTTGAGAAAAGACCTCATTATGCAAGTTTGAAATATTTTGGCAATGTACAAGAGGTTGGAGAATGCTCCAAAAGACAAGTTGTAAGAAAACCTTACAAAGACAAGGAGCCCAATGAAAGGAAATAGAATTAATAATCTAAATAAGAGAAGTTATGATAAATAGATTTCTGAATCCAAAATGCAACAAAATAAGCAAAGCATTCATACATGAACACAAGATATATCTTAGGTGGAGAATTCAATTGCTCTTACTCAATGCTCTTATATGACTATTTTTAGTCGCTCTAAAATGTCTTTATTCAATGTCTTTGTAGTTCCTACCATAAGTGATCTTACAATGTAACTCTTGCGTCATAGATGTTCTTACACACATTATGCATCTTTCTTCAAACTTGCAAGGAAAATGTCAAGATTTCTCTACAATGAGGCGCCCCATTCCTAACAATCTCCCACTTGTATACACTACATAAGCGGCCCAACAAAACAAAGATAGATTAACAGCTAGAGCCAGCAATCCCATAGCTTTCCTGCACCAAACGAATTTCTCAGTACTCACTAGCTTCTTCATATATCTACTCACAACTCCCACAACATGGGCATTTCCTTGTCTAGCACACACCATGGCAACATGGCTCACATCCTCAATATCCTAAAGGCCCTTAGAATTGAACTTCATCAACACACTTATTTGCAACCAACAGCTATTCCAGCTAATCTTCAAGCAAACAACTTATGATCAATCTTAAGAACCAAAAATCTTATGATTCATCACCAAAGAAGGCATCACCACCATTAATGATTATAACTTTCATATTCATAAAACCACTTCATATGAAGAGTCACACAACAAGAAGCCCCTAAAACAACACCATGCATTATCGCATTCATGTGTACTTGAAGATGCCAAAAACACATCTACTTCTTCAGTGGAGGTTTCTGAATCAAAGGAAGAGGCGTCATCAAATGCCCTGTCTTTATTAGTCTTCTTATGTAATGTCCGACCCCAGTTGGAACAAATCTTTTACGATTTCCCAATGTTTGACATTGCGGGCAATTTGTCAAAGAGTTCTCTTGCAACTAACTGAATTATTTCCAGCAGATGTTTGAATAGGAAATTGTATGCATAAAACTTATCATAAGAAATACTCCTTCAATATCAAATAATCAGCAATAACATTTAACCATTGCATCACAAAAAATCATAGCAGCAGAATATGATTGAACATATAACATTGTTTAGGTAAGCATCAACAATTACATATATCTGATTTTCAAAGTGCACAGGTTTGAGTTTCCAAATGATAACACAGAGCATTAAACACAAGAAGTATGATTATTTTTATGCACCTTATGAATGCTATGACCAGCAATGAATACCTCCAACGTATGGCAAGCAGTCAACCATAATAGTAGATAGAATCTATTCCTAGAGCCTCACGCACACCATGGCAGCTCCAGATGTCTGCAAATCCTAACACACCAAACCTAGGTGCCTTGGAAAGGGCTAGGGAGCAATGGGTAGAAGTGACCACACGTCCCTATACTCTCCACGCCAAGCCTCTGCTTCACCACGGCCTGTATATGGGGCTATTGTCTTGAAACATGCAACGGTTCTATGCCAAGGAACTAGACTCAACCTCAGAAGAAACCCCAAACTAGCTGCAATCTCGTGCATACCCACGTGCATGAACATATCAATGAAATTGATCAGGTTTTTGGGCGCCGAATATATGTGCCCTAATTATTTTTGAAATAGCAACTCTCCCAATCCACACGACCAGCACTAGTAAAGACCCTCTATGAAACTTCTGATATAACGACCAACAAGAGAATAATATTATTCCATGCCAATCGCCCAATTTGGGATAAGTAAATGAATAACCTCCTAAAAGCAATCGGTCAATCTGATTATTAAACCATATCCACTCTAAACATTATGACCAATATCCGTTAATTCCCAATAAATCTTCAAAACCTGAATTTGAATCTTCCTCTGTAATTGTTACATGCAATGCATAACCCCTAAATGGAGTTATCAGCAAGCAACCTTGGGAGATCTTTCACTCCTGTAGCATACTATTCCTCATGAGGGTTTTCATCCTCAAGAAACCACGACTTTTCAGTCCAACCAGCAATACCTCTCCAATTTTCTCCAAAAACATGAATGAGCAAAAAGGCTCACAAAAATCTTTTATATTCCCTCCAATTTCCCACGCCCAAGTTGGCATTTAAATTTTATTTTATTTAATTTATTTTCCTGCCTTATAACTCCTTTAAGTTGGCACCAACTTTATGATATAAAATAATCTTTTTAAAACCCCTTATATCATCTTTATCATAAAGCCATTTAAATTAGTATATAACACATTAAAGTTAAAAAAAAATTAATTTAACTTTAATATTATGTTATTTAAACATGAAGCTCTAAACCATGATAACTGCCAGGATAAACCCATGGTAAGAATCCGCGAACCTTCCTGATATAGAAAAACTACCAATTGTCCAAGTCGCAGACCACCCTGTGACTTACTAAAAATAGTAAGTGTGGACAAAGTGTCCAAATAATGCTCCGGAAGAACACAATGAAGAACATGGAAACATTAAGCTGGGAAACACCACTCAAGCACAAATGGTTGATTGACAAGCCACAAACACCCTCAGAGGGCCCCCTAATCATCATGTTAGTCCACAATGACCAAGTGATAGACTAACCTCAACAACTGATGACTGCCTAGGAAAAGGGGACATTACATCTTAATCTTGCCTCGCTTTTTAATATGCCCAGATTTACCACAATTCCAACATTTCACCTTTAGACCTTCTTGGAGATTTATCTTTAGACTTTGATTGTCTATCTCTTGACTTGTTCTTGCCTTTTCCGTGAGAACGACCACTTACAAACAAAGTATCCTTTGTTACACCTTCCACAAATTTCCATCTCATTTCTTCCTAAAATGGGGCTGCAATCACCTCTTCAAGTTTAACCTCAATAGAGGTACTACTGATTATTCCAACCACATGTAGTTCCTCTGAAAACCTGCCACAACATTTGTCTAAACACAATCAGAAGCACTTGGTTTATAGGCATAGGGCAAACCAAGAAACAAGAAGTAATTTTCAATACCATGGGCCTGAAACCTTGATCAAAACCCTCCAACCAAACCCATGCACCCCGCCTTATAAATGAATTCCAATGCTCCATTGGGATTCTCTTGACCTCTACAAACACGATGTCCACCTAGTTAAATAAAGTGCTCTGTTTGGAGCATTCAATTGATCTTATAAGATGCTCTTACTCCCATGTATTTTTAGCCAATCAAAGATGTATTCTTTCAATATCTTTGTAACCCCCATCATAAGTGCTCTTACAATGTAACTTGTGTCATATATGCTCTTATACACTTAATGCGTCATATATGCTCTTACACAATGTAACTCTCATGTCGTACATGACATTCCTAGTGCTGTAATCAATCTTACAACAAGAATCTCAAGATTCATCTCCAATGTGGTGCCCCATTTCATGAGGGCCCAATATTGCAATAATATTAAAATATTATTATATAAGGTTTACAACACACCTTCCCAACACCCAAGCCACAAACTCAGAAAATAAAAATAAAAAAACCCACACAAAGTAGTGGTGTCATTCTTTTGCTAAAGCTAAGGATGATTTGAAGCATCAAATTGTTGAGAAGATTGCTATAAAATGATAAAGTAGCCTAACAATACCTCGAGAGGGAAAAGAGGAACCTGCAAAGACAAAGATGCCTTCAAACAAGTGAGGAGAAAAGGAGACTACCCTTTCCAATAGATGCAAATAAGAAATGGGGAGATTACACCCCACCTACTTCACCACTAGTTGAACCTAAAAAAGAGGCAAGCCAACATGTAGGAAATCAAGAAATGTAAGCCAAAGGTAAATAATCAATCGTTTATTTCAATTACGAGAAGGAAGGACATGTTGCACAAAAGTGCAAGTATCTGTTGGAAATTGGCATTGATGTAAAGTAATCATGAACAGCATGACTGAAGATAACATATTTGAGAGGAAAGAATATCTAGATTTAATACCGATGCATCCATACTCTTGTGTATACATCGTATAATTTGAATGAAGACATAAGAAGCAGATATAAAAGAGGATGTATGCAGATTTTATGCTGAATCAGACTCATCGAGTTCTGAAAGAAGTAATCAATGAACATAGCACGTCTTCATCAATGATAAGGAGTTTGATATTATTTCATAACAGCCTTGTGAAGAACATTATGTGCAGATTTAACAGATTCATCTTCAAATTATACAGTCATTAAGCCACAGATGTAATAGACCTTATTAAGCCAAATTCTAAATTCTGGAAAGGATTGATGACTATGCAGCAACAAGACAAATCAGAGAATAAGACAAAACAAAAAGAGACAAAAATCATATGAGACAAAAATGAGTAAGACAAATTAGAGCAGCGATGATGATAAAATTTTTGAGGCTCAATACAAAGAATCGACCTTGATTAAAAAAGTAATTGCTGAAAGAAAATATGTCTCCAGATAAATAATACGATTTTATCATAATGGTGCGATTCTTTCAAAGATAAATTAAAGGCAAGTTAATATGCAATTTACAAAACAAAAGAGTGATTTATTAAAGAAATGAAGAGGTGCGAATCAAAAAAAGGGAGAATAGTGATTAACTGAAGTTATACAAAGAGATGCGATTTTTCTTGAAGAAAAACGATTAGTTCTGAATTGACACGACTTCTCAAGGAAATGCGTTTTGGTTCTGAAGTAATAGGGCGTAGCTTTTGAGAAAGAACATTTCATTTTCCATTAACTCAGTTTGTCAAGATTAATACGAATCATTCTCATCATGAAGAGAAGCATCTGAGAATAAAGTGATACGATTCAGATTAGTAAAAGTAATTAAAAAGATCCATAAAGGAGGTGCAGTTTCATGAAATAAAGTGCTTCATTCAGATAAAGTTTATGCTTCAGATTTGTCAATAAAGCAATTAATGAAAAGGTGTGATCTGGAAATTAAAATTGAAGAGGCATGCTAGTAAAGGACAAATTTCAAGAGACATGTTGTTAAGCTTGTATCTCTTGATACAAAGAGATCAATATATTTAAAGTTCAATTCAGTTGCAAGTGTAGGCGTGTGCATAAAATGTAAATAATCTGAAGATTGGAGTGTGTGCTGAGTAGTAGTGTATGGAATATATGGTATATCATTAAAACTCAAGCAGATTGTGAATCGAATAATGGATTTTATTGAATATTATTTTTAATTAAGAGAGAGAGTAAAATCAGTGTGTGCTGTGTATGTGTGAAAAAATGTATATAATTTAGAGAGGATATGATCTGAAGTATACATGCAGTCCATAAGTGAAATGTATGAAGCAGATCTATAAGAGTTTATGAAGAATTATAAAGAAGAGTGACTATGGTTTAAAGAGCATCCTGAAGAGGTCAGATTAATGAAGACACTATGAGCACATTTGTGAAGATGCAGATTGGATAAGGAAGATAGACAGTTTGGATAAAGTAATGTTTTATATTTGATGAATACAAACTTGACAAAGCAAATGCAGATTTGAATAAGAATATACTGCAGATTTGGTGAAGTAGATGGCATCATCATGAAGTAAATCATTTATGTGAAAAGGAAAGTTGTGAGCAAGATATATTTTGGAGATCATGCAAGAAAAATAAATCAAGTGGAAGAGTGTTTGAGCAGAATTGTCCATCATCCGTTGAAGAAGCAACATTGAAGGTGGAACATTATTCTTCAAATTATTATCTTTGCTAAGTTGGTGCTTGGCAAGTAAGGGTTGGTGCACCTTGTAGGTTGGTGCCTACTAAATCAGCATTAGGGGTTGAAGCTCCTCGTAGGTTGGTGCCTACTAAATCAGGATTAAGGGCTGGTGCTCTTTGTAGATTGGTGCCTACTAAACTACATATTTGGTGACTCAAGTAGGTTGGTGCCTACATTCATTGTAAAAGTTTATATAATTCATAAAGTACATTATTTGTACCGTGGTTTTATCCCGAAAGGGTTTCCACGTAAAATCTTGGTGTCAACTTGTTCATATTGTGATATTCTTGCATAGTTGATTTGTGTTTGAATTTGAAGTTGATAAAGGTTGTAAAGGGTAAAAGTTTATAGATATACTGATTCAACTCCGCCCCCACCCCCACCTCTCAGTATAGCTTTGTGCTCATCAGTATCTTGCTCCTTGTACTAGTTGCAAGAAAAGTAACCATAGTAGGATAATGTGCAAGACAAACACCACTAAGGAGCCTATATTTCATAGAAAAGGGTGAGATGAGAAGAAGCCACTCTCCAAGATAGAAGGGAGAGAAATGTCAAGACACACAAGGTAAGAAGCTCATTGATTTGAGTATGTACAGATTTTACAACTATTGGTCTTAAATGCAAGATTGAAGGGCATTGGGATGGCAGGTGTTGGACACTTCATTTAGGGCTTCAACCAAAACATGGCAAAGGCAAGAATGAGCAGCCCACTAAATCAATAGAGGTTGTGTAATTTTCAGCACTCTCACATTTCCATGCATGTTTACCTCAACCACTTGTTCAAGCATTTGACAAGCTAGGTAGAAGAACTCCAAGTTTAGAGAGTAATGCAATATGGAAAGCATTCTAAGCAAGAATGAAAAAAATGCATAAAAGAAAGGTGACAACAAACATGGTTCGTGAGAACCACCAATCATGAAATATGGGTCAATGGTTTGATTGGAAAACCATGTAGGTGCATCATGATAAAAAATAAATGCAATTTAACACACTACAATAAATACCACCTACTTGTGATTGGATGGGCTAAAAGGGCTCTATAATGAATGGTCATAAGGCACAACACTTGCTGAAAGTTTTGTGAATGGGGTAGCAAGCTAAGTAGACTTGATCTAGGGGGAAGCTCCATGATTAAGCACATTTGAGTTGGAATAATATTGGGATGGGTGATCTCCCAGGAAATACCAATGCCTTATTCCTATGAGCATCACCTTGATGCAATGAGTTCTAAGTGGACCATTCATGCTAATGAGAGATGGGTTTGTGTGACCCACTACTCATGAAATATGGGTCAATGAGTTTGACTAAAGAACTATGCAATTGAATCTTGATAAAAACATCATAATTTGACACACTAGAAAAAATACCGCTTGCTTGTCAATGGATGAGCTAAAGGGACTCTATAATGAATAGTTCATAAGGCACAACATTTGTTGAAGGTTTTGCAAATGGGGTAGCAAACTGAGTAAGCTTCACCTTTGAGGAAACTCCGTGGTTAAGCACACTTGAGTCAAGGTAGTACTAGGATGGGTAACCTCCCAAGAAGTCCTGATACTTCATCCCTGTGACCATTGCTTAGATGCAATGAGCAATAAGTGGACCATTCGTGTTCATGAGAGATGGGTTAGTTTGACTCAAACTATGCAATTGAAATTTGATAAAGACATCATAATTTTACACGTTGTGAAAAAAGCTGCCTAGTTGTCAATAGATGAGCTAAATGGGCTCTATAATGAATGGTTCAGAAGGCACAATACTTGTTGAAGGTTTTGCAAATGGTGTAGCAAGTTAAGTGGGCTTGATCTTGATCTTGAGGGAAATTAAGCGGTTAAGCATACTTGAATCAGAGTAGTACTAGGATGGATGACCTCTCAAGAAGTCTTGATGCTTTACCTTTGTGAGCATCTCCTAGATGCAATCAATGTTAAGTGGAAATTCATGCTCATGGGAGATGGGTTCATGTGAGCCATTGCTCATGAAATAAAAACTATGTAGTTGAATCCTAATACAAACATCATAATTTGTCACTGCAAAAAATACAACCTACTTATCAAGTTAATTTCACATTTTCCATGCATGTTTATATTCAAAATGCCCCAACAGTAGCATATTCAATGTTGTAGCATGCATATGGACATTGTAACATGGAGTTATATGCTTCATTTCAGAATTCCAGATGTTGTACCCTGCCTAGAATTGTTTTGGTATGCACATAACAAGTTGAGACAATTGCAGCAAGTCGTAGCATGCATGTTTGGGTTGTTGTATGCACAGAGGAAAAAGTTGCAGCAAGATTTCAAAAGCTGATTTTTGTATAAAAGCAGTGGTAAAAGCATATTGATGGGCATCTGGAGCATTTTATGGTCCCAAGAGTTCTTCCATGTTGGTAGAACAAGTTGCACAGAATTTGGGTCATTGAAATATGTGAAAGGCATACTAATGGGGATTGGAAATGCATAAAAAATACTGTTGTGTATGCATGTTGAGTAACATACATGTTAATTGGGCCAATTTGTTGCATCCATGATGCAAAATTGAAGGAAATATTGTTGTTATGGCATGTTATTGTAACCTTGTTTTCATTACATTATATAATTAGTGTTTCTTTGTAGTCATTGAAGCATAAGACCTGAGATGGGGAGGCCATGTAGAGGGTAATGTAACTTTCATTTGTTGTTGATGCAAGCTTGAAACACTAAGATCTATAAAGTGCAATGCATGCAAAAGTGGTTGTCTGTTGTAAGTTTCTAACCCACTTACATGTATGATCTTTATAGAGCTTCCCCTAATGTCTAATTAACTGATGTATACAAAATACATACGACTTAACAGGCTTTGTTGGATTGTCCATCGCTTCCTCTGCCATAATGTTACGATGCCTTATGGGAGTTCTCCCTTGGTTTGGAGTAGGTACTGGTGTGAGGGGTAGTTCTATATCATTGATTCCCTCAATTGGTCCTTCGCTAATACCAATATCTTCAAATTCTTCTTGATTCGAGGAGAGAAACCTTCCCAAAGCATCTCTCTGCCTCCGCATACAATAGTATTTTGAGCTTTAGATAGCTTCTCCTGCACACTTTTAGTGAGTAGTTTGGGGTCGAATTCAAAAATTTATACTAATCCTAATTGTTGTAATTGAAAACTTCCAACTTTATGAAAGGAATGAAAAAGAATTAAAACATAATTAGGAATTCTAAACTTAGCACCATACACGGCAACGGCATCAAAAATGTAGAGCTTCCCCTGATGTCTAATTAACTAATGTATACAGAATACATACGGCTTAATGGACCTTCATATCCTAGATTAAGCAGTTCATTGTTCAAGAACTTCATATCCTAGATTAAGCAGTTCATTGTTCAAAAGGAGGCTTCATTAAATTGTCAACCAGGGAATCGTAAACTTAAGATGATGTTGGCACTATATATGCAATTGAGAATCCTAGACATTCTTAATCGATTGAGTATAGGTAATTGAACAAGAGTAAATTCATCTAAAAGCTTCCTAACACAAAATAACTCCTATTTAGAGAACAAGGTAAGCAAATACTAGCTACTCTAAATGACCTTAGTAACTGCTGCGGGTACTTATCTTTCACAAACTGTAACTAGTGACTTTCTATGCTGCAATGTGGACCTATTCCAACTAATTACTTAATAGCATTGAACAAAATATAAATTAGAAACTTCAATTCAAAAATTACAAACTTCAATTCAAAAATTACAATATAGCATTCAATGTGATGTAAACTGGAAACTATAATTCAGCTAATACAATTCTTAATCTAACTAACCATCTAAGCTAACGTGGATTACGCAGTACCTCAAGTGGCCCTTGCTTGAGATGCTACAATCCACAATGTCTCCCTTCAAATACTAAACTAAAGTATCCTTCTTTATTGTAATCTAAACATACACTGAGCTTTAAAACAAAGTATAACAAGTCTGATATCCAATCTAATTTTATGCAAAATCCTAGCTAGCTGGTCTCTCACAAGAGTATCCCCATATATAGGGTCTGTGAGAGTCCTATTATTCAAAAACTACAAACAAACTATGAGCAACTGTCAAATCCTCCAAGAAAATAAGAAGAGGACTAGGTCTTTAACTTAATAGAAATATAAAAGCAGGTGGAAGTAGAAGTGTGGGAATCCAATAAGGACTCTACAGCAATCAAGAAAACCATTATAACAGAAACGTGCTTAACAGGACAAAGCTTTAATGCAATCCACTAACCACTGTTAGAACAGGTCTCTTCTTCCTCCCACAATTTATTGAAGGGATGGAATGACACATGGATATTCGTGTCCACATCCTTGGACCATCATCTACATTGTCTTCTGGAAATATGCACATGTTGAAGTTGGTCACCTCCTCTAGCTGTGTTGAGCTGGCATCCTTCTATTGTGGGTTAAGAATCCTTTTGCTGCAGATTGACAAGTTCTTGACTGCAGGAGATTAGTCTTATTTCGAAGGCATTTTTCATTATTAACAACTATAATTAATCATAAAATTCTACTAAATCCCATAGACATTCAAAGATCACACATTCATTCATTAATATAACATATCGTCTTCAATGCTTCTTAGATACTTAAAGTATATAAAAAGGTTAAGAAATGTCTTTGAAACTTAGCAGAAATGAGATAAAAAAACATGAAAATAAAGCAAGGAATTGGACATTATTAGGACTCGTCATTTCTCCCCCAAATTGGCTTCTAGCTTGTCCTTAAGTAACTTAGGGTCTCTGATTGTATTGCAATGCAACTTCCCTGTAATCTATTGTACTAGTGACACCTTTACCCTACCTTAGGCAGAACCCTTTTTGATCTGTTATTTTCTCCCATCTAGTCCACTCTATTGCCCCTATCTCCTCTCTTCTTCTTGTCCAATGTGGAATTGGAAACAAGAGAAGAGGAGGATGGAAAGTTAAGGGGAACCGAGTGATATTATTTTCAGGGGAGGCGGTGACATATTTGTGAGCTCTCTTACTTGTTGCCAAGTAGTTGAAGATTGAATGGTATTCCTTCTCTTTTAGCTCTGATGTTAATTCCTTCCATCTGTCCTAAGAGAAGTTAAGCGCTTCTCTCCCTATTCATACTGCAAGTTCTTGAAACCTTTTACAGTCCTTCTCCCTACATTCAAGAATCTTTTTCTCTGCCCACCTTCTCTCTACCAAGTTAATCCATTCTTCAACCATCCCCCTAGGATATTCTGCTTTTGCTCTAATAAGAAGGGGTTATCCCTTTCACTGTAGGCTTTGTGCAGCTATCCCCTTTGATGTTCATTCCTAATAAATGAGGCCATTAAACATCTCCCACAAACATAAGTGGTTTCCAAGCAGAGTCATAAGGAATGGCCAAATTATCCAAGTAAAACTCAAATAATTGTCTTGCATGATTGGGGTGAATTGTTGGTATGCTTCCAAAAATAATGTAGGTGGGGATAGTGAAACTGAAAGATCGATGATTAGTTGACTAAATTGAAAACTTAAAAAAAAAATCCTGCAAATATAGTGTGTAAACCCTAGCAGGTGGTCTGCATCTCGGGAGTTGGACTATTTTGTCAGCCATCTCTTCCATTTTTACTTTTAATTTCCTAATTTTTGCATCCTTCCTTTTAGTTTCTCTGGTGTGGATTAACATTAATTTTGATTTTTCCTTGTCCCATTTCTTTTGTAATTGAGAAAACCCTAATTTATTCCACAACTCAATTCTGAGGGTGACCACAATAGGGGTTGTAGGCATTCTTGGGGGTACATTTTGGTTCACAGGTTGTGGAGTTCTCTTGATCTCAAAAATGGCCAATTGTGCCAATTTCTCCAACCCTGATCCTTGCTGCTCAAAAGCATGTAGCCTTTTCTCTAATTCCCGAATCCTACTGTCCAATCCACTTTGCCTCTGTTGACATCATTTGAGTTGTTCTTCCAATTCTTTTATCCTGTGCAAGGCTTCTTGCAATCCTACTATCCAATCCACTTTGTGCCAATTGCGCCAATTTCTCCAACCCTGATCCTTGCTGCTCAAAAGCATGTAGCCTTTTCTCTAATTCCCGAATCCTACTGTCCAATCCACTTTGCCTCTGTTGACATCATTTGAGTTGTTCTTCCAATTCTTTTATCCTGTGCAAGGCTTCTTGCAATCCTACTGTCCAATCCACTTTGTGCCAATTGCGCCAATTTCTCCAACCCTGATCCTTGCTGCTCAAAAGCATGTAGCCTTTTCTCTAATTCCCGAATCCTACTGTCCAATCCACTTTGCCTCTGTTGACATCATTTGAGTTGTTCTTCCAATTCTTTTATCCTGTGCAAGGCTTCTTGCAATTCCTATCTCATCTTTTTCTTTTGCAAACATTTCTTCCTCTTTTTCCAAGAATATCTCTTCATCAACCTCAGCAAGTGAAGCAAATCCCTCTTCAAAGGCTAGGGCTATTTTGTGGTTTATGCTTTTTCCTATCTATAAACAAGTCTTCAAAGTCAGATTATGAGTTGCTACTCAGATACATATATTGCAATGTTTTAGACTGTCCTTGATCACTGGGTTCATTTTCCTTTTGTGAGTTTGTTTCAAACTCTACTACAGCGACCCTTTCTTTCTGAGGCTAAGGCTTCCTCTTTGCAAGGCCCTTCTTCTTGAGATAGTGTGATCGCCTTTTGTGTTGTACTCACCTTTTTTGCCTCTTCTTGGGTGCAAAGGTGGAGGCCACACTTTTTCTTTTCCATTGCTTAGGTTTAGAAGGGCTTTTGGTAGAGGTAAGGGTTTTTGATTCCTCCTACACTACGGGCTGCTCCCCTGAAGTTGCAGGTTGTGTCTCCTGTACCTTTGGCTTTGTTGGCTCACCAATGCTACGGGCAAGTGATGCAATGGGTGAATAAGAGGGTGCATGTTCCTCTTTTGCAGCCGTAGAAAGCTCATTCTCTTGTCCCCTGTTTATTTCCTCTACCCCAAGCCTCTCAAGGATATCATTAATGTTGTTGCAAGCTAAAAAGTCTTCCCAAGACACATTGGGGAATTGAATTCTAAGACTCCTTTTGATCAACAAGACGACTAAACAATAGTGTGGCAAAGCAAATTGGTTCCTTTTCCTTTTCTATTCAAAAGACATCCTCTTCAATAAATTATACAGGAAACTGGGCACATTCACCAGCCTTTGATGGCGTAGGTGACTTATGAGTTTAAAATGCACTGTATATGAAAGGGACTGCCTGCCATCACAAGTTAAATACTTAACTATATAAGAGGCAATAGAAGCCCATAACCAAGGCAAGGAAAGCCTTTTTGTACCTTGTGCAAAGGAGTCCAAATTCTCTCCTGGCAATGTGAAATAATTCCTTGTTGTGATTGCATGAGCTCTTACTGGGAATTCTTCTCCTATTTTGGGCAACCCAGAAACTTCTGCCACTACTACTTTTGAGGCATCTATTCTCAACCCTCTAATTGTAGCCTCAGCATTCTGCAATGTGTTGGTGAATTGTTGTGTCATAACTTCATTGTACTATGTTAGACAGAGGAAATAATCTAACCATCCGGCTTGCTGAAATATTGGTAGACATTGCTTGTCATCCAATATCAAGTTATGTGCTATTAGTTCTCTCCTAATAATGTCGCCTCCCATTTTGCAATTTTGTACCCTATGTTAAGTAAATTATGCTTCAAAACATCCCTTAGTCTACTTAGTGCTTAGTATACTTGTTACTTTTTTAATGTTGTTACTTTTTGTTTGTGAATTCTTGTAGCTTACGAAGGAAATTAAGGCTTGTATGCAGCTCTATTGAAGTTTTGAACTCATGAAATATGGATTGCAAAGCGTTGAAGATATTTGATATGATATAAATTTAATGTATGCATGATCGTTAAGTCTCAAGAAAATTAGTAGGATTGAATATTAATCATAGCTAATAACAAGAAAAGTACTTGAAAGTGTCATGATGGAAAGGTGGTGCATGTGAGGTGAATTGAGTGTCATCATGCAACTACTTGGCATGGAATTTGAAATGATAGAAATAAATGGAGGTACTGCAGGCAAATGTGTCGTATTAAGAATTAACTAAATTGATGGCACATGTCCAAAAAGTTTGAATATTGGAAAGGAAAGTTGTGATGAGTGCGGAATTATTAATGATGGAACGTGATGCTGCATGGAATGCATGGAGTGGAGTTGCTGCATGTTGGGATCACAAAGGTAATATGAAATGGCAAGTGCTAGTGGTTGCGAGTAGTTAACACTTTGGTTTTGCCACTGTTGGTTCCCACACCATTGTGGTGGCCATTGGTTTTGCAGGGGCTGCCACTGGGAATTGTAGTTTGATGCTTGGTATTGTTGTGGTGGCCACATCCCCTGCTATGGAGCCCAATTATGTGATTGGGCCATTGGCCATGATTGATTTTGCATGCTATTCCAGGGTTGATTATTCCAATTAGAGAAGTTTGCATTACCCCCAGGAAAGGACATATTATGAGACAAGGGATCTTGAGGCATATCTTATCTTTGTTGCCATGGCTTGTGTTGAGCAATGTAAAACACTTGTCCTTCCTCGTCCTCCAAGGTATGAAAGTTAGGTTTCTCTTGCTTCTCCACAGAAATGTTGGCAATCTTCTTGTAGTTACAGTTTACCCTCTTCTGGCAGCAATGTGGACAGTATTCAATGAGAGCAGCCTCTGCCTCTTGTTTCTTTTTTATGTGCAAATTATCCAATTGGGTAGCCAGATGACTTATTATGTCCTTCATGTCGAACAAAAGGTTGCTTAATTCCACCTTGGAAACACCCGTGGATGTTTTGGTGGAAGAGAAAACTCTAGTACCCCTGGTCTTCCTCATAGATGACCTGGAATAATTTCTACATACCTAACATATTTCATCAAAAGGCAATTGAGAAATATCACTTGCTCCTATGAGATTTAAGGCATCCATGCAGTCTTCATTTACTCCTTGCAAAAATCTAGCTTTAATGACTCTAGAGAGAGCCAATTCTTGTGTGACTTCTTCAAGAAGAATTGAAACCTTTCTACATAATCTTCAAGTGGTTATTCTTCCTTTTGTGACACCCTGAAGATGTCATCTCATTTCATGTCTACTCCACAACAATAATCCTTGTACTTTTGCAAGAATTTTTCTTTCATTGATTCCCAATTTGGTACTACATTCCTTCCTAGCTCCATGAACCACTGCAAAGCAACATCTTTCAAGGTAGCTACAAAGAGTTTTAATCTATGGGCATCTGTGGTGTATTCATAACTTCTGCATAGAACGTCAAACTTGAACAGGAATGTGTTTGGATCTTCTGTGATCAATCCATAGAAGTTGGGCAAGGCCGAGGGGAATATATTCTCGAGGGTTGTTGCCCATTCCTGATTCATAATTGGAAACTCGAATGTAACATGCTCTGCTGGATTGTCCATCACTTCCTCTATCATAATGTTAAGATGCCTTGTGGGAGCTCTCCCTTGGTCTAGAGTAGGTACTGGTGTGAGCGGTAGTTCTATATTGTTGATTCCCTCAATTGGTCCTTCGCTTATACCAGTATCTTCAAATTCTTCTTGATTCGAGGGGAGAAACCTTCCCAAAGCATCTCTTTGCCTCCGCATACAATAGTATTTTGAGCTTTAGATAGCTTCTCCTACACACTTTTAGTGATTAGTTTGGGGTCGAATTCAAAAATGTATACTAATCCTAATTGTTGTAATTGAAAACTTCCTACTTTATGAAAGGAATGAAAATGAATTAAAACATAATTCGGAATTCTGAACTTAACACCATCCTCGGCAACGGCGCCAAAAATGTAGAGCTTCCCCTGATGTCTCATTAACTAATGTATACATAATACATACAACTTCAAGGACCTTCATATCCTAGATTAACCAATTCATCGTTTAAAAGGGGGCTTCATTAAATTGTCAACCAGGGAATCATAAACAAAGTTGGAAAACTCGGACTCAACAGCCCAAAATAGGACTCAAACTCCAGACTCGGCACGAACTCGGCAAAAAACTTGACTAGGACTTGGCAAAAAAAACCGTAGTTTTACAAAAAAGAAAAGAAAATAATGCATTTAGAGAACATAAGAGCCTAATTTGATTATCAATTTATCATAATTCAAAGATTACACAAAAAATGGAGTAAAATGAAAGAAAAAAACAAAAAAAGAGGTTTTAAAACCTCATTCTTCACCCACTATCACTGGCAATAGTCCAGGCACGGGACTTGGGAGTCCGAGCCCAGGACTTGCACAAGTCCCTCGGATGGACTCGAAAGTTCAATGGGACTCTCCCGGACTCGACTCCCAACTCACGAGTCTGTGGCGAGTCCAGGTGAGTTTTCTATCTATGATCATAAACTTAAGATGATGTTGGCACTGTATATGCGGTTGAGAATCCTAGACTTTCTTAATCGACTAAGTATAGGTAATTGAACAAGAGTAAATTCATCTAAAAGCTTCCTAACGCAAAATAACCCCTATTTAGAGAACAAGGTAAGCAAATACTAGCTACTCTAAATGACCTTAGTAATTGCTACGGGTACTTATCTTTCACAGATTGTAACTAGTGACTTTCTATGCTACAACGTGACCTATTCCAACTAATTACTTAATAGCATTGAACAAAATGTAAATTAGAAACTTCAATTCAGAAATTATAATATAGCATTCAACGTGAAGAAAACTAGAAACTATAATTCAGAAAATACAATTCTTAATCTAACTAACCATCTAAGCTAGCGTGGATTACGCAGTACCTCAAGTGGCCCTTGCTTGAGCTGCTGCAATCCACAATGTCTCCCTTTAAATACTAACTCGAAAAATCATGCAACTAAAGTATCCTTCTTTATTGTAATCCGAACATACACTGAGCTTTAGAACAGAGTATAACAAGTCTGATATCCAATCTAATTTTATGCAAAAATCTAGCTAGCTAGCTGGTCTGTGAGAGTCTTGTCATTCAAAAACTATAAACAAACTATGAGCAACTGTCAACTCCTCCAAGAAAGCAAGAAGAGGACTAGGTCTTTAACTTAACAAAAATATAAAGGCAGGTGGAAGTAGAAGTGTGGGAATCCAATAAGGACTCTACAGCAATCAAGAAGACCATTATAACAGAAACGTGCTTAACAGGACAAAGCTGTAATGCAAGCCACTAATCATTGTTAGAACAGGTCTCTTCTTCCTCCCACAATTTATTGAAGGGATGGAATGACACATGGATATTCGTGTCCACATCCTTGGGCCATCGTCTGCATCGTCTTCTGGAATATGCATGTGCTGAAGTTGGTCGCCTCCTATAGCTGTGTTGAACCTGCATCTTTCTGCTGCAGGTTGGCAGGTTCTTGACTACAGGGGGTTAGTCTTATTCCGAAGGCATTTTTCATTATTAACAACTATAATTAATCATAAAATTCTACTAAATCCCATAGACATTCAAAGATCACACATTCATTCATTAATATAACATATCATCTCCAATGCTTCTTAGATACTTAAAAGTATATATAAAGGTTTAGAAATGTCTTTGAAACTTAGCAGAAATGAGATAAAAAGAATGAAAATAAAGCAAGTAACTGGACATTATTAGAACTCAACATTTCCTTCACTGATCATTGAAGTAAGTATATGCAAGCAAACAGCTCAAGTGAGAGCTCCAACCTAGTCTACAAGCAAATTCCAAAAACAAAAGAAACGGCACCAAATGCATTGGAAGAATTCAAAAGGTCCAAGAACATATTGGTTATGGGGCAAGCACAAAATGGTACAGCATTTTTCAGGGAAGTAAGGATTGACACTACTAGAGATGGTGATAGGAATCCCAACATGAGAAGATTGAATTGTTGATTACTATCTTTTCATTTTTAAAGCTTTTGGGGACCCAAAAGCATTCGGGTGTGTGTGTGTTCCATAAATGGATCTGGTTCATCACCAAGATCAGTTGTTTGAGTTGAGTGACTGTTTTGGCCTCACAAATCCAATTGTCTTGCAGGGTCAAAAACGGTTCTTTGGTGGCACCCAAAGCTGAATATTTTTACATACCCAAATTCCTTTCAAAAAATTATGTACTTACCAAATAAGCAGCAACTTGCTTTGAGTCTGTATGCAAAAGTATGACTTCGAGAAGATGGAGAACAAGATGGGCATTGAAGGGGTGGTTCTGTAACTGTAATGTGGTGGTTACAAAACTGCCAGTTCCATAGAAGGTGGTTTCATGACTGCCGGGTTGGTTTTGAAACTACCAGTCTAATGAATGGGCCAATTTCGTTATGGACAAGCAGACAAGTAAAAATAATGTGGAGAGAGAACATTGATTCAACCCGTAGACCTCTCTATCTAAAACAGCAACGCTCCATAATAGTCATTTAGTTGTTTTGACTCCATTTACTGGCTTGTGGTGAGCAGTTTTAAATTTGCTAGCTGAACATGCTATGCTGATGTGAAATTGATTCAACCAAATCTGCTGTAAATGACTTATTAGGAAATCCTTCGCTTCTTTAAGTTTTTTGCTTTTTGCCTTAGTTGACATCTTGTTAGAGTGTAATATCGATAGGTCCTGTTGACTATTGCCTATCCAGTCCCCAGAATGCACATTTGGTCATATTAAATAATTATTTGAAAATCAGAATACAACAGATTTTTAATTTTCAATTAATTAATAAACATGACCAAATGTGCATTCTGGGGACTGCATAGACGTGTCCGGCCCTGTTGTGTAGCTATTTACTCTATATGATTAAGAATATTTACTAGCTTTTCAATAGGAAAAACAAGCTACTCTCAGAGACAAACTCTCTCCGATTTAGTTAATAGTCACGAATATACTGGATTGTGGATTTGCGTATAGCAACCATGAAGAAATGCAAAATACATATCAAAATAACTGAGTCAAAAGTCACCCGCTTAGTAGGAAAATTTTGAGATTGTTCAGAAAAAGAAAAGAAAGAAGTTAAATTCAGGAACCTTAGCTGTAAGAAAACTTAAGGAAATTTTAATCTGCTATTAAAAAATAGTTATTTATTGACTCTTACCTTTAGAATTTAGATGTTTAACATTTTGGAGAGAGCTAATCAAAAATTCTCTCCCCTGTTGCGAACACTAAGAATATGACAGCACTGAAAATGCAAAGATATGCTGGAATACAAAAGATCTGGGTCCAACTGTTTGGATTTGAGAGATCCATATTGGCAGCTTTGGCCGACTCAAGAATTTGACCTGTCCAACCCACACCAACTATTCCGGCCAGCGTGCCAGCTGTATTAGAAATTCCCATTACTATACCTGCATAGCGAGGAGCAACATCCAGGTGGTTAACAGCAAAACCTGCTCTTCCAAGTGCTAGAAAGCCAAGGGACACAGAGGAACAAAGCACTGCTCCCCAGGAAGTTCTCAAGGTAGGCATAATCACCAAAGCAAACGCGGCAACAAGAAAACCTCCAGTGTTGAGCCATTTCCTCGTATTTGTCACGGACATTATCCTTTTCGTGATCAGGTAATCAGCTATCACTCCACCTATATTGGAGAACACAAACATATTCAAATAGGGGAGCATTTTTGAAGAACCCATTTTCTGAAGGCTCAGATGCAGACCCATTTCAAAATATGTTGGCAGCCAGTTCATCAAAACATAAAGCGCGTAATGGAATGTAAAATTGTTGACAACAATGGCCCAAATAGGCAGGCTAAACATTAGATTTTTCCAAGGAATGGAAGCACGGCTTCTCTCTGTAGTCATAGTGTCAATCACGAGACCATTTTTGTGTTCTTTGTCTCGAGTAAGTGGCAGCAAACCCTTACTATTGGCATATGTAGTAGATTGACCAAAGCCAGCAGAGACGGCTTTTGAACGATCTGAGCGTGGGGGATCAGTGGCACACATAAACCAAATAAATGCCCAGGTGCCACCCATGGCTGCCTCTGCTAAAAAAACTGCCCGAGGTCCACTGAATTGGACAATGCCAGGCAGAAGAAGCATCCCTGCAGCGGCTCCAAAATACATGCCTGATGTAGTAAGGGACACAGATCGTGACCTTTCATGAGGTGGAACCCATTGAGCCAAAACATTATGAATCGAAGGAAAAATGAAACCTTGTGCCACACCAACAAGGAGGCGAGCAATTACCATTGCTTTAACGCTCCCCGGGTCCAGGGGCACCACTGCGGTTGTCAAAGACCACATTACAAACGAAAAAAGAAGAACGCGTCTGCCCCCTATTCTCTGTGCAACCCAACCTCCAGGAATCTGTGATAGGGCGTAGCCATAAAAGAAAGTAGATAGAATTAAACCCTTTGTTGATTGGCTTATACCAGCTGCATCTGCTGCTGCTGTGTATGCGATGGAGAAGCCCACTCTTTCAATGTAGCACACGCAGGTACACACAAATGTCAATGCAACAACGACATGGCGTGTAGCGACGCTTCTCCCCATTGCTGTGCAACCACTTTTGACAATTTAAAACATTACCTAGTCCTAGTATCCATGTTTGTCAGCTTCTCTTCACTGGTACATCTACATGCTACGGCGCCTGGATCTGGATTGTCCAGAAGCACTCTCAAGAAACAAGCCTTACGCTCGTTTGCTCCCGGCAATCCCCTACATGCTTAGGTAGCCTCCGTTGAAAAAGCTATCCTATTATTCATATATTTAGCTTCTTTGAATACTTAAGTCTATTGTTATCGCTTTTTAACAGGTCCTAGTCAACTATTCCCTGTATAGATCCTATAATCGTTGCAGAAACAATTTCAGTACGCACAATTTTCTAGGTAGGTTCGATTTAATGATAAAGGCAAATTTTATAAGCTTATAAAAAAGAAATTTAAATACATGCTATTAATAAGTTTGATTTTGGATTTGGTCATAGCTTAGTAGATTAGTTAGTGTTGCTCAAAGAGCATGAGGCAATGTAAGTTAAACCTTTCAAAGCAAAAATTAAAAGAATGGAGAATACTTCAATGTTCTTATTCATGATTTTTTGGACACGATTTTTAATGCTAATGGTAAGTTGTGGAAGATGTAGAGGAAGGTTGTCAATTATGAGTTCGACACTAAGTCTCTTAGAAATTTTATAGCATGGAGATGGTGCAATCAAAATTTTTAAAGCGCGTCATACTTGTCCTCTCCAAGGCCTACAATAAAGGAGTCTCCATAGACTTGTGAGATGTTTTTTAGAGATTTGCCTCTAATAATATTTGCATAGTTGCCTTCAATGCAAATCTTGCTTATATGCATCCCTCTCTCACACAACTACCTCTTGCCAAAGATCTTAGGGATGTAATAGAATTAAGATTAATGAGACTACTATACAATATGTCCTTTCTCTAGAGGATCGAGTGTACCCTTAACCTCAATTCAAAAACATAGTTATGTGAGGTGATTGCTATGGTGGATAATTTTTCTTTGAATGTCATTCTCTATAAGAAAGGAGATTGTTGATAGTTAAATTAAGGGAAATGATTCCTTTATAAATGGTCACATTCCAAATTGATGATAGTAACTAACAAATTTGAAATAGACAATGTGTGCTTTTAGATATGTACTAAAAAAATTTTATTTAAATATATTTAAAATATCATTTTATTTTATGTATGAAGATGTAGGAAAATATCACCATCCTCTTTTCGTAGTAGATTTTTATTTATATGCTCCAAAAAAAAAAATTGAATATTTAGAATCTAATCAAATAAAAAAAAGTTTATAAACATGAATATGAGATCATCATTTGTGACTTGACAGCCATGGAAACTTCAAATGCTCTAAACCAACATTTTTGAATGTCTCTTTCTTTTTATATAGAAGGGAGAGTGGGGAGAGAGAACAAATTTCTATTGATTAGACTTGGGTGCTTTTGGCAAAGCCTAACTAGATCACATCCTCATCATGTCTTTGCAATCAACTTTTGATTTCATACATACTCTAGTTACAATATTTACAAATCAACAAAATGTCACTTTTAGAACTCACTGCATATGTGCAAGTTGTAATGTATACTTGTAAAAATTCACACAATTTTCTTATCCATTTCACAACTATCTTAAAATGAAGACTTTTAGTATTTTAGAATGTGATTTGCACTTTAAGATGATATCAAATTCACATGAAAAATTAGAGACATATTGGGAGCACAAAAATTTGTAACTTTTATGTGTAGTTTGTGAAGAATTGGAGTTCTCAACATTACCTATCAACTTTGTTCGTTCTTTCTTTTTACTAAAAGAAATATTACGTATGACTTTCTAAATTTATATTGTAAGCATGCAATTTAAATTTTTTCAAGTAAAGATAAATTATGTGTTCTACACAATTTAGAATTGATAAAGTTTTTTAGATGCTTAAGTACACAATATGTTGAAAATTATTACAAACTTGTGAAAAGCATCTTGGGAATATTGTCCCATAAAACCCAATTTATGTTAATTTTTGCATGTTTGTAAGTGAGTGTATAGTTAATAATGATATAAATGAATAATATTCATGCCACTTCTTGTTAAAATTACCATTGAGAATTTATAAGTAATCCTTTATTCTTTTGAATGTGAATAGGAAAATCTTGTGTCATATAAGTTAAGATCAAGAATATATAACTAGCTATGTCAAGTTGCATTGAAAGATATACAGATCAACCTATAACATTGGAATCCCTATCACTAATTGGATCAAGGAGAAATTAGAATTGTTACAATTCTTGCATAGTCTACATGTGGATACAAAGAGAATTTTTAAACATTGTTCATGTCTTGTCATGTTTCACAATTATTCCTTATAAAGACACTAAAATGTTTGTCTTTTTGTTGGGGTGAGCTTCTATTGTACTTACCTTTTTACAACATTTTAGAAGAAATTGGGTCATGTAGGCACTTAGGGATTGTCACCCATTGGGAGGGAATGGTAGCATGCATGACATGTTGATCGCACAACTCTAGAGTCGATTAACTTATGTTTGATGGATCAAAAAAGAGAACACCATGATACAAATGATTTGTGGTTCCTATCATGCCTAGATCTTCTTGGACACTAAAATTGATAATACAATGGTTTGCCAATATAACTGCCCCTTCTTGAATTTGGAGAATTCTATTACAATCATTGACTATAATTTTTTAACAAAATAGGTCAAACAAATTGAAACCAACTCATGTATCACAAAGGACAAGCTTTCCCTCAATCAACAAAATGATTTCCACAATATTTTGATCATTCTTCTCACATAGGAATGCAATCACCACTTTGAATTATTATACAAGGTATCCTACAAATAATGAAATCGTACTTGGTTAATAATATCAAGATAACACTCAAAAAAGGTACCCCACTAAAAACACTCTTTCTCTTGCTCGTCTCGACAATTATGGCTACTTTCAACATCAATACATTAACCATTCATTCAACACTTCACATACCATTCAAAGACATGAACCCTCTTCAAATTCAAACTCTATCAACTTTCCCAAAAATTATGTATTTCATTCATTACATTTTAACTCATTAAATGAGTTTCTTTGGACCAAGGTTGTTACAACTTATTGACAACAAGTTGTGTACTTGGAATTCCCATATCACAATCAAAGTTCATTCAATGGTCATTCTATTATGCTTGTTGGTGACCCAAGATAATTATCACCAATATGAGACATGAAGATGAACTTTCCCAAATCAATATTTGTAACCTTCTTAAAAATATAAGGAATGCAGAGACAACACAAATAGATTGGTAAACCTCACATCATGTACCAATACTAGCCTTTCTAAAAATGAATAATATATGTTATTGTCATCAATGTATTTGTTTGCAACAAATGATTTGGTTGCAATATATTAAAAAATATTAAATTTATTGGTCATACTAGTAACACTCTTCATTGTTGAGCAAAAAAAGGGGCATTATCAAATTCAATTTCAAATGGTGAACAAATAGAGACAATGGTGGTGTTGTGCATTGGACAATAGGTTATGTAAAACATAAATTTGTAGTTTATAGTTGGACTAGTCAATAGTGTGCTCTATGAAGCCATACCTCCTCCTCTATTCACATCTTATTCTAATATTTTTTTTGCATAAAACACTCTTGGATGTGCTATTACCCTATGTTATTATGATTGATTATATGGACATTTATACTATATTAGATTAGTAGTCAATTATCTATTATGATAAAAAATGGCTAACTAGTGAATATGGACTTGTTTATGTTATCTTTATTTTAGTACAAAATTCATGTTTCCTTGTTGCTTTGGATTCATTTTTAAATGGACTAATTATGCAATGATGAATCCTAATGTAATTAGATAAGTGTTATGTGTTTATGCTATCATGTGTAAATGTGATTTTGTTAGTGGACTAAAATTATCATTAGATTTTTATGGGATCATGATAATTTTATTTAATTATGATGTATATATAGTATATTAATTAATTTTATTGTAAATGGTGTTTTGGCTTTTATGTTGGATATATTGGTGTTTATGTTCAATTATGCAAGTTAAGTTTCATGACCAATGAAAAATTGTGGAGGTTATCAAGAAACCACTATTGTGATTCCTCAATATACCTAAGACTTATTCTAATAGGGGATTAAATTTTTATTATGTAAATGTTTTGTGTATTATTGGTTAACAGGTTTGTCACTTCAATTATTACCTTGAAAAGTAATCTTGAATCACCTAGCAGACAAAAAAAAATGTACCAATAGTTAGATAGATCGATATTGGGTTAGTGCAAAGCAATGATAACTTTAAGAAAACCCTCTCAAAAAAAAGATATAAAATCTTGGCGAATTGTTCATTTTTTTTGGAAAAATATTAATTTCTATTGGTGAATCCTTCATTTTTATAAAAAAATATTAATTTTATTGGCGAATTTTTGTACATCACTAAAATTTTGTAGAAAATATTGGAAAATCTTGGAAAATAATAGGAAAAAGCATTAATTATGACGGTGAATCCTTCCAATATAAAAACAATTCTTATGGAAAAGTAGGGGCCCAAGGGTGGGAATTATTAATGGGTTTAAGGGTAGACTATAATATTTACTTGTCACCATTGATTTAAAATATAATCTAATGGACCTCATTGTATTCCACAAGGTAAAATGTACCCATAATATGTAATTCTCATTGGTCCCTAAATTGCTTTAGGATCATTAATCTTCTAAGATGAACAATCCAAAAGAAATTTTGGACCCCATGAGCAATATAGATTGTAAGTACATTTTACCTTGCACAATACAATGAGGGCCATTAGATTATATTGTAGATAAGTGGTGAAAACTAAATATTGGAAATATGGCCCTAAAGAAACTAATAATTATGATATACAATTGGCGAATTAATATAGATTTCTACTATAACTTATAAAATTTAGGTGAATATGATCTAATCATGTATCGAATATTGTGGTGAATTTTTTAGTTAATTTTTTTATAAAATAATTTTTTTGGCGATTTAAATAGGACTAAAATAAAATTTTGTAAAAATGTGGCGATTCAGGTTGCATTACATCTCGAACTATTAGCCAATTTTTTATTCCCAAATTTCAACTATTAGCCAATTGGTGAATATTAGCCACTAAAAAAATCACTAGTGCAAAGGAAAAAACTAAATAAAAATTAATTATAGAAACCCTAGTTGTAGACGCATGAATACCAACTAGAGTTTCACAAATTTATATAGACACAAAGAGGGGTTCATCATAAAATTAGAATACACATTATGAGATTTATATGATGAATGGAAATAATAATAAGTATTATGTTGTGACTGATGGGCCTGGTCAATAGCTAGTTTTCTTCCATTTATTTCATATCTTTTAACATTTTAAGTTGCTTATTTCACAAACATTCCAAAAACTTATATATATTTTATGCATCGTAAACTAGAATTTGATATGTGGAAATATAATTATGATATGATGATATGTAAATGGATAAATGTGTGAATGTTCATGAAATTCAACATGAATTTGTGTTTGATTTATGGTTGTTAATGATGTGTATACTTTAGATAAAACTGGCCTCTTGCAACTGAAAGAACTATAACCACAACAATTGGATTAACCAGCCCATAGCCAAACTATTCCAGGTAGATTGCAGGGGACAATCCAGAATGTTGAAAACGTTATAGTTATCAGAAATGATGGAAGCAAACATTAAAGTGGTCAATTGTGAGTCACCAAATCATCTAATAAGACAACAGAAGGAAGAAGAAGTATGTATTGATAAGGAAGCCAATGTGATAGTTTTCACAAAGCACATCTCTTTCAAACTGTTAAGGAAGAGTTTTAATTCTATTTCTCTTCTTTTATCTTTTTCAATTATGGTTTCAATTGCAAAGACTAGTCCTCTCCCTATTCTTGAGGGAGAGTTTGTTGACTCTCAGTTGTTTGTGATTTGTCCTTGATGACAAAATTGGTTATCATAATGGTGTTCTTTGATTGACATTGACAAGCTACATGATGTGCATATTGGTTTCGAGGATGCTAATTGGTTGTTTGGCAACTAGTTCATTGACAAGATGCAAGATGCATTGATTGTTAGGTTGATGGTTCCCATGATATGCAAATGGTGTATTTAGTTGCTCATGCTCGGTTTGTCTTTGAATGATATGTAACTCTGACATGTGTTGTGTCAGTGACATCTTGGTAACACTGTGACAAAACTCCCTGGTTTGGATAATACATGCACACGGTTTATATAGTAGGGATGGTCTAATCTTGGTGGAAAATGATTTGGTTCAGTTTATATCATGATTTCCTTAGCTCTGTCTACATCATTTTGATGGGATCTTGATGCATATTTGTACTGACAGTGTTTATTTTTCAGAGTGCTACAAGTCAGATTTTACATGATGACATGTGTTCTTGATGTTGCCAATGATTGATATCAAAATCACTTGATATTGGCAATGATACTTTGTGGAATCCTTTTGTGGACATGAGTTTTAGGAGATTCGTGACTATTCATTTTTAGATTCCATATTGATGCTACTTCACTTTCAGGATATCCATGATGGTTCAGTTGTTTGATCTACTCTACATGATATTCTTTTAGTGTTTTGATTATGTTGGACTGATAGTTTTGATAAGGCATTGCATAGGGTATTCAGGTTGATCATGGCACAGGTTATTTGATCATATTCTGATTGAGCATTTGCAGGTTCATTTTGCCAAAACAATTAGTGCTTCAGGTGACAAAGCATTCAAAACAAGGCATGCATTTGCTTCAGGGTATATATATTTTGTTTCAGATATATATGGCTTATCATCATTACAAGTCTCGGGTTGATCACTTTCAGATTGTGGTATATTCAACTTGATCTTTTGCAAGTTGTTTTCACATGATATATGAATGACACATTTCATGTTTAAACAAATATATTCAAGTTTATGAAAGGCATAGGAATGCATATTACAAGTTTTAAACTTGTATATATATATATTCTCTTCATTGATATTTAGTGTGCAAATATTTTGCTTCTAAGCAACTTGAATAGTCACATTGTATGTGACATCGGCATTAGAGAAGTATATTCAAATTGAAAGTCACATAGTAGTGGCTAAGTTATTGGGCAACATCATCTAAAGGCTTATATTTGGTTTTAATTGGAAGGTGAATGAATTTGATTAAAGTCATGGAAATATGTTTCAATGGTATTGTTGTATCAGTTTTAAATGATAAGTCACAATATACATGTGACTAACATCCACAACAACTATTATGATTATTTTTATCGACGGGGATATCATTTGGCATAAGTGATGTTATGTTTATTTGTCGACAAGTTTAGCAGGGATATTATTGTAGACTTCAAAATGATTATGTTGGATAAAATCGACATGGACATCAGATTCTAGGTCATTATGAAGCTCGGATTTCAAATGATTATATACTTCTGAAAAGTTTTCGAAGGATTTGAAGGAATTGTAAAGCACAATTGTTATTGTTTCATTGTGTAAACTTCTGAAACCCTAGCCGCCACCATGGAATTGTGATTGCATATTTCTGGTAAAATACTTAACTGAGGAAGTTGAAAACAGGTAGAGCTTGTTGATGGAAGACTTCAGATGGACAGTTTTGGAACGGTTCTTCTAGTATTTGTTTATTTTCATTCCTCCTTAAACAGGTATTAAAGTTAACACTATTTACGGGCTTTGATCATTTTTGTTAAGGTAATAACAATGAAGATTCAGTGGTTAATGATATTCAAAACCCTTGATTATTCCTTAACAACCAGATAAAGGGTTAATGCATTCAGTTGAAGAAATCAGTTATTTCACTCTAGAAATTTTGATGAAGTTACATGAGAACACATATATATAAAAGAGAGGTTGATTATTGTTTTGTTGTTGGCAATTTTAAGAAGATTAGTGCACAAATTCTACCATTGAAATTTTTGTAAACATGATGCAGAATCTTTAACTGGTATATCTTGTATTTCAGAGATTCAAAAATGTATCTTTAGGATATTTGATGTATTAGTATGAAAGAAGTGTGTGGGTTGAATTGAAACAGAGAAACCCTCTGATATTTTATTATTTTGATTTTTGTAGAAGGGGTTGGTGCTCCTTGGAATGGGTGTCCCTAAATTTGTAAGGGGTTGGTGCTCCTTGGAATGGGTGTTCCTAAATTTGTAAGGGGTTGGTGCTCCTAGAGTGGGTGCTCTAAATTCCTTTTGTAAGGCATTGTAAACAATGGTTTTATTTAAGCCAATAAGGCATTATTTTGGAGTGGTTTTTCTACCCCAAGAGGGTTTTCCACTCATCAAATTCATGGTCTTATAGTGTCATTGCTTTGTTATGATAATTTTTCTAGATTGTGATGTTTGTCCTTGTCAGTTCATAGTTGAATGATTGTCTTTTCATTTCTACAAATGTTTATACTGAAGTTGTCATGTTAATGTTATGAACTTTCATTCAAGTGAAAGAACAAATAGTTCATTTAAGTCTATCAATACCAATGTCTTATTCATATGCTTAGTTGATACACAAGTCAAGTTTGCTTCACAAACTGTCATTTGTTTTCTTGGTTTAAAAGTGAACACAAATCCTTGCTCTTTAAAAAAAAAATTGTGGCTTTCAAAAATCACTGATTCACCCCCCCTCTCAGTGATTTCAGTCTTCCAACAATTGGTATCAAAGCATAGGGTCCTCATATAGGTCTAATCAACCTAGGATTGATTATGGTCTTGGAAGTTTGTTAAATATGTCACAAGTTCAAGAAGGTATTTATGTCTAATGGTATAGTCTATGTGTTTTATGGAAACATATCTGATTTTGATTGATATTGGTGTAAAGAGCTAGACCCTTGCATAAGCCTTACCAAATTAATGGATTTCTGGTAAGTGAAGTGCTATGGGTAAGTGCAAAAGAAACAAAAGTCAAAAGAAAACCACTAGTGTCAAGTCTAGTGAAGTATTGTCTCAAGCAAAGTCTTGCCAGTTGACTCTATAAGTGTTAATAAGGAAAATCTTGTAGAATAAAATGTCTAATATAGAACTTGATGAATTTGTGGTGGACATGAATGATTCAGATATTGAAGGAGAAATTGATCTTGAGGCAAAACTTATTTATGCACTTGATGAGATTAAGAGCATTAGAAAGGTGAACAAGGAAGTAAGATCTCAGATAAAGAAAAAGGAAGAAGATTGCAAAAAGTTAGAAACTAAAATTATCTCTTTGAAAGAAAAACTTGAAAAATCAAATGAGTCGGTTATTTGTCTAAGAGTTGAAAATGAAGAAAGTAAGAGAATAGCCCAAGTGACTAGATCCAATTTAGAAGCCATAGCAGTTTGAGTGCCAAAAGTTAGAAAGTGAAATAGTTGTTCTAAGGAAAGATCTTGAAAGTGTAAAGATTCAGTTACAGAAAAATAAATTTTTTGATCAAAGTACCAACAAGTTGAATGAAATGCTAGGAAACCAAAAACAACATAAAGATCCTACTGGTTTAGGATATGAGATAGGGAAAACTTCTTCAAATGAAAAGGAGTCAAAACATGAGACAATCTTTGTATCTGCAGATGGAAAAATGCATAATTTTAAAGTTAGACAAACTCCCAGAAAGAAAGTAGACTTGAGTTATCATTTTGCTGCTCTTGAGGAAAATAAGAAGAAAGTAGAAGATAAAGTTGTTGATGTTGGAAGAAAAGGAACAAATAGATTCTCAAGACCTCTACCTTCCAGGCAATATTGGCCAATGAGGTACAAATATACTCATTTTCAATGTTATTGTTATATTTGTAACACTTATGGTCATAAGGCTACATCTTGTAAGTTTGTTGATAAAAGGTGGTTTGGCTTTTCAAGAAGCAATTCTTTTATTTCAAGGAATCAAATGTGTTTCAATTCTCATAATTTTGGTCATAAAGTTGCACATTGTAGAAGGTTTGCAAAGTTTGTTAAGAAAAGTGTAGATAATAATATAAGATGTTTTAAATGTAATCATCTTGGGCATATAGCACACTTTTGTAGAAGCAGTGTTGAAAGACTACTTAGGGATCAAGAAAAAAAGAAAGGATCACACATGGTTTGGAGAAGAAAGCATAATCAATCTGGTGATAATATTTCTTACCCCCTATGAGGTTCAACAGGTTTGTTGATGAGTGCTTGTCAAAATGAGTTAGTACTTGACTGATTGAGTACATGAATTTTTCAAAGGTGGAATTTAGTGTTTGTAATGTTCATTATGCTTAAGGAACACAGATGCCAAGATTGATTAACAAGTTGCATGATCAGGTTGTATCCTCCTTTTCACATTATGTATACACTTGTGGTGGTTGAGCTAAAATGATCTATGGCTTTCATATGTCAGGAGTAAGGTTGAATGTTATCTTTTTTATTCTTCTTCATGAAAAAGAGAAATTTATGAATAGTATCGTGATGATAAAAGATCTATGATAGTTTTCTGGTAGTCTTACCAAACAAAGGGATAGTCATTAGCCATATGGATAATCATTGAGTGATGGATAGATAGATGTGATGAAGTCATGTACAGTTTCCTATTCATCTATGACAATGTATTTGAAAATGATGTGATGCTCATACTTTTCATAATACAATGACATGTTTGGTTTGATAGCAATGAGTCAGTGACAATTGTATGCATCTTGAACTTTGACAGTTGTTGAATGCAATTTAAGTGAACAAGACTTGATATGGTCTGGTGGTCTTGATAAGTTCAAGGCTCATAAGTGACAGTGGTTTGCCAAGCTTTCTTGATAACAATCTACTCTCTATGGAACCTTGACTGCTAAATGGACAGAGTATCTCTATTTTTTGTGTTATAGTCAAACTGTGGTTTTGGTGGCAGTTTGATGACTGTAGTCTTCATTCTTTTGGAATTCTTGATCTTGCAAGCATAGGATGTAAGATAGTAGTAAATGAGTGGATACATTAAATTTGTAGGAGCTTTGATATTGCTACAAATCAGGTGTGTGTGTGGCTTTGGAATTAATGCATAGTAGATGGTATCTGATATTTTCTTTTCACTTGTTGAGTATGTTTTGGACATCTGTCAGTGTCATGGAGTTATGATGCTTGATAACAGTGACTTTGGTCTAAAAACATAGTGATTCACAAAGAAAATGTTTTAGTAGCGACTTAATTGGGTTAGTGGATATTTTGCTACCTAGTGTCAGTGGTCCTATCTAGTAGCCTTTTTGGCATAATTACCAATAGATGAGAAGGGCTTAGTTATTGGATGTGGTCTTAATGATGATCTATTGAAGTTTATAGTTGTATACACAGTGAATATGGCATCTTTAGTTCATCTTTTTAACAATAACACTGAGAACAGTCTATTGGCAAAGTGTGGCCTGTATATTGTTAAGATTGTTTGATATTGCTCATGGATGACAAATTTCTCTTGCAATAAACTCGAAAAGCACCAATAGATTATTTTCCATAGTGGTAGTAGGATAGTGAAGATCAGAGATTTAGAGATACAAGGAAGTTAGACAATGGATTTCTAGATCACTGGTATGCAGTGGAAAGTGATTTGTTACTGTTTGTCATTGGTGTGCAGAGGTACTTTAGTGGTATTTTTGGTGGTAAAGATCTCTCTTGGTGATACTTCAATTTTTTAATCTTCATGAGTGTGATTTGTTACTGTGTGTCATTGATCAGATTAGAGAACTTGCACATCTACAATAAAGTTTGCAAATGGGGTGGTGAATTGCTAGTGTGCCCATTTGGATTATTTGACAGTGCTCTTATCTTATTAGTTTTCTTGCTTTGCGACAATGTGTAATGACAGTGTTGTTTGAGAAAAGGAGTGATGAATTGCAATTCAATGTTAACTGGAACAATCAATGTGGTCCTAAGAGAGGAGTAATGATACCATTTTTGCTATATCTTTGTATGGAGCTTCTTTGTAGGGGGAGCTTGTTTCTATATGTTCTCATTTCCAACTCTCTTATCTATTTTTTGTTTGCTACTTTATTGTTCTACTTGCAGCTAGTTTTGGTTGGATTGTTGGTTGGCTTCTCAGTTGTTTACTAGCATCTCACATTTTCTTCTTTCATCCTTTGTCATTGAGGTAAAAAGGGGGAGAGAAAGTATGTGTTTTGCCATCAAGGACAAAGAGGGAGTTTGTTGACTCTTAGTTTTTTGTGATTTGTCCTTGATGTTTGTCCTTGATGACAAAACTAGTTCTTATAATGGTGTTCTTTGATTGACATCGACAAGCTACATGATGTGCAGATTGGTTTCAAGGATGTTAATTGGTTGTTTGGCAATTGGTTCATTAACAAGATGCAAGATGCATTGATTGTTAGATTGATTGGTTCACATGATATGCAGATGGTGTATTCAATTGCTCATGCTCAATTTGTCTTTGAATGATATGTATCTCTGACATGTGTTGTGTCAGTGACATCTTGGTAACACTATGACAAAACTCCTTAGTTTGTATAATACATGCACACGGTTTATACAGTAGGGATGGTCTAATCTTGGTGGCATATGATTTGGTTTAGTTTATATCATGATTTCCCTGGCTCTATCTACATCATTTTGATGGGATCTTGATGCATATTTGTACTGACATTGTTTATTTATTAGGGTGCTACAAGTCATATTTTACATGATGACATGTGTTCTTGATATTGGCAATGATTGATGTCAAAATCACTTGATGTTGGAAATGATACTTTGTGGAATCCTTTTGTGGACATGAGTTTTAGGAGATTCATGACTATTCATTTTCAGATTCCAAATTGATGCTACTTCACTTTCAAGATATCCATGATGGTTCAGTTGTTTGATCTACTCTACATGATAATCTTTTAGTGTTTTGATTATGTCGGACTAATAGTTTTGATAAGGCATTATACGAGGTATTCATGTTGATCATGGCACAAGTTATTTGATCATATTCTAATTGAGCATTTGCAGGTTCAATTTGCCAAAACAATTAGTGCTTCAGGGGACAAAGCATTCAAAACAAGGCATGCATTTGGTTTAGGGTATATTTTTTTTTTCAAGTATATATGGCTTATCATCATTACAAGTCTCAGGTCAATCACTTTTAGATTGTGGTATATCAACTTGATCTTTTGCAAGTTGTTTTCACATGATATATGAATAACACGTTTCATGTTTGCACAAATATATTCAAGTTTATGAAAGGCATAGGAATGCATATTACAAGTTTTAAACTTGTATATATATTCTCTTCATTGATATTTAGTGTGCAAATATTTTGCTTCTGAGCAACTTGAATAGTCACATAGTAGTGGCTAAGTTATCGAGCAGCATCATCTAAAGGCTTATATTTGGTTTTAATTGGAAGGTGAATGACTTTGATTAAAGTCATATAGAAATACGTTTCGATGGTATTATTGTATCGGTTTTAAATGATAATTCACAATATACATGTGACTAACATCAACAACAACTATTATGATTATTTTTATCGACAGGGATATCATTTGGCATAAGTGATGTTATGTTTATTTGTTGACAAGTTTAGTAGGGATATTATTGCGGACTTCAAAATGATTATGTTGGATAAACTCGATATGGATAGCGGATTCTAGGTCATTATGAAGCTCGGATTTCAAATGATTATATACTTCTGAAAAGTCTTCGAAGGATTTGAAGGAATTGTAAAGCACAATTGTTATTGTTTCATTGTGTAAACTTGTGAAACCCTAGCCACCACCATGGAATTGTGACTGCAGATTTCTAGTAAAATACTTAACTGAGGAAGTTGAAAAAAGGTAGAGCTTGTTGATGGAAGACTTCAAATTGACAGTTTTGGAATGGTTCTTCTGGTATTTGTTTATTTTCTTTCCTCCTTAAATAGGTGTTAAAGTTAACACTATTTACGGGCTTTGATCATTTTTGTTAAGGTAATAACAATGAAGATTCAATGGTTAATGTTATTCGAAACCCTTGATTATTCCTTAACAACCAAATAAAGGGTTAATGCATTCAGTTGAAGAAATTAGTTATTTCACTCTAGAAATTTCAATTAAGTTACATGAGAACATATGTGTATAAAACAGAGGTTGATTATTGTTTTTTTGTTGGCATTTTTAAGAAGAGCAGTGCACAAATTCTGCCATTGAAATTCTTGTAAACATGATGCAGAATCTTTAACTGGTATATCTTGTATTTCAGAGATTCAAAAATGTATCTTTAGGATATTTGATGTATTAGTATGAAAGAAGTGTGTGGGTTGAATTGAAACAAAGAAACCCTCTGATACTTTATTATTCTAATTTTTGAAGGGGTTGGTGCTCCTTGGAATGGGTGTTCCTAAATTTGTAAGGGGTTGGTGTTCCTATAGTGGGTGCTCTAAATTTTTCCTGTAAGGCATTGTAAACAGTGGTTTTATTTGAGCCAGTAAGGCATTATTTTGGAGTGGTTTTTCTACCCCAAGAGGGTTTTCCACTCGTAAAATTCATGGCCTTATAGTGTCATTGATTTGTTATGATAATTTTGCTAGATTGTGATGTTTGTCCTTGTCAGTTCATAGTTGAATGATTCTTTTCATTTCTACAAATGTTTATACTGAAGTTGTCCTGTTAATGTTATGAACTTTCATTCAAGTGAAAGCACAAATATTTCATTTAAGTCTATCCACACCATTGTCTTATTCATATGCTTAGTTGATACACAAGTCAAGTCTGCTTCACAAGCTGTCATTTGTTTTCTTTGTTTAAAAGTGAACACAAATCCTTGCTCTTTAAAAAAAATATTGTGGCTTTCATAAATCATTGATTCACCCCCCTCTCAGTGATTCCAGCCTTCCAACAAAGTGGACATATGCATTTAATTTTTGCTTTTAGTCCTTATGTGAATAAACCTCCTCCCAAGCTTATATATTTGGATCGATGGTTGAGGAGAAAATCTAGTTAGAGAATATAGTTGATAGCTCTAGTTTTGTTTTAATAGATAATACTTCATTGTTAGTTTTTTGTTATTTAGTTGCAATGGATATACACTCATGAATGAGATATTTGTAGAGATTATTTTCATCTTGTAAGAGTTCGATTTATAGCAATTACAGTCTTAAGCCGAAGGTATCTGTAGCATAAGTAGCAGATTAATTTATTTCCCATGTTTTACAAGTTAACGATTTATTTCCTTTTCAATCCTTTACTATTTTCCTATACATGTGTAAACCACCTATACTCGTGTTGATATAGGCCATGTAGAGTCCATGAATGCACATACATTGCCAACATCATCAAAAATTTATGAAGCCCTAGTTGATAATTAAATGAAGCCCTTGCAAGAGTTTGGTGAACTATTTAGCTAGGAACCCCTCCTTTGAATTGTGTGTCTAACACCAAGTTGATTGAGCATTAGAGAGGCCTTACATTTTTTGGCATTGTTGCCGTGGATGGTGCCACATTCATGATTCTCTTGTGTAATATCAAGCTTTCATAGTTTAGTGTTTTTCTTTCGGCATTAGGGTAATTAGGTTTTAGTCATAAATACAAAAAAAATTACTAACAATGTGTAGGAACCGTTGATCCAAAAAGTCATAACTATTGTACATAGAGGTAGTGAGACACTCTGGAAAGATTTCTCCCTTCAACACATGAAGCTTTAGAGGATATTGGTGATCAAAGTGAATAGAGCGAGGTTATTCCTAAAGAAGAATCATACTTGACACCAATGCCCACACCAGATACAAAGGAGACTTCCCACACATGTATCATCTGCATGGGTGATGTAGTGGAAGACCCACCAGAGCATGTAACTTTTTAGTTCCACATTGCCAACTAGGAGAGAGCAACTGCTCTGAAGAAGATACCTCCTTCAGCGTTACATGTCTTCTATGGGTTGGTCATGGAGGATCCATAGACCTTCCTTTTTTAATTTGATGTGTTATGTAGAAGTTATGATTATACCACAGATGCACATAGGCTCAAACCATTTATAGCAACATTAAAGGATGTTGCTCTGGGATGGTTCATGGGTTTAGGAAGAGATTTTGTTCCAAATTCAAATTCCATGAAGAAAAAGTTCCTGAAAAAGTACCAGGATTATTATAGAGGCATAGAAAAAAAGAGGGATGACATCTTTAGGATGTTACAAAAGGAAGACGACTCTTTGGAAAACTACATGGAAAGGTTTTAGTTTTTCCTTAAGAAATCCCACCAAAATAAACTCCCTGATGAGTCTTTAAAGGTGATATTCTTGATAGGGATTAATGAGGATTGCATGGATGCACTCAACCTCATTGGGGCAGGAGATATCTCATAGGGGCCATGTGAGGAAATTTGCAAAGCATGCAAAAACTATTCAAGGTCTTTCACCAAGAAGGTTAGAGGAGACATGACATCTTCCATTAGCTAAACATCAAATGGAGTCTCTAGAGTTGAATTAAGTAATCTTTTGTCAAATATGAAGGAGGCCATTATCACCCATTTGGCTACACAATTAGACCGCCTCCATATCAAGAAGAAGCAAGAAGAGGTAGATGCAACTCTCACATAAATATTGCCCACATTGTAGACAGAGAATGACTAAGTGTAAATGCAAGAAAGTGGCAAGTATCTTTGAAGATAAGCAAGGAACATCAGACTTTCATGCATTGGAAGGTGAAGATAGACAAGTATTCTACATAGCTCAAAGGAAACAATGGCATCCAAGACAAGGTATGCCTCAATATCCTTTGAATCATAACATGTCATTTACCGGTAACAATGCAAATTTTCCTAGTTGGAACCCTCAGGCTTGGGCCAATATGCAAAACTAGCAATGGCTAATGCCTCAAACCAATTGGAATCAATAGCAGCAAAACAAGTGGCCATCATAAAATTTCCAAGGATCTACCTATAATTCTCAATGACCATCCCAATAAAACCAATGGAAACCTCAGTGGCAAAGAGGTCAACAGTGGCAAAACTAGAACATGAATTATTAGCAACCACAACAGCCCTTGTAGCCACAACAAGCCATTATGTCAAACCCGAAAAAATTCATCACCATAACCGCCTAGAGCACCACAACTACTAACTCAACCTGTACCTAACCCCAATAACAAGCATGTTTAGTGGGCTTATACTAACAAAATTGTTCAATACCCTACTTATGGGGTAAAGGTGAGTGATGTCCACCTCAAGTCCGGGAAAATGTTCGTTGGTCCTTCATTTCTACATATCACTGATTTGGTTGATGAGGACTCCCCAACAGAGACCTTGGAAAACCAACCTAAGGAGCTTGAGTCAAATTAGGTTAACACAACTAATCCAAGTCTAGATCCTTTGTTCCCTGAAAGATTGGCAATTCAAAAGCATCAAACACAAGTTGGAACTGACATGTTGGGACAACTTAAGGATGTTTGCATCAAAATACCCTATATCTAGGCCACTAATGAATTTCCCACTTATACTAAAATGGTGAGAGAAATATGCCTTAAAAAGCTAGGTAGAAAACACAAGGACCTCAAACTATACATGTCTTAGAATAAATTGCAAACATTATGTTGGGAAACATAATTGTCCCTAAGTATGCAGACCCTAAGAGCCTTGTAGTGGATGTCAATATAAATGTCACTCTCATTAAGAACACCTTAATTGACTTGGGAGAAGATATTAATGTAATGACCAAGGAGACCATGAAGTTATTACAACTAATAGAACTCAAACCTACACCTATTGTTCTATAGTTGGCAAACAGGTCCACTATTAAACCTGAGGGTATCATTGAAGACTTGGTAATAATATTGGATTCATGGGAGTACCCTACAGATTTTATGGTATTACAACCAAAAGCTAATCTTGCAAACTTTCCCCTTGTTTTAGGCAGACCTTGGTTGGAAACAACAAATGCCTTCATAGGTTGCAGGTTTGGGAATATGATTATTTCTAATGGAAATGTGACTAAGAAATTGGTCCTTTATCCACCAGCTTAGCCACTACAGACCTAGAGAAAACCATTTGGCCTACCCTAGACGAGGAAGATCAATACTCTTTGCAAACCCTGATGACTTTTGAACACAACCCATTGTTAGAAAACCAATATGAAGACGACTTGATAGAAAACATCATGCAAAATAACTATAGCAGGGACCCGCAGTATCATGATTGTCTAACATGTTTGTTGGATCCTCTACAAGATATGATCCCTTCCAATTCATCTGAGTTAGTTTCCTAGATATTTCATACTTTTTCACCACACCAATATGTTCCAAACATAGTAGGACTTGACCTATCATCTATTCAAACATCACTAAATTTAGAGATAATGTCGGGTAAAACATTGAATGTTAATAGTCAATTGACTGATATACAACAAACCTCACTAATGAATGTGTTGTAAGCACGCGTAGCAGCCTTTGCATGGGATTATTATGGCACGAAGGGGATATACCCAATGTTATGCATGCATAGTATTTACATCAATGATGGCTTCAAACCAGTTAGACAACCCCAAAGGAGGATGAACCCTACAGTCTGTGATATAATTAAATTAGAATTACAAAAATTGCTTGATGTAGACTTTATCTATCCCATCCTTGATAGTCAATGGGTGTCACCCCTAGTAATTGTCCCTTAAAAAGGAGGAAAGTGGAGTGTGTGTGTGTAGAATACCGAAAATTGAATGTTGCTACTAGGAAAGACCACTTTCCACACCCCTTTATTGACCAAGTACTTGATTTATTAGCATGCAAATAGTACTTATTATTTTTGGATGGATTTAGTGACTACAACCAAATTAATATAGCACTAGAAGACCAGGACAAGACAACTTTCACATGCCCTTGGGGTACATATGCTTATTCTATCTTGCCATTTGGGTTATGCAATGCACCGGCCACCTTCCAAAGGGTAGTACTGAGCTTATTCTTAGACTTTGCACATGATTCCATGGAGGTTTACATGGATGATTTCACAACTTATGGGAATCCTACAATGAAGCACTTGACAATTTGGAGAAGGTACTAAAAAGGTGTCAAGAAAATAACTTGTCCTTAAGTCATGAGAAACACTACATGATGATGATTTAAGGGATTGTATTAGGACATTTTGTATCAAGTGAAGGAATTCAAGTAGACTCTAACAAAATTGAAGTGATATCAACACTTACCGTGTCTCAAAGACAAAAAGATGTTAAGAGTTTCGTAGGACATGTGTTACACCCCATTTCATAGTCACCGAGCTACTTTTACCTTCAAGAGTGAAAATGTTGATATATGCAAAATGTGACTTTAATATGTTTAGTAAAGAGAATGAAATACTTAAATATGCAATAAGATGTTATTGATTTCAAAGGAATGGATATGTTGTATCGATGAAATGCAATTAAAGAATATGTATTGCTATGTGAGCATTCTAATGCTTTGTCGATGCAAATGTTTTGATGATGCAAATGATCGTATTGTGAAAGTCTAACTACCTCGGTGTTGCACTAAGTTGAATGCAAGAACAAGTCGAGCCTCTGGAAGAGAGGGGAAGTATCACTCAAGAGAGGGGATTGGTCTGGTAACCTTTGATAAAGACCTAAAATTGAATTTTCACATACACACTTCTAGTTTGGTCAACTCAAGATAATAGTTGGGAAATAGTAAGTTATCTTTAGGCTTGTTTGAGTTTGTGAATGTTCTTGCTTATGAGTCTAAAGTATTGAGTCTCTTTGAAATGTATGAGTTCTTCCTTATGTGTTTATACTTAATCGATGAGATATATATACTTTGTATATATATATATATACATATATATATATATGTATATATACATATACATATATATGTATATATACGATATGTATATATATATATATACATATATATATATGTATATATACATATATATATATATATATATGTATATATACATATATATATATATGTATATACATATATGTATATATATATATATCATGATATATGTATATATATATATATATACATACATATATGTATATATATACGCATACATCAATATGAAAAATATGAGAATATGTCCATGTCCATTCGAATGTCGAATGATACATTTTATAAGTTGATATATATATATATATTAATGATTTCAATGTGTAGCGTTGGTTTATATATTAAAGTGTGTGAACTATTATAAAACATGAAGATTGTTATTTATTGAAACTTAGAAAATGCTTATGCCAACGTATAAGTATAAGGTTGCGCCTTAGCACATGGAATATCATTTAACACACAACATATTATTATTTCATGTTGTATAAATTACATAGGGTGCAACATATATGTCTAGTCATTAAAGTTTTAATACTGAAATCTTAGCATTTGAAGCTTTTAGAGCAACACATGAAAGAGTGGATAAAGCCACTCATGGCACAACCATAATGGGATATTAACAAATGTGTAAACATAGGTGCTAAGACTTTGTCAATAGCAAAACAATAGTCAATGATCACACACAAAAAGAGTGTCGACCAAGTCAAACAATAGACATCGACCCTTCTAACATGGCGCGGGTGATATAGTGTGGCACCAACTGAAAAGGCATGAATCGAATAGAATTCTATCTCTCATTATGAATTTCCAAAATGAGAAGCTTTTTGTAAAATGAAGAATTAGTCAAGCACACAACTGTGCCAAGTAAATTGACCTATAGGAGGCAACTGCCTTGCTTTTTTTATCATCATTCTTGCTTTCTATTTTGGCATCGACTCATTCACTTTAGTTACACATGTGTTTGTTGTGCAACGAATTTCGTTGTCACCTTTTATTTTAAGTGCTAAGTTAAACCCCTCGAGCTGAGAAGTGGCATTCTTAATGCCCTGTTTCTAGCCCTTAGTTGTTGATCTTAGTTTATAAATAGGGGTTCTCTCAACCACAATAGGGATGCATATTTGTATTAATGTTATGATTTTCTAAGTTGAAGAGAGAGTTTGAGAGTTGAGAGAGGATTTAGTGAGTGGGATTTTGGTGAAGAGGGAGGAGGATAATTTGGGAATTTCTTACTAAATTGGGAAAGGCTATTAGGAATCTAGTCAATCAATTAGAGCTTTGCATAACTAGGTGTGCTTCTTTGTACTCTTTTAAGCTTTATATGTTTTTGAAAGGATTATAAGTCTTTGGTTACCTTGTTTGGAAAATATGTTTAATTGTTTATTATGGAAAGATTCTTGATGAGTCTAGTTGTTAATAAACCCTGATATAGGGATATATGCATATACTTTATAAATAGGTTATGAGTGTTTAGGTTTTTACCTTATAATGCTAAGCAAACCATAGTGGATGATGACATTAGTAAACTCAACAGGAAAGGTGGCATGATAGAAATGTCATCATCATCAGGTTATGATATTATGTAAACATTGATTGATAATCTTATCTGATTGATTACTTATTCCTCCTGGAAAGTAGGAGGAGAATCTTGACCCTTGGGTAAGGTTATAAACTTAGTGAATATATCATTATTTGATAATAGGGCTGATAAAATGTATTTTATGGTTATGTTATTCTCTTATTTTGAATTAAAGCCTATACCTATTCATGGAATTCTAGAAAAGGACACGTAACGGTAACCCATAACCTTATTGTGAGAGGACTATGGGTGTAGATGCACCAACTCCTCACAAGTTGAATTATGTCCTCTAGATGATATACATATGTAGTAAACATGAGAATATTTGAGGCATATTGAAGGAGAGGCTTTTATGATAGTCACTTGATCATTACACTACTTTTGTTGGAAACCCTAGGTTAGGAATAACCTATTTTGTAGGGTTGTCTATGTGATTATTGATTAAAGCAAATAAGTCAGGGTAAACCTATATGATCTAATTGATCATTTGATTGTTGATTATACTTTCAATTGGATTTGATTTATTGTTGAGACCATACTTTTGAGTGAGTACTTTATTAATATGATTATCCTTTGATTGAGGTCACTTATTGATGAGGTTATACTTTGATTCAAGTCATTTATTGCTAAAGGTTATACTTTTGAATTGAAGTAATTTATTGATAAGTTTATACTTTTGAAGAGAGTCATTTAATGTTGAGATAAACCCTTAATCGAAGACTTTTATAGTTGGGATTGTACCTTTGGTACTAGAGTCATATAATGATGTGACGTTATGTTATTCCTTTTGGTTAATTGGTAAGTGAGAGTTACCTTGAGTTATTTAAGTAGAAGTGTCATAGTAAACATAAGAGGGAAATAGGTTATTCCTGGGGTTAGGGTAATCCAATGAAGGGGATGGCCTATGCATAGATTATGAATAGTCAACATAAATTGAGCTAGGAATGTGGGTGATACCTATGACATCCACTTGTTATGAGGGAATGAAATACTTTGGCCAAAGTAGTGTAAGTTGCCATTGTTTACACTGTCAGTCACTGTGATCCAGGTATACGTTCTAGGTTGAGGTATGTCATATATGTAGGTTGTAACCATTGTGTGAAAATCTAGATATGTAGGACATAACACCAAGTTTAGAAAAGGTCAATATTTATTATGAGGTTACCAAACCAATCTCTTTGTCAAAGGGTAGGGCCATTTATTAGTTTGATAGTTGTGTGGGGGACCGTAGTTAGTCTAAGGTTGGCAGAAAAGTGCTTGAGTGATGCTTCTCTTCATCAGTTGGCAACCAAGATTTCAATGTAGGATATTCCAGGACCATTTTGTACTTCTTATGCTAGTAAGCTCCGCGGAGCCTTGTTTATGTATTTTGTATCCATTAAGATGGAAAGATTGTAAAAGAAAAATGATATCATGTACTATGTACTCGTTACTTTGGAAAAGTTGCAATACTTTGATATAATGCAATGGAAAAGTTTGGAATGATGTTTGTTTGAAATGTGCATATTATCCTTGTATATGAAAAGAAAAATTTTATTGCTAAGTGTTGGAAATGTAATCTTATTTACTTGAGGTTAAAAGCATGCCAAAAGTGTTGGGTTGAACAATGAGCATGTTATAACATTTCGGGTATTATAGAAGATTCATCCAAGACTTTAGCAAAATTGTAGCCCCACTATTTGCCTTACTATCAAAAGATGTTGAATTTGAATGAATAGCTTCTTGTCAACATTCCTTTGAAGCACTCAAGACAATATTAACCAAAAACCCTATTTTGAGAGGCCCAAATTGGAGCGAGTACCTTTTCATATCCATGCAGATGCTTCTAATTTTTCTATAGGAGTTTTGCTTGGATAAAAGGAAGGTAATAAAGAGTATGCCATATACTACATCAACAAAAACCTACAAGGGGTAGAACTCAATTACACATTAACAAAGAAAGAGATGTTGGAAATAGTTTATGCAATAAACAAATTCATACATTATATTACAGGGTATTCAATGTTCATACACAGTGATCACATAGCAATAAGGTATCTCATGAACAAACCAATAGTTGGTGGCAGACTTGTTAGATGATTACTATTGCTTCAAGAATTTGACATTACCATTGTAGATAAGCTAAGTAAATCAAATGTAGTGGCATATTTTATTTCTAGACTACCAACCAAATTAGAAGAAAATGTTATTGATGACTCATTCCCAAATGAGCATTTGTTTTCTATATCTTTGCAAACACCTCGATATGTAGATATTTCCAACTATCTTGTAGCAGTAAATACACCATCCCATTTCTCACCAAGAGACAAGAGGCAATTGGTTCACAAGAATTTTCCCTACTCTTAGATAGTTGGATACTTATTCTACATAGGCCCAGACAACATACTAAGAAGATGCATCCAAGAAGATGAAGTGTATGATATCCTCAAAGCATGCCATGATGAACCCTGAGGGGGACACTTTGCAACCAAGAGGACAACTCTAAATATTCTCAATACTGGCTATTATTGGCCAACACTTCATAAAGATGCAGTAAATTACACTAGGAGTTGTGGCAAATGTCAGATAATGGGAAGGCCAACAAAGACAGATGAAATGCCATTGCAACCACAAGTAGCAATAACACCATTTGACAAATGGGGATTAGATTTATTGGACCAATTACACAAACATCAAACAACAAAGAATACATATTGGCATGAAAAATTTACCTTAAAAATTGGGTAGAGGTTAAGGCTTTACAGTTTGCAAGGGATGGGAATGTGGCAAAGTTTCTCTATGAAGATATATTCATAAGATATGAAGTTCCAAGAGAAATTGTCACAAACCAAGAACCTCACTTTACATAAGATCTGATCACAAAATTTATTCAAGAATATAAGATTAGACACAAGAAATCCTCACCCTACCACCCTCAATCCAATGGACAAGTGGAAGTCACCAATACAGAGATTGAAAACATCCTCACTAAAATAGTGAAAATTCATAGGAAAGACTGGGCATATAGATTGCCTAAGGCAGATTAGGCTTTTATAACTTGGAAAACCACAATAGGTTTTACACCATATGAACTAGTGTATGGTAAGAAAGTAGTACTTCCTATAAAATTTGAGTATAAAACATTGAGGACAGTAGTTACATTGGGCATGGATTTGTCAACAACACAACAAGAAAGATTGCACAACTTGAATGCACTGGATGAAATCAGGATGGAAGCCATACACCACACCGAAGTTGTCCAAAATCAAAGAATTTTTTGGCATGATCAGTTCATTATGATAAAGGAATTCGGTGTAGGTGATTAGGCTCTACTTTATGACTCTAAATACATAGATTACAAAGGGAAATTGCAAACTGGATGGCTTGGTCTATATGAGATAGAATAAGTATTTTTAAATGGGGCAGTGCAACTATAGAAAATTGATGAAGTTGGGTTCTCATTACCAGTTAATGGACATAGATTAAAGCTTTACAAGAAACCATTGTAAAAGGATGACTTCCTTCTTACATTGATTAATCAATTTGAACCTTCTACTAAAAATTCAACAACAGAGACTACAAGTTCTACACATGAATTAGTCGACAGGCTACACACCTCACCCACTGATGTTTCATAGGTATAATTCCACCACTTATTTCATATACACACACTGCATAGGTGGCAAATGACAAAATTCATTTTTTTGGAATAGTCAACGGAGCAACAGGGACTTGTAACATCACACTTGAAGGTGACAAACTTTCAAAAGGGACTTGTTACTACAAGCACTCATAGAACTTGTCTAACAATTATTTCATATTGCCATTTTGCATTAATTATATATCTCTCATTTCATATCCTATCCCTTCGTACATGCAACCATACATATTTTATTTCATCACATGTAGCTTCTTATATCCATTCACACATAGTATTCCCACCACCTTTCTCAATTAGCACGTACCATACAATTCATTTCACCTCACCCATTATGAAGCCTTTTCATTCCATCATTCACCACACATCATGCATATGTTTTCATTCAATTCAAATTGCTTCTATGTGAAATTCATTGCAATTACAACAAGTCTTTTCACATCCCGTTACAGACAGTCTTCAATCACTTCGCACGAGTTAAGTTTCACTTTGCACGAGTTAAGTTTCTATAGGTACATGCATTAACTTATCATAATTAACATAGTGATTATTTATTTTTTGAATTTTTATACATTAATTTGTGCATACTTCATATCTTAATTGACTTTTCACTACATTTCATTTAACCATCTACCAAAACTGTACCACTAAGTGAGGACACTTAGTATCTTTAGTTGGGGGGAGGGGTATTCTTTATTTTCTTGATTTTCAAAACAAAAACTCTTGGCAACCTTTATGGCATTTTATTTTCCTCCATTTTAAAAAAATACAAGCTTAGAGGAGAGAAAAAGGGTTAAACACAATTGAATTGAAAGGTTACAACATACATACATAGTGGAAGTGGTGTAGTTAGAGTGATAGACAAAAAATTAGCAGAAATCGAACAAAATTGAGAATTAAGGAATTGTAGAAAAACACAACACTATCATGGGTGGTGACATTATTCATAGAGAACCAACAACACATACCCAACTGTTAGAAGATAGGTTGGTATTGCTTATTTTTCAACAAGTCGATTGGTAGGAGTACTTCCAGAAACTTATAGAGTTCAATGAGGTCATGACACAACAGTTTATTGCCACATTACAAAATGATGAAGTATTTGTGAGATGCTTAAGGGTAGGTGCCTCAAAATCCACAATTGCTAAAGTATCTAGATTGCCATGGGAAGGAGAAGTTGTTCCAGGGAGGGAAAATGTTATTGCTGCCAAGAATGAATTCATGCAGCCAGGAGAAAACCTGGACTCCTCTTCTCAAGGTACTAAATGATTATCTTTACCCTAGATCTGGGCTTCAATTGCTTCTTATATATTTAAGTATTTAACATGTGATGGAATACAATCCTTGTTGTATATAGTTTATTTTGAACTGTTGAGTCATCTTTGCCATGATAGGTGTGTGAATATCCTAAATTTCTTGTATAATTTGTTAAAAAGAATGTCATTTGAGTATAAAAGGAAAAGGAATAACTCAACATTGTCTCATTTCTATTTGGTCACATTATTGATAAAAAGGAGTCTAAGTACTCAATTTCCACATGTTTCTTGGGAGAGTTTCCTCAATTGTAACAATATCAACAGTTTACTTGAAGAACATGTTGTCCTAGAAATAGTAGAGAAACCTATTGTATTAGAGAGGGAAGTGCCCTCTGACTCCCTTGCTACATCACCTACCCACATCACGGGAGAGCTCGAGGAGCAGGGCTTATAGGAAACTCAGTTTGCAGCCTTTGCTGAGTAATCCACGACAATGGACAAGAAAGAAGCCCTTGTTTTTGGAAAAACACAAAGAGCCAAGAAAAGAAAAGATGGGCCTTCTTCTTTTGTACCTGCAAAAGGGAAATTTAAGAAACCCACAAAACCTAAGAGGTGATCACACTACCTGAAGAGAAAGGGGGTCATGAGAGGGTTATTCAAAAAGCAAGAAGAGGAGGATGTTGTGATGGTTGAGACAAACTTAACATTGAAGGGGAATTCCCTTGATAATGTAAATACATTTATTGCACAATCTTCGTACTATACAAGTACCTCTGAATCTGATTCAAAGGATGTTTTTGTAGCAAAGAAAATGAGGAGATCCCCAAAGAGCCTTGATTCAGAGGGTTGTAAATATACTAGTACAATGGGGGATGAGAAGTTCTTGAAAAAGGATGAAGAATTGTTTATAGAAGAAAGAAATATTGGTAAAGGATTACAGGAAGCCACAAAAAGGATAAAAAAATTGGAAGAATTGGTAAGGTCACATCAGTAGAGGGACAATGAAAGGGATGAAAAAATCAAAGAACTAGAGGAAAAGCTATATAAATTTGAGCATGGATCCAAATTGGAGATCCTTGAAAACTTGATATGGTTGAGGCAAGAAAGAAGGAATTGTATCTCAAAAACCAGTTCTTCATGCCAAAACCCCCACCGGGTCAACTATGGTGTCCTTGGGTGTGGAATTATGGAAGAGAACCCAAGAGTTCTCTCAACAAAAGAAAGATTTGGAGAAATAAAAAGCTAAGCTAATAGCTAACCACACTAGGGAACTTGAACAACAAGAGACATAACTCAAAATACTGAAAGTGAGAATTGGAGAGATAGCAAATAAGACTGCGCAATTGCTAAAATGCAAACCACCTGCTAGGGTCTATGCATTATTTTTGTAGGAAAAATATTTATGTTTTCAGTTCAGTCAATTGATTAGTGATTTACCAATTTCCATGAATAAGAAATTTGTGCTTTTAGATACTTTCTTTACTTCTACACTAGGCATGCAAGACCAATTATGTAAGTTTTACTTGCATAACTTTATTTTCTCAAATGAAATTGAATGGAATCCATTGACGTTTGTGAGAGACCTACAAATTAGAGCATTGGCCTCTTACATCAGGAATGAATAGCAAAGGGGTGGGATCTTACAATAATACAATGAAAGGGAAAAATTTATTGCTTTGTAGCTACGAAAAGAATCGAAGGATCCCAATATTATATACACCTAAAATCGGTCATCACATTTAATTAATTAAATATCAATTATTTAATTAATATTTCGACTACGTATAAATAAATTCTCAATTTATTTATATTGTTCATTCTCTAAATTCTCCAAATCTAAAATCATATTCTTCTAAATTAATTAAATAAACAAAACTCCATAAGCTTGTTTCATTTAATTGATCTTCACTAATCTCGATTAGGAATTTAAGCACATGTGTACAAATTTTTGTGCCACTTCACCAAGGTCACATGAAATTAAATAATTCTAATTTTTAATTAGAATTATCTTCAATCAATTTTTTAAAAAGCACATGGCTTATTCCTCACACACTTCCACCAATTTTCAAACACATGGTCTTTTCTTCCCACACTTGAGTCTTCCATCCAAATGGCATGTTGCCCATTGGTCAAGATATTTTTCCATCCAAATGGCATGTTGCCCATTGGTCAAGAGATTCTTCCATCCAAATGGCATGTTGTCTTTGGTCAAGGGGACAACATCTTGATTCTCTCCATCTCCACCATCCATTTTTCTTGTTTGAATCTGGACCGTCAATCGTTGCCACCTCACAAGATGCTTGGAAAAGGTTATAAATACAACCCTTTGGCATTGTATTTTGCATCCACTTTTGAATAGAGTTATCATGCAAGAATATCGTTTGAGCTTGGGAGCATTATGGAGTCTTATAGTTACATTTTATATCATGTTTTGCATCATAGTTAAATCTTAGACTAACATTTTGCTTCATAGTTGCATTTATGTCATCCTTTGCATCATAGTTGCATTTTAGATTAGCATTTTCATAGTTAGCATTTGAGCATATGTAGAATCATATAGATCACTACCATAGTATCCACCACCGTTTGTCCATCCATCATAATCATCGTCATCCATTCGTCATGGTATCCATCATCATTTTTATCATATAGTTTCATGTAGGAATTTAATTGGCTTGCATGTTGAATACTAATCTCATTTCTTAATTGTCATTCTAATAGCCTTTGTGCACATAGAAATATGAGGGCCAAAGGGTTAAAGGAATCTTTAAGGATAGAGGACAATGAGATGTTCTTAAAAGATTTATTTTGTGGCAATTTAGAGAAGCTTCTTTGCTTTGAATCTTTAATATAATTCATTTCATTAAGGTTTGTGCTGATACTAACTTTCCACATTTCACACACACAAAATGGTGCCCACCATGGGGCCCTGCCCCATTTTTTTAACATTCTGGAAAAATTATGTTCGCAGGTTCGGACGTGAGAGTTTTGGTGCATTTTGTTGTTTCTGTGGCGCATTTTGCACCTATTCTGGCGCATATTGTATGAGTTTTGGAGCATTTTGCATGAGAAATGGCACATTTTGCAAGTTTCCAGAAAAAGTTCACCAGGGTTCCAAAACATGGTTTTTGAGTTTTAGCGCATTTTGCATGTGTTTTGGCGCATTTTGCATGAGAAATGGCACATTTTGCACTAGTTTTGGTGCATTTTGCATGAGAAATGGCACATTTTGTAAATTTCCAGAAAAGATCACTAGGGTTCCAAAACATGGTTTTGAGTTTTAGTGCATTTTGCACTAGTTTTGGCACATATTGCATGTGTTTTGGCGCATTTTTCTTCGAGATTGGTGTATTTCATCTCTGTTCTAGCGCATTTTGCAGTTTCCCTATTTTTCACTAAATCCAAAGGCTAATACTCTGTGTTTTTGTTTTGTAGGTTTCTCACATTCGCTGTCAAAGACTCAAACATAAACTACTAACATATTGCAAGGGTCAGAAGTGATTTAATAGTTTCATTTTGGTTAAGTTAGGAACATCCCTTAATTAAAAGGTTAATAACACCATGTCTTTCGTGCTTGATGGATGGTAGGCATATGCTCTCCCCTTAACTGGGTGACCAAAAAGCCAGACCCATTCACTTTTTGTGTGCGAGTGTGAGTTGAGTATATCGCATGTGTTCTCTCTTTGTTTACACAAAACAAAGATTGATCGAACTACGGGTATACTTGCTTACTTTTGTTTATCTTAGAGGGCCTTCCTTGTGGGAAAAAGTAATCACCCAGGGGAACGACCCAACTGGTAACACGCTAAAGCCAAGCGACTTCCATCCGGTATATAAATGTGGGTACTTGAACAAAGGAAAGTATCACGAGGATAGTTCAGACGAGAATGGCAACAATGGTCTCTTGCCACATGGATTATCCCCCACAAACAGAATGTACGTACTACAACCCTTGTTATAGTTTGGCCAAAAACCTTTATCTATTCTTTGGTGCAACAACGGTCGTTGCAAAGGCATCCACATTCTCGCAGTTTTTAGTAGAGATGAGAAATATGCCATGGGAGATTCATGGGTATTGATGCTTGGCTGCCCCATAGAAGTGAGTGTCGTGGAGGGGAGATAGTGGGGTCAAGCATCTAATCATCCGCTAAGAATAAGTGCGGTTGTGGTAAAACTCGCGTGGAATCCAAAAGAATATAGTATTTCACAGCCTTGGGATTGTGCATTGCTTGATGTGTCTTTACCAATGTGTTTTTGAACCAATTCCAATCACAAACATCACATGTTGAAAGTGAAAACCTTGATTCAGAAAAAAAAAAAAAAATCCATCAAAATAACCAAGTCTCTAACTGAAAAATCTAAAGAATCAAACAAACTTCCAAGAAACTGTGTTATTCTCCTAGTTTGGTGCATCTTGTAAACTTTCTAGTGCATCTTGCACCTGTTCTGGCACATCTTGCACCTGTTCTGGCACATTTTGCACTAGTTTTGGCGCATTTTGCACCTATTTTGGCACATTTTGCACCAGTTTTGGCACATTTTGCACTAGTTTTGGCACATTTTGCGCTAGTTTTGGTGCATTTTGCACTTGTTCTGGCATATTTTTCCTCTGTTTTGGCACATTTTTCGTCTATTTTGGTGCATTTTTCCTCTATTTTGGTGCATTTTTCCTCTGTTTTGGCGCATTTTGCACTAGTTTTGGGGCATTTTGCACTAGTTTTGGTGCATTTTGCACTTGTTCTGGCGCATTTTGCCTCTGTTTTGGCACATTTTGCAGACCACAAAACCAGTGGCCTAGATTCATCTCCTATCTAACAATCAGTCTCATCCCGGGAATCCTCAGCAGTGTTCAACCATTCCTTAGGTACAATAGAGTTTGAACATGTGATTTATCAAATGATCTCATGAAAGATTAAAATATGGAAACCCAAGTCCAAAGTTCTTAGTCCAAGAGAAAATAAAAAGCATCTCTCAACACTCTATGAATTTAGAGAGAGGTTGGTCTTCAATTTCTACAAAAGAGCTTCAAAGAACAATCTGAACTTGTACCTATTTTACTATTGTCAAAATCCAAGACTTTTCCAAAGATTTGAGTATCTCGTATAGGAAGAAAATTTGTCTCCAGTTTCACAGTTTGAACCAAAATCCCAAAACTTTCTCAAGTCCAAAATCATTCCTTAGGTGCCTTAGAATCTAAACTTGTTAAAATTGACCTCTACAAGAGGAATTTTCCAACCTAAACCAAAATCTAACATCTCAAAGTACCAAAATCATCAAATTTATCACACCTTTGATTATTAAGCCTAGTTTCATCATCAGGATTTATCATCCTCTCATCATGAAATGAAGCTATATAGTCAAATCAAACTTAGTCTCATTAGATTTTGTCATTCTATTTGACTTAGTTATAATCCTTGGTACATTTCCAAAACTTAGATCAAAGTTTAGTCTAAACTATAACACTTGTATGCCCGTTCAAACAAGGTTATAAAAACAAAAACTCAAGGAAAAAGGACTCGAAAATCAAAACATTAAAGAGCCAAACATTGAAACTCCAACCATTGAAACTCTAAACATTGAAATTCCAACCATTGAAACTCCAATCATTGAGACTCAAAACACCGAAACTCAAAACACTGAAACACAAAACACCATGGCGGAGGCTAAAGAGAATCCTTTTTGTGGACTCAACAACACTGAAGGGGAAGAAATAACCGAAGAAGATATCCAACATGTTGAACAAGACCCTAATTTCCACAAATGTTTAGAAAAGATTTTCGAAAGAAATGGGGAAAAATACCTCCTTATGTTGGCTAAACAAGGTGCCAAATTTCCAGATGACTTTGATGTGAATCAATTGAAAGCACCACCCAAAAAGCCCGAAAATGATTCTGAACAAGTGGTTGCTCTAACTCACCAAATGAAGAACCTTCAACAACAAATCCTTGATATGCAAAGGGGAACCTCAAAATGATACTTGATCCAAAAAAAATTTCCTTATCCATTTGATCAAAGTATCCACATGATCCCCTTTCCCAAACATTATGAATTCCCAAAGTACAAAAAATACAATGGAAAAACCGATCCGATAGACCATGTAAGGGAATTTAGGACCATGCATCTTGAATTTTCATATGAGGAAACATATTTGATGAGATTATTCCCAAGAAGCTTAGGTGGACATTGTCTTGAATGGTTCCCCAAACTCACCCCACCAATTTGTTGGTGTAGGTTTTTTATTTTCTTCATGTTAGGGAATATTTATTTTTCCTACACACATTATTAAGCTTGCTTAGGTTATATTATAATGGTTAGGAGGAGGACATGTGGCATAATCCTACAATCACATGTGTCATTCACACCCACCTTTGGGTAGTTGAATGTCACACCCTCTTTTGGACTTATTTGCCACCTCCCCATAACCATTTTCTGTCTTTACCTGAGTTGGCATAACCATGTATTTGGCATTTACCAAGTAGGTAAAACCTCCCACCTATTATGGGTTAAGGGGAGTTATTATTCCTCTTGGTTTTATATGCCTATATTTTTCTATATAAACAAGCCCTCACCTCTCCCTATGCTAATGAGAACACTAGCTCAAATTGCGAGTCTAGTTCAATGCTAGGAGAGTGTTGAGTTTTGTTCATCTTTGGGTTCTTATCTTACTTTCCTTCAGTCACTTTGATCTTGGGTGGTTTCACAACCAAATCTAACACAATTAACACCTTTGAGGAATTAGTCAACAAGTTTGTCACCCAATTTTCTTACAACATCCAACATGACATCACCATGAAAGATCTTCATAATTTGAAACAAAAGAAGGGTGATTCATTCCTTGTATTATTGCAAAAATGGAGAAGGTTATTTGCATGATATTCTCATCCCGTGCAGGAAAAGATAGAAATCTTTATTAGCATCCTCAATGGCCGAGATGAGTTATAGATTGGAATTACAATGTCCCCCAACCTTCAAAAAATTGATTGAAAATAGGATTATAATTGAAGAGGCTTTAGTCAAGAGAGGAGTCATCAAAATATACAATGAAAACAACTCATCAAACTCCTCCAACAATTACAATGGTGGTGACAAACCCAAGTTTTGGCAATGAAACAAGAATGTTGGAAACAATGATGGTGCAGTTGAAATTCAAAATGCAAAACCTGTATTCAACCTAACTGCAACCGCTGCCAAGACTAATCAGAATAAAAATCCTCCCAACAACCAAGGCAACAACCAAGGAAACAACCAAAACATCAACCAAAGCAACAATCAAGGTAATGTTGGATCTAGAACATCATCATATCGAACAAATTGAAGGAGGTTCACCCCTTTGGGACAATCATTAGAATCAACATTAAAGGAAGTTATCGAAGCTAAATTCATAACGTTACCAGAGGAAAAAAATTGGGAACCCCAAGTTAAGCCTCCATGTTGGAATGATGCTCATTTCTATGAATTTCATCACAACAAGGGACATAAAACCAACGATTGCATTCAGTTGAAGCACTTGATACAAGATCTAATTGACAACAGAACCATATTTGTAGAAGGACCTCAAACAAACAATGATCATGGGGCGTTCAAGAACCCTTTACCAAACTATGAGAAAGGAGAGTCCTCGTCATCAAATAACAAGGGAAAAAACATAAACTATGTCTATGACACCGCCATTCTGCATATTGAGGTGGTTGATGATCCAACCCCTGACAAATCGGATCTTATTGCAAATAATAACTCAACCAATGATAACACCATTGAACATGAACAAAACATCATTACAATTGAAAATCATCACCATGATGTCGACACTACCTCACATCAAATCAATGTTATCAAAATCAGAGAGCAACAAGACAACACACTCGTCAATGCAATCACACGAGGACAAGCCAAGGTGACATTGAAAGGAGCTACCCCTTCCACGTCTAAATCAATTGCTATCCCTTCCACCCAATATAACATAGTGGATCAGTTGCAGAAGATACCCGCACAAATATCCATATTAGAATTTCTCAAGATTTCACCCACTCACAAAGAAATCTTGGAACAAGCTCTAGTCGCCACCATGGTACCAAACAATCTAGAGGTTTTCCAATTCTAGACTATGGTGGGAAATTTGACTGCACCACACTGCTTATCCTTTTATGAACATGATGATGTATCTATCAATCATCCCCATAATGTTGCCCTCCACATTAAGGTCCTAATCCACAAGCACCACGTTAAATGTGTCCTAATAGATGGAGAAGTTGGCTTGAATATCTGTACTTTGAAACTTGTCTGTGCAATAGGCTATTCAGAAAATGCTATTGACCCTAGAAGGAAAATCACAATAAAAGCATATGATGATGAGGAGAGATCTTCACAAGGATTGATAGTGCTACCTATTCAAGTGGGACTAGTTGTTAGAGATATAGTATGCCAGGTGTTAGAAAAAGAGTTAACCTACAACATACTCTTGGGGACACCTTGGATTCATGACATGCAAGTAGTACCATCCACATATCACTAGTGTTTGAAGTTCTCATTCAATGGGAAGGAAATCACTATTGAAGCTGACTCAAACAACCCCTAATATTGTAACACCCTCAAGACTACCCAGGATACTTTTGTACCACACAACATGGAAGCTCCAACTCAGGGTTTATCAAATGATGGGAAACAACTAAATGCCTTGTCAAAGTGGGTTGAGAAAAAGGACCAATCAAAGGGTAAGGATATCGGTGATGCCAATCCCTCAAATAAAGAAAGTACTTCAAATCCTACTCCACAAAATTAGGAAGGTCAACTTGAATCATTATCAAAACAAGTTGCCAAGATCCAATTGAAAAAAAAAGGCATGGGGGAATACTCATTTCAACAATCCTTATGTTTATCGCAACTTTCATCTTCTCCAAAGTCATATGGACATCCATTGACATCAAGACAACAATCATCACAATGCACCACACTATTTGATGGAACCTTTGTAAGAGCAGGCACCTTAGTGGATGAGTCAAATGACAAAGAGGTTTTAAACTAGTTATACAAAGATGAAGAATCATCACAAGCATCCACCTCGAGTGTCCAAATAGAGTAGTATGGAAAAGGAAATACAATCATGAAAAATATGGGATACGAAGGAAAAGGTCCTATTGGTAAGAGGAAAGAAGGCATCATAGAACCAATACAACCTATCACAATGCAAGCCAAGGATAAAACATGATTGGGATATAGAGACAAATCAAGAGAAGAAGCCAGACAACAAATTGTTGAAAGAATCCTAAAACTACAAGCTAGTGATGTTCATGAAATTGATTCAAATGAATATGAGTGGGATTCACTATCTGAAGAGTCTTGTCATGATAAGGAAATTGATGTGGTCCAAAAGTATACACCCATACGTGAGGAGGGTCAAAGTTCAGGTTATAGACCACTTGAAATAGGATCACAACACATTGATGACTCCAGTGAAGACAATCAGGCTCAAAGAGAAACAAATCATTCAGAGGAGAGTTACCTTATAGACATTGATTTCGCTATTGGACAATCCAAATTCATTACCATTGGGACCCTTACTGCATTTGACTTTAACCAATCCAACGACTCTTTACCCCTGGTACATCCTAAACTTATAGATTGGGATCAAACTGAGCCGTCTGATATCCCCATCTTTTCAAATGACAAAGCCATTTTCAACTTCCTCTGTTCTGCCAATCCCGAAACAGATTCCACCATTGAACATTGTAACGAAGCTTCCAACCAGGAGAGTGTCAAATTTTCTAGCTGCAAAATGAATAATACAAGGAATAGATTTGATGGTGAAAACCATTCAATGGCAGTATCAGGTCTAGAAAAAGTAAAAAGAAAGAGTGTATCCAATAGTGAAAACCTCTCTGAGGTGCTGAAGGATTGAAGATTTGATGCACTCCCCGAACACTTTCAGGAACGATCTAAAGTATTGGTTGAACCCACCCAGTCTATCAACATCAGCAATGAAGAAACAATAAAGATTGTCCATCTAGCAAAATCATTAACAGATAAGGAAAAACCGAACTTCATCAAATTCTTCACAAAAAGACAAATCAACTTTGCTTGGTCTTATACTGACATGCCAAGGATTGATCTAGAACTCATCATGCATCACTAATCACTACTAGCAGGGGTAAAATCGGTCAAGCAAAAGTTGAGGAAAATGCATCCACATATTGCCATATTGGTAAAAGCATAACTGAAGAAGTTATTGGATGTTGGATTCATTAGACCAATCGACTATGCTGAGTGGATTTCTAACATCGTACCTATTTCCAAACTAGACAAAAGCATCATAATCTGCACTAATTTTAGAGATCTCAACAAAGCTTTCCCAAAAGATGATTTTCCTCTACCTAACATTGATATCATCGTAGAATTGACTGCTGGACATGAAATGCTCTCACTTATGGATGAATTTTTAGGGTATAATCAAATCAAAATTGTACCTAAGGATCAAGATAAAACCGCCTTCACATGACTGTGGGGAACCTTTTTTTGAAACATCATGCCTTTTGGGTTGAAAAATGTTGGAGCCACATATCAGAGAGCAATAACCACCATCTTTCATGACATGATGCACACTTTTATGGAAGACTATGTAGATGATCTGTTGGAAAAATCCTACACCAGAGAAGGACATCTAGAAACTCTAGATAAAATTTTCAACATATTAGAGAAGTTCAATGTGAGACTAAATCCCAAGAAATGTGTATTCAGTGTAACATCAACTAAAAGGCATTCAGGGAGACCCCACAAAGGTCAAATCCATCATGGAAATGCCTCCTAAAAACATTAGCCAGCTCAGATCCTTGCAAGGAAGATTTCAATCTATCAAGAGGTTTATCGCACAACTGGCTGACAAAACTCACCCCTTCAACCACTTGCTCCACAAGAATGTATCTTTCCGATGGGATGAAAAATGCAAAGGAGCCTTCAATCAATTGAAACACTATATGATGAGTCCACCTGTCTTGATACCACCAACAGAAGGAAAGCCACTTTTATTGTACATAGCAACAATTGAGATATCATTGGGAGCCTTGTTAGCACAAGAGGATTCAATGGGAAAAGAAAGGGCAATCTATTATATCAGCAGAACCTTAAATGGCTATGAGATCAATTACACCTTCATTGAAAAGGCTTGTCTAGCAGTAGTGTTCACTACCTAACAATTGCAACATTATATGCTCACCCATACCATCAAGTTAATAGCCAAGATAGATCCACTGAAATACCTTCTTAGCAAAGCTAATCTAATTGGAAGACTAGCTAAATGGATAATGATGTTGAGTGAATTTGACATCCAATATGTTGATAGGAAGGAAATCAAAGGGCAAGTAATTGTAGATCAGTTAGTTGAAGCACCATTACAAGACAATCATCCAATGAACATTGAGTTTCCATATGTTGGTGTCCTAATAGTATCCACACAACAATGGATCTTGTACTTTGATGGTTCTTATACACGACATGGATCAAGAGTCGGGATCTTGTTTATGGACATACCATTCCGAGTCTATAGGCGATGTTCTCTTACGCAATAAAATCTGGTGATCATTGGAATCAAAGTAGCAATTGAGTGGAAGATCATAGAGTTATATGTCTATGGGGATTCACAACTAGTCATTAATCAGGTAAATGATGACTATCAAACAAAGGATGACAAGTTGATGCCCTACAAAAGAATGGTTGATGACTCAAAAAGTACTTTGTGGAAATAAGATTTGAGTAGATTCCTCGAAGCGACAACAAAGTTGTTGATGCCATGGAAACCATTGCTTCTCTCTTGCAAATTCTATGCGTGAGTTCATGGTGAATAATCAGTCAGATATCTATCAAAGTGACACTTCCCTCTGAGGGGAAAATCTATCGTGCCTAAAGAATGCCCACCTCCCTCGGAGCCATATCGTAATAAAAATGAAACTTCATTTTGTCAAAAGCACGAGCTTACTCTTATTATGGATGTCCTTGTAAGCGAGGTCTTGATGGAACCGCCGATTAATGCGGAACATGATGATTCTGAAACAACTTTATGGGAAGTACATGGAGGTGTTTTTGGAACTCATTCGAGTGGTTTAACCTTAGCTAAGAAACTCCTCTGTTTGGGATATTACTGGCCGACTATGGAGAGGGATTCTTTTCAGTTCATCAAGAAATGCCAATAGTGTTAGATTCATGGAAATCTCATCCACGCACCAACACAGGAACTTCACCCTTTTGCATCAACATGGCCTTTTTGTCAGTGGGGATTGGACCTTGTAGGCAAGATTCATCCATCTTCGTCAAATGGAAACAAGTTCATTGTCACAACCACTAAGTATTTCACGAAATGGATCGAAGATGTCCCTCTAACTACCATCACAGGAAAACAAATCTCCTCCTTCATCCTAAACTATATCATTTGTAGATATGGCATCCCTCAATCCATCATCATTGACAATGGCATACCTTTCAAAAATCAAGACATTGAAGAACTTTGTGAGAAATTTCACATCCAGCATCGATTTTCTACACCATATTATCCTCAAGGAAATGGCCAAGGAGAGGCCTCAAACAAGACTATCCTGAAAATCTTAAAGAAAATCGTCAACGATGTTGGATGTGACTGGCATGTGCAACTAAACCCTTTTCTATGGGCTTACATAACTAGTATCTATACTCGACAGGAGCTACACCCTATGCTCTAGTCTATGGATCAGAAGCCATTCTACCTATCGAGGTTGAACTACCATCACTCTGTGTATCGCTAAAAGGGATCATTTTAGATGAGGATTACAAAGTGTCTAGGTTACAAAAATTGGAACTCTTGGATGAGCATCGTCAGCATGCAGTGGATCACCTGAAAGCATATCAGCAGAGGATATCCAAAAGCTACAACCACAGAGTTAAGCCTAGAAAATTTCAGGTTGGTGATTTAGTCTTGAAAGAGAATCCCTGTAATCAACAAGATAAAGAGAAGAGGCCCAGACAAAGCAGCTGGAATACACTTTGTCATTGTGTTAACCGTCCGGATCGAGGAGCATATCATTTATCCACACCAAAAGGGCATTTGTTGATGAACCCTCAATAGCACGCATCTTTCCAGAAGTTCTACACAGATCATCCGAGTGCATCGGAAAAGGTCTGAAAAATACCAAAACATTGAAAATTTCCCAAAATGGTTGCTGATGAAAACAGCAAACAAAGCGTCTTAGTAACAAACAAAAAGATAAAAAATCAAAAAATCAAAATACAAAAGAGTGAAAAATAAAAAAACTCATAAAATTTGAAAAAGTGCGATAAAAACAAGTAGTGAAAACCTGGCAACAGGCGCTATTTGTGATAGGTTAGATTTTCAATCTATTTGAGCATGTTGACCATTCACTTTCGTCATTCACTTTCGCTAATCCATCTACTTATCCTCGAAAAGCACCATGTACATATCCTGGCATTGCGGTAGTGTCTCACCCTAGATTGGGGGCAAAATCCTGAACTCAATGGGGGCAAATAAAATTTGAGCTTAAACCAACAGACAAACAACAGTGGGGAAAATGCAACCCAAAACAATGATCATAGTGCAACTCAACATTGAACATCAATCACACAAACAAAAAAGCATCGAACACCTAAATCAAAACAACCAAATCAAACCAAAAGTGAACTTCAAATGGGTGATGTTATTTATGAATCATGGGTTTATCACGTTAAACACAAATGTTCAATTGTTGTACTTCAATTTTTGTTATCATATCTTTGGAGCCCCTCGATGATGTATCGAACTAGAGGAGCCAGGAAGGAGTATGATTTTTCTTTGTTTATTGTTTGTGAGTTGATCATTATTACTGTGCAAATTGTCGCGATACGTGCGCTACAAAGTATCACTGATGACATTACGAATTTGCATAGGAAACTAGTTAACTCTTGTTTGTTTACACAAGCAATACTCAGGTCATCTCGATTTAATTATACTTAGATGCTTCTGTTAACTTGCACTATCAAACATCATGGAAGTAGTACTCAGGTCATCATGGTCTAAATATACCATCGATGCTTGTACTCACTTTCAACATTTTAAAGGTCCAATGATGATAAAAAGCATGACAAATTGGATGATACGAATGACAACTTTTGCATATGAGATTTGCATGGTTAGAGTAGATTGCATCCATGTTAGTTTGCATTTGTATTTATGGAATTTCCAAAGCTGCAACAATGATGTTATCTCTTGTATTGATGGATTTAGTGCACTTGACATTGCCAAAAACACATCATTCTCATATAGTTCCACATTAGTTGCATCATCATTTGCATACAATATAAAATGTTACAACATCATTCATTTATCCATACATCACATCATAATATTTGCATCAGAAAACACAAAAAAACGTGCATCGCATCTCATTTACATAATCAAAATCATTTCATATAGTGGCATTAGGAAAGTGGTTCACTAAGCTTAAATGAGTGAGTCTCTTCAGATTTCCAAAAGAATTGGGAAATATGTCAGGTTTTGTGAAGCCTAATTTAACAAAGAATCAACTGATGGCGACCTTCCCACAACTCTTGGAAGTTGGATAGATTCACTCATTTAAGCTTAAGACCCTAGAACACAATCATCTGCATAATCATTTGCATCACATAATCATCATTCATCATTACAAAACATCACACATCACTTACATCATCATTATATCTCATTATCATCACATCCATACATACTCAATATGAACATCACATGTCATCACATATCATTACTACATAATCAAATCCATTTCACATAGCATCATCGTCATCATAAACATAGAAATTAAATGCATCCATCACATAGCATCATCATCATCATAAAAATAGAAATTAAATGCATATCATAATCATCATCTTAACATGGAAATTAAAGGCATCATATATATCTATCATCATATCAACACATAGATCATAATCATTGCCGCATATCATATAACCTCAAAAATCATAATGTCAAAGTGTACAAGGATATCCAAAAAGTATGATGAGATACATCAATATAAAAAATGGCACTGTATCATAAAGTCTAAAAACAAGAAGTACATCATCAATGTCACAATAGTGTATACATCATGTCCAAAGTACATCAAAATATGCTATCCTAACCGGAGCTATGTCGTGCTCCCCCAAGACGGTGCTGGCATCATAGAACCAGTACCTCCTCCACCTGATGGACCTGTACAAGGATCTCTCTTATCTCCAGGCAATGGTTGTGTAACACCCATGCTAATAATATGAGACCGAGAGCTGACAGATCGAGACTATGCAAAGCTCTCTCACCGCTCAAGAGGAACCACCTCATGATATTTACCCCTGTAAAATTGAACCTCCTGAGTAATACGCCTAATCTCTCTAAGGAAATCCATTATACCCGCAACCACTGTAGCCTGTTGTAATCTCTCAGTAATAGCCTCGACCTACTCTGCCTGCCATCTCAAGGCATCCCTCTCCACAGTAAGTATGATAACCTATGCCTGTACATGTTGTACCTACTGCCTAGTTGCATCTCTCTCAGCTGTTAGTGTCTGAACCTGCACTAACTAACCCTGAAGAGTCTGAATCTGTGCCTATAATGCCTCTATCTGTGTCTGCTACTGATGAGAGGGGACTCCAATCCGAATCCTAGGAATCACCGACTAAGGTATGGCAATACTCCTCCTACGTCTCATAACTGCAAAAGCTAAAACGTGACCACCAACTGCACCTGATGTTCCTGCACCTGAGCTATCACCACCACCATCGTCACCACCACCACCACCACCCTCAGCACCATCATCATCCCCTCCATCCCCACTATCACTCTCCTCCTCCTCTCCATCCCCTCTCTGTCTCAGTACCTAAGGCGGTGCCCTGTCATCATCATCAAATGGAGGAACTAGCTCATCCGAACTCGATAACCTCAGAAATGGATGTGTGTAGAAATACTCAAAATAATCCTCTGTCATCCCTACATCTGCAACCTATGGAGTATAATCCCACAAACTCAGCGCCAATGTATAATACTCGGTACGAGCAGCACCATAAGATAAGCAAATTCCCCACTCTGTCGCATCCTGTCGCCGCTATGCATAATGGGCAACCCCTTGAGGCATCCCCTGAACTCATCCAAACTGACAACAAACCCGCAAATACAAATATCTCTCGATTATAGAACATTTTTTTCCCATCAAGTATCGTGATAGGAACATGTATGACATCTCCATCTGATCCTCTAGCCACACCTCACAATCCAAGTAAGGGCGCCATGTCACGGTCTCCAAATCATCTAAGGAACGTCTCTAATACTCTAATTTTCCCAACTTATGTTGAACAAATGGACCAGTGTAACTGAACACATAAGGTCTACTTGCCGGTCACTGTCTATCTCCCACTGGCTGTGTGATCGCTATATGCTCCCACACCCATATCTGCAACAACGTAACTCTAGAAGAGAGGCTCGCCCCCCCACAATAAACAACCTGGTACAAATCATGATACAAATGGGATAACATACATGAACCCCATGCATATCTGGTTCCCTCCAACATCATACACTCCAATATCCGACCCCAGCCGACCGATAATCCCTTTGACCTGTGGTCAGGACAAAGGAATCCGCCAACGAACCTGGAAAAAACACATGCTAGAGGATCATATATCTTGATCATCTCCTACTAGGGGACCACATATCCTGAAACATAATCATCTCAGAAGATCCTACACAAGGCCTCGATCCCGCCCTAGTCTCCTTTGTCATACACAACTATCTCGCCAACCACTGGAATCCACAAGATACGATACACATCCTTGGGAGTAACTATCATCTCACCCATATCCAGATGAAAGGTGTTGTGATCACTATGCCACCTCTCCACCAAAGCAGTCAACAAACCTCTATTAATCCTATACTGGGGTATATCTATCAATGATGTCAAACCACAACGCGCGATAATATCTAAATCAGCCTGCATCAACTGACGAACCATATCCCACGTCTTCAGGAAATGCTCCCAAGATTGAAGAACATCAAGGTCCTCCTAATCATATTATGGAAAACAAATCAATATTACATCAATAAATCTATCAAATTTAGCCCTAACACAATGTTCAATCAAGATCATTAGTCAATCAAATCATGTTCAATCAAGATCATCAATTCAATCTATCAAATCAATCATCAAGTTAATCAATTAGGACAATCATTAGTGAATCTATCATCAAATCTCACCTATCATGAGGTTGATCAAGAATCAGTCCTATCATCGATCCTCACCTATCATGAGGTCGATACATCATCAATCCTACCATTGATCCTCACCTATCATGAGGTCGATACATCATCAATCCTACCATCCATCCTCACCTATCATGAGGTTGATACATCATCAATCCTACCATCGATCCTCACTTATCATGAGGTTGATACATCATCAGTCCTATCATCAATCCTCACCTATTATGAGGTCGATACATCATCAATCCTACCATCGATCCTCACCTATCATGAGGTTGATACATCATCAAGTTGTCCTATCATTTGACTCTCACATATCATGAGATCAAATCATCAACTATCTTATCGAACATCAATCAAGCAACGAACATCACACAATCAAACTAAAATCAATCAAAGCATCACTAAACATCACAACACAATGACTAACATGATTCATGAACATTAAACAAAGCATCAATGAACATAAAAAATGCAACAGTTGACATAATCAATGCACATTTCCAAAATTAAGAGGACTTTAATCAATCACACATCATCAGACAGGCAAAAACAACAAGGCAAATCATTAGGAATCATCAAGGACAAACCCTGAAAACACCCCTAAGACAGCAAAATGTGCCACAAAATAAAAAAAATGTGTCATTTGGGACCCCAAATGCACCAAAAAATGAGCAAAATGGGCCATTGCAGGCACAAGATGCGCCAAAACTCTTAGAAACACCCAAAAATGACTCCAAAACAACAAAAATACCCCCCAAAAGTGCAAAAATGACTTTAAATGGCCTACAACACCTATCTACCAAGTTCAAAACACCAATAAAAGGTGAGAACATGACTAAAGGAGATTTCTCGTAATGTGTACCAGAGGTCCAGCTGCAGCAGGGCGACCATGGCGACGAACACGCTCAAAACGATGCCTGTGATATGGGATCCCCATCTTCCTCTAGCTCTCCACTCTCCAAATTCTCCAAAATCACAATGTTCAAATGGATTCACTTTTCCCACTTTTTAACTTTTTAAAGGTTAGTGGAGGGAATTATGATGGGATTTATTTCTTTTTTTACCAAAAATGGGCTTTAACTAATCAAAACTATTAAAGGAGCGAGCTTAGAATCAAATTTCGAGAGATAAATTGCGTCTAATATCAATATCATTGGTTTAACGTTGAATCATCATCACATCATTGGAAAATCATCAAATCATTGACAAATCATCAAAATTCCCAAATTCACCGATTTATTTCTCGAGGGGGCATGTATCCATCAATACCTAAAAATCGACGTCTGGGGCATCGAAAAAAAACTTTTCTGGGCATCGGTATCAAATTTTTCTTTGAAGCAACATGTAAACACATTACTTCAAAGAGGGGAAAAATGTATACACCTAAAATCGGTCATCACATTTAATTAATTAAATACCAGTTATTTAATTAATATTTCAACTACGTATAAATAAATTCTCAATTTATTTATATTGTTCATTCTCTAAATTCTCCAAATCTAAAGTCACATTCTTCTAAATTAATTAAATACAAAAATTTCCATAAGCTTGTTTCATTTAATTAATCCTCACTAATCTCGATTAGGAATTTAAGCACATGTCTACAACTTTTTGTGCCACCTCACCAAGGTCACATGAAATTAAATAATTCTAATTTTTAATTAGAATTATCTTCAATCAATTTTTTTAAAAAGCACATGGCTTATTCCTCACACACTTCCACCAATTTTCAAACACATGGTCTTTTCTTCCCACACTTGAGTCTTCCATCCAAATGGAATGTTTCCCATTGGTCAAGAGATTCTTCCATCCAAATGTCATGTTGTCTTTGGTCAAGGAGACAACATCTTGATTCTCTCCATCTCCACCATCCATTTTTCTTGTTCGAATCTAGACTGTCGATCGTTGCCACCTCACAAGATGCTTGGAAAAGGCTATAAATACAACCCTTTGGCATTGTATTTTGCATCCACTTTTGAATAGAGTTATCATGTAGGAATATCATTTGAGCTTGGGAGCATTATGGAGTCTTATAGTTACATTTTATATCATGTTTTGCATCATAGTTAAATCTTAGACTAACACTTTGCTTCATAGTTGCATTTTATGTCATCCTTTGCATCATAGTTGAATTTTAGATTAGCATTTTCATAGTTAGCATTTGAGCATATGTAGAATCATATAGATCACTACCATAGTATCCACCACCGTTTTTCCATTCATCATAATCATCGTCATCCATTCGTCATGGTATCCATCATCATTTTTATCATATAGTTTCATGTAGGAATTTAATTGGCTTGCATGTTGAATACTAATCTCGTTTCTTAAGTGTCATTCTAATAGCCTTTGTGCACATAGAAATATGAGAGCCAAAAGGTTAAAGGAATATTTAAGGATAGAGGACAATGAGATAATCTAAAAAGAATTGTTTTGTGAAAATTTAGAGTAGCTTCTTTGCTTTGAATCTTTAATATAATTTCTTTCATTAAGGTTTGTGTTGATACTAACTTTCCACATTTCACACACACAACAGCTATAGAATATTAGTCAGAACTCTTGGATTACAAAGGTGTAAGAAGAAAAATAATGAGTATCAGAGAAAATGATTATATCAAAATGAAGCAACTAGCTACAGGGCCTATCAATCAAGCTTTCACGTTTGTACAAAAGAGATGAGAAGAGCTAACCCCCGAGTTGAAGAAAAAGGGGCCACACCCCCTATATAATTTTGTAGCCATTATCAAAAGATCTCACAAATACATAGATATTTCTAGAGATAATGGAATTAGATGGTTTCCCCTTACCTTTCATCCACCTATTCTCCTCTTTCCAGTATCACATTGGACAAGGAAGAAGCGTGGGGAATAGGAAGTGATAGAGAATATCAGGTTACAAAGCTTTCATGTTATCAAGGCTACTATCTAAGACAAACAAAGGGAGTTGATGTGGTAAATTTTAGAGAAATAGTTGTGCAATATAACCTTCGGCCTTAAAATTTGATTGAGTACAAGCAAATGCTTTAGTTGGGGGGGAATGATGGGCCTAGATAATAGCTAGTTTTCTTCCATTTAGTTCATATATTTTAACATTTCAAGCTGCTTATTTCACACACATTCCTGAAACTTATATATCTTTTATGCATCCTAAACTATACTTTGATATGTGGAAATACAATTATGATATGATGATATTTTCATGGATAAATGTGTGAATGTTCATGAAATTTAGTATAAATGTGTTTGTTTTATGGTAGCTAATGATACATGTATACTTGAGATAAAACTAACCTCTTGTAGCCAAAATAATTTCAACTCGCAACAACTGGATTGACCAGCCCGTAGCCAAAGTATTCCAAGAAAATTGCAAGGGAGAGTCCAGAATATTGAAAACATGATAGTTATAGGAAATAATGGAAGCGATCATTAAAGTGGTCAATCGTGAGTCACCAGATCATCCAATAAGATGACAGGAGGAAGAAGAAGTCTATATTGATAAGGAAGCCAATGTGACAGTTTTCATAGAGCACATATTTGTCAAATTGTTAGGGAAAAGTTTTAATTCTATTTCTCTTCTTCTATCTTTTTCAATTATCATTTTAGTTTCAAAGACTAGTCCTCTCCCTATTCTTGAGGGAGGGTGGACATATGCATTTAATTTTTGTTTTTAGTCCTTGTGTGAATAAACCTCCTCTTGAGCTTATATATTTGGATTGATGGTTAAGGAGAAAATCTAGTTAGAGAATATAGTTGATAGCTCTAGTTTTGTTTTAACAGAGAATACTTCATTGTTATTTTTTTGTTATTTAGTTGCAATGGATACGTACTCATGAATGAGAGATCTGTAGAGATTCTTGTCATCTTGTAAGAGTCTAGTTTATATGCAATAAAGGCATTTCAATTTACCATTATGATTGGTTGACTCAAGTAATGTACATTTGATTTCCCCTATGGTCACAACAACTCGAGAAAGGGCCACTCGAGGTATTGTTCATCCACCTTGATTTCTACCATTAGATTAGATGATTATACAATTGCATTCATTTCAAGTAACTCTTAATTACATGCACATGAATGATATATTGTATCATGAATTATGCTATGTAATGTTTCCTTGAGCTGTTCTCTGGAGAAGTTAAGTAGTTAGGATTAGGAGTCAGTAGTATTAGTGAATTGTAGAGTTTAGATTTAGTGGTTAACAATTACAGTCAAGCCGAAGGTACCCGTAGCATACCTTATTTTGTAAGTTAACATTTTATTTTATTTTAAAGCCTCTATTATTTTCTTGTACATGTGTAAACCACCTACACTCACTGATATAGGTTGTGTCGAGTCCATGAATGCACATACAATGCCAACATCATCAAAAGCTTACGAAGCCCTGGTTGATAATTAAATGAAGCCCTTGCAAGAGTTTGGTGAACTGTTTAGCTAGTAAGCCCTCCTCTGAATTGTGTGTCTAACACCAAGTTGACTGAGCATTAGAGATGCCTTATAGTGACACCAATGGGAGAATGACATGCAAAACTCACAAATTATGATAAGTTATATTAGTGCACTCAAATCAATACACTAAGATATGAGTATGTTTCTTCATATTGATTACATAGTTTTGTTCTAATGGAAGACTAATGATCTTTCACAAAGAAAAAAATCATAAATATTACTAATTTCATATACAAAAAACTAGTAGTAACATAGAAAGACACATAAAACATATAATTTGAATGCTTTATTTATTTTTTCAAATTTATAAAAAAATTAGAACACTTTTATTGCAACAAATTATTCAAATTTAGAACACTTTTATTCAAGATATAAAGCGATGAAATATGTGAACCTACTTCATAAAGTATTTTGAATGCAAATTATATGGAAATAGCAAACAACATGAAACGTGCTAAGTCAAAGCAAGATTAGAATGCTATAAAAGGGGAGTCAATTCATCTTTCCCTGGCAATAAAATAAGTTATGACCAAGTTGACCTTGCTTGTGTGTAGTCTGCAAACAGAAGAGTATTTCAATGAGTTAAACTGTGCCAAAGAGATAGGGAACTTGGCTGCAACATGACACCAAAATATGAAAGCTCTGTTTCTGTAGAAGTCCATTTTAGATGCAAGTCGATTGTCACCATTTGGGAATGTGCACATTTGAATAAGTCTTTAGTTATTGTCAATTAAAAGGGTCGATCTATAGGATAATATGCCGAGTTTACACTCAAATTTCTGCCACCTTTTAGTTGTATGAATTGAGTCGACCTGCATGAAGAAAGGTGTCGACTGACATGCCTTTTCTATAGATTGCAATGTATCAAATTTTTGTATAAATAGAGAAGCTAGTTCTCTCATTTGGGGACATTAATATGCAATTCTATTCTGTTGCAAATGCTCTAAGAGCTACAATTTGTGAGAGTATAGTGTTATTTTGTGAGAGTAGAGTGTTGTCTTGAATATGAGGCTATAGTGAAGAATTGTTGTGGGTTGGTAAAGTAAGCTATTAAGCTATTGTTGGAGGGTTGTACATCAAGTCTGTCAATTGAATTAAGCGTATTACAGGCATGAGGATCTAGTCTTCTCTTATTTGTCTTTATTTATGAAGGATTAATATTTGAATGCTTTATTTGAACTACTTGAGATCACTTGCATTAGGGAATCATAACATTTTCTTTGGAAAGGAAAAAGAAGTTATTTTATGCTTTTCTATGAAAGTGCTTGTATATACTCCATAATAGGAGGGATTTTTTGTCATAAGTATAAATATACTAGATATGATTAAACAAGGATGGCTTAAGGGTTATTCATAGCTAAGTTATTTGATTGAATTAGATAGCTTGTAAGTTACACCTAGGATTTGATTATCCATTGAAGGGAGGGTAACTTGTGTATATGCTTTATGGGTAGAAATACCATTAAGTTTGTGGGAAAGGGAATAGGATGTTTCTAGAGTGAAAGATTACCCATTGGAGGAAATACCTATGCATAGTTTATAGTGGCCTAAATTCAAATCAAGCTTGAGTAGTGTATGTGAGTAGGATGACTATCACTCGAATTACTGAGTGAGAACACTTTGGCCAAAGTAGTGTGTTAGCCTTTGGCTCCACTTTCAATTCACTGTGATCCATTAATGCATGCTAGTTCCAGATTGTAGGGTCTACAAGTTCTAGTCATGTAGGACACAACACTAAGCTCAAAATGGTTTTCATTACAAGGTTACTCCACCAATCTCTTCATTAAAGGGTAGGGCCATCTATCGTATAATAGATGTGTGGGGGACTGCATATGAGTTCGTGGTTGGCAGAAAAGCACTTGTGTGATGCTTCTCCTCCTCAGCAGGCGACAAAAGACCAAGATTTGAAAGGAGGTTCTTGAACCATCTATATCTATTGCTTTGAAGCTTGGTTGAGCTATGTATGTACTTTGTACACATTCTGTGGAATATTGTAATATGTGAATTATTATATTGGAATGGAATCAATGTTGATTATTGTTACGAAATCTATGTTCATTTGTTCTCTATAAAGAAAATATTTTTTTATGGCAATGGTTAAGTTACATAGTTTATTTACTTGCAAAGTGAAAACTTAGGAAAAATTACTTCAATGAATGGTTGACATGTTACATGTGGTATTAGAGCTACCAGGTTTAGCTCTAGAGCCTATGAGCTCATCATACTTTCCGTCCAACATTATCTAATGTTTGGAGATTCTTGTGCCAGGATGGTGAGTTTTGGGTTAACTGCAAGAAAGTTAGTAATCAAGAATGAGCGCTACTTGAAGGACAAGAAGGAAAGAGAGGCCATCGTTCAAACAATTGAGGGTACCAACTATGACAATGCCATTTATTTAAGTGACACTGAAACATATTTTAGTCACACACTTTCTCGAATTAGTGATGTAAAGAGAAAGATGAAGATGGAGGCTCAATACAACTATTTACCTTCAGTCTCACCAGAGAAGTCTGAATCTTTATCACTTTCTAGGGATATTCCCTCGGAAGGAAGCGTCACTCCGGTATTTATCTTTAGAGACCCTAGAGTTCTTCCAATGGCAGAAGTAATTGTAATTTCCTTGAGTAAAGAATCAAAGGGTTATGTCCCCCCTGCAACTATGTATCGAATGACAATTTTGAAGGTTACTTTCCATTCTGGGTTAGATTTGAACAAATGAGAGATGAACAACAATCTCAATTTTTAGGGTATACCCCATTGAGTTGTGTCAGAGAGTGAATCTGAGGGATACTCTCCACTTGACTATCTGAATAGTCACTCCATGTAATCAAAAGGATATTGAGATCCTTGTGAAATAATAAAATAATGTGTTTAGCAAAAAAATTGTGCTTACATCTTATGTGGAATTCCTTATGTGCGATTGAATGCTCATATAAATGTTTTCCATAAGATAATGAGAACATGATTGAAACTAATATGGATGAACCTTCAGGTATAATCCGTTCTTACGAAGATGGTGAGTACACGAACCAATCCTGGTGGAAGCCAAGAAGTTGGGCAAGGACTGGTAGGATTTGAAGCTAGACTAGATCAAATCTTGACAAGGTTGGGAAACCTAGAGCAAGAAGTAAGGGTAAAGGATAGAGTTGAGAAGGAATTTTTGAATAATGAGGATGAGGGAGAAAACTCTTTTCATGAACATGATCAAACTCATGAGCATGAGAGACAAAAATCACCTTCTCTATCTGAGGAAACTAATAGGAAGCATATGGCTTATGAACTCTCTAGAGATATGAAGAAAATCACCCCGCCCAAGTTTGAAGGCAATGCCAATGTAGATGAAGCTAAGGATTGGTCAGTCCAAATGGAGAAGTATTTCGAGATTCAAAATTATTATGAGGTCACCAAGGAAACATGGGGAGCATACCAGTTAGCAGGAGAAGCCTCTAACTAGTGGATGAATAAAAAGATGGAACTCAATCTTCGCTCACTGAAACTAACATGGAACAAATTCGTTGAATTTTTTTGTAAAAGATGGTTACCCCAACTCTATTTTGACCAGAAACTCAGATTTTTAGAATCTAAGACAAGGTGAGATGACGGTTAATGAGTGTTGGGAGAAGTTTACCCGTCTGCTACATTATGTTCCCATGTATCAGAAACATGAATGCTTTCGCATAAGAAAGTTCATCATGGGGCTTAATAGCTAGATTGGGGGAGAGGTAGATGTTCACAGTCCAGCTACTATGGATCTTGTGTATGAGAAAGTGGTTAAACAAGAGTAGAAGCTCAAAACTATCTCCATCCGCTAGGAAAACAAAAAATTTAAGAAGATTGTGGGAGCTCAAGACAAACCAACTCTAGAGAAGGTGGAAGTTGTGCAAAATCTACAGAAATGAGGGGCAAAAGGATCCTATAATAGTGGGAAAGAATCAAGAAGGGAACGTAAAAGGAATGGTTCCAGTGGTGGGAAGACCAATAATGCTGGTGGAAACGCTAGTAAATCTGGAGAACCCGCAATGAAGAAAGGACTAACTACTGGATGTTTCACTTGTGGAGGAGACAACTATGCTAATCAATGTCCCAATAGTTCTTCTAGGTCATGATCTTATGGTAATCCACTTCCTACCCAACAAGCAAAGTTCCAGCAAAAGATTCATGCTTTTGTGGATGATCGCCAAGCGGAGTATCAAGTGACTCCAATAGAAACTCCAGGTATTTTGTTTGGCTTACGCATTTCTATACTTATAGATATTGGAGCAACTACAAATTTTATTTCACCTAGAGTAGCTAAGCAAATATCTAGAAAAGTTGGTTACATGGCAAAGTCTTGGGATGTAGAATATGCAAACTAGACAAGAGCAATGGTGGAGCAATGTTTGTTTGAAGTTAGGATAGAGCTACCTTGTTTTTTCTATAGAGGTGAACCTATATGTCGTGCCTTTAGGATCCTATGATGTTATCCTAGGTATGAATTGGTTATGGAGACATAGAGTCAAGGTAGATTGCCATGCAAAAATAGTAGACTACTTAGATGATCTTGGTAACCAAGTGATGTTACAAGGGATACCTAGGGAGGTCAAGATACGTCAAATCTCTACAATGCGATTGTTAAGGGCTAAAAAGAAAGGATGTAAGCTCTTTGCAGTCAAGATGGAAAAGCTTGAAGATTATAAGGGATCTAATTCTCAAGAGAATCTTGATAACTTTGGATCACAAAGCTTCCAAGAGATGGAAGATGGTGAAATGGAGGAAACTGGAATGTCAAATATGGAGAGATATCCTATATTGCAGAAGTTTGCATATGTGTTTCCAGATGAATTACCCGGACTACCACCGAAAAGGATATTTGACTTCTCTATTGATATAGTTCCAAGATCCGAACCTATTTCTAAGGTACCTTATATAATGACGACCACTAAACTGATGGAGCTTAAGGCACAACTAGATGAACTGTTGTCTAAGGGGTTGATAAGACCAAGTGTATCACCTTGGGGAGCACCAATAATCTTTGTGAAGAAGAAGGATGGTACTTTGCGTTTGTGCAAAGATTATCGCATACTTAACAAAGCTATGGAAAAAACAAAGGCCCATTGCCACACATTGATGATCTATTTGATCAAATGAGGGGGGATGTTGTATTTTCTAAGATAGATATGAGATCGGGATACCATTAGTTGAGAATTAAGGATGAAGGCATCTTTAAGACTGCATTCAAAACCAGATATGGACATTATGAGTTTATAGTTCTACCCTTTAGTTTAACAAATGCACCTGCAACATTTATGAACCTTATGAACAATGTATTTAGGGATTGCCTAGATAAGTTTGCCTTGGTTTTCCTAGATGATATTCTGATTTACTCAAGGAATGAGGACGAACATTATAGACATTTAGAGATGGTTCTACAATGACTTAGAGAACATAAATTGTATGGAAAAATCTCTAAGTGTACCTTCTTTCAGAAGAGAGTACTATTGTCCCTAATTTTTGACTTGTTAAAAATTGGGATAACCTATCAAAATTTTGATAAAATTTGAAGTTTTTCTCTTCTAAGGCACGTTTTACGAGGTGAAAAGGTTAGAAAATTTCAGTTTTGGGTCTATAGTCCTTTTGGCTAACATTTTTCATTCACTCTCATCCGTTTTCGTGAAATTTTGAGTCATTTTTAGTGTGTTTTTGGTCAATTTCGGGTTTCTAGGGCATCACTGCAAGTAAGGGTTTTGGTTTCTTATTACAAGTGATAGGAACTTTTTGCTCTTATTACAAGTTCCTTTTTGTTTTAATTTCAAGTTGTAGGAACTTTTTGTTCACTTTACAAGTTACTTTTTAAAAAAGTCACTTGCAATGACTTGAAAAAGTTTTGATTTCACTTAAAGTCACTTGCAATGACTTGAAAAAGTTCTGATTTCACTTAGAGTCACTTGCAATGAATTAAAAAAGTTCCTATTTGAGTCAAGTCACTTGTAATGACTCCAAAAAGCTCCGATTTCATGAAAATTAACTTGTAAAGTGCCTTGAAAAGCCTGATTTGAGTTTTTAAGCTTGCAATGTGTCATAAAAAACCCGATTTCTCTTGTTGCAGGTTTGTTCCTCTTTATTTTTGTTGTTTCTCTTCATTTTAATGTCTTTAATCTCTGATCTTTTGGGATTCCATTGTGTGATTTTGAATTTGCATTTGATAGAAATGCTCTTTGGATGAAAAACATGTTTTCCTCTTCTAATAAAAGCTGAGTTTGCATATTTTATAAAACACTTACAGCTGAAAACGCATTTTCCTTTCATACACCCTTCATTTCATCTCATATGCTATTTTATAAAACATATCTATGCTAAAAAACGTGTTTACTTTCATACACCTCCTTTTGGAACACGCCATTCGCCTCTCATTCCATCTTTTACACCTTCAATAAAAAATGTGTTTTCATTAATTAAAAAACGCCTCCATTCCCAAACGCGTTTTCCTCATTCCATAAAAATGTCTTTCAAAAACGTCTTTCTCAGCATTTTTCATTTCATACCATTTGCTTTTCATTTCATTTCACTTTCATTCCATTCATTTCATTTGCCATAATTTTCCCTTTCATTTCATCTCATTTACATACCCATTTCTCCATCATCTCATTTCCATTTTCTGCGGAAAAAAGAAAGAAAAATGATGCCCTTGGCTGCAAATCGGGATTTTATAAACCAACTACAAATAGGAAGTTTTGGTAAAAAGTGCAAGTAGAAGTTTCAAAAATAAACTTGCAATGACCTCTCATTTTTCCTACCTTGCACTTTTTAACTTGCAATATGTTCCAAAAATCCCGATTACACTATATACTCTTTATCAGCCTTCCAAAACCCGAAATTCACTTGTGAGCCTATTTTTGCATCAATTTATCCCTTCCCTTGTTAGTCTTATTTTCACTTCATCTTGAATAAGGTGTTATGGGTTCTTCATCAATGAACAAAAGAAGAAGAGATACAACAGTAATTCATGGGGCAGCCCGAAGGTCAATAATCCTCATGAAACCATCTAGGGACAAAGTAAATCAAGCATGGAAAAAGAATGCAACGAAGAGAAGAACTTCCTTCCTAAAGAAATGGTACTACTCCAAGCCTGTAATAAGGTTGAAGTTCGCCAAGGACACAAAGATCATTAAGAATGCAAATTCCCGTTCCAAGTTCGAGATGTCTTCACCAATCCTGAATACTTCAAGTTCTAAAATCCTAAAGTAGCATGAAGATCATCGCAGATGAAGGATGATGTAGTTAGAGTCGTGTCTTGGACACTTAGAATAATTTCAATTATGCATTTGTAATTTTGTTTTGACAAATTACATGTAAAGTCAGAAATTGTAATGGCAAGTAGCCATGCTACTCGCATTATTGAAGATTGTAATTACATGTAATCAAGTTACAAGTCAAATTACAATAGGACTTGTAATTTGGAATAAGTCAATTGCAAGTAGTTGGTGGTTGAGAGAATTTCTCAAGTTAGTTGGGATCCTCCCACCTTTTTCTCATGACCCTCTCTCCTATAAATACTTGAGAGGGTCCTTTGTAATTGTTAATCTTTTGGCAATGCAACAAAATTCTGCCAATTTGTGTATGCATTCTACGACTTTGAGTTTAGATGTAAATCAGATTGCAATCAATAAAGAAAACAAATTGCTTCCAAACTTTGTGTTGGTACAGATTGTGATGTGATGACATTATTTGGAATTGATTGTGAGTTTTGAGGTGTTATACAAGAGAGATTTAAACTCAATCTTGCAGACTTTGAGCTGCAAATTGTGTTTAAAGTTTTAGATTGGTTTTTAGATTTGATACTGCAGACTTTGAGTTGTTTGTCACATTTGAAGCTATTGTAGAACACTCAAGCAAAGGGGGTAACTTGCAGACTTTGTGTTGCTTTTTCACATTTGAAGCTATTGTAGAACGCTCAAGCAAAGGGGGTAACTTGCAGACTTTGTGTTGCTTTCGTTTTCTATGTTTGTGCATTAAAACTACATCATGTAGTTATATTTTGAGTTGCTACATACTATACTTGGTTACCAGAAAATCATCTAAAAAGGTTGATAGGAGAGTAAGTTGTCAAAGACTTTGTGCTTTCAATTTTTTTTCCCATCCCGGAGGAGCAACGAAGGACTTTGTGCCTTTATGGAAACTTTGCTTCTTTATTTGTTTACTTCATAAATCATTTATGCTTTCAGCTGTTATTCTTTTCTGAAACAAGAGAAAAGAATAAGTGTTTTTTTCTGGAAAAAGAGAACAAGACAGAGTTTCACCCAGATTTAGAATAGATTTATAGTTAGAATTTATTTTTGAATTGTTACAATAGAAAGCAAAGGGCGAGCCTTCCCTTTGAAAATAGGAGAGTTTATCTCACACACTGTGGCTGAAACCACAATTTTGCATATCCTCAAGGTATACAAAATTTTCAACCAACAAGTACATTATCTTGGACATGTGATCTTAGCAGATGGAATCTTAGTAGATCCAGCTAAGATCAAGGCAGTGCTTGAATGGTCGGTGCCCAAAAATGTATCTGAGGTAAGGAGTTTTATGGGTTTGGCAGGATACTATATAAAGTTTGTTGCAAACTTCTCCAAGATAGCCTTTTCGATTACTTATTTGCAAAAGAAAGGGAAGAAGTTTGAGTGGATAGAAAAGTGCCCAGAAGCATTTGATCTACTCAAAGAGAAGTTGAGTACTGCACCGATTTTGAGAGTACTAGATCCTGAAGGTGACTTCACAGTTATCACCGATGCATCAAGAGAGGGCTTATGAGGTGTGTTAATGCAAGAAGCGCAAGTAATTACTTATGAATCAAGGAAGCTGAAACCTTACGAGCAAAATTATGCATCACATGATTTAGAATTAGCAGCCATGGCAAATGTGGAGGCATTACTTGTTAGGGAAGCCTTTTGAGATGAAAATTGATCATCATGGGTTGAATTATCTATTCACTCAACCTAATCTAAATGCAAGATAGAGGAGATGGTTAGAGTTAATAGTTGATTTAATGACTTCAATATCAGTTATATTAAAGGAAAAAAAATCGGGTTGCCAATGCTTTGAGTCGAAGACGTCAATATTGCTTCAATAGTGACAATTCCAAACCGACTTTAAAGGTCAAGTATTGCATAAATGTAAAGAGGATGAGTACTCTATGCAAGTTAAGCAAGCACTCACTAGCAATTCGCATGATGCAAGATATGAATGTTTTAATTTTGAACCTATTGGTATACTTAGGTATAAGGGGAGAATGTATGTACCTGACTCAAAAGAGTTAAGAAATCTGGTATGGAAAGAAGTTCATGAAGCACCATACTCTAGACACCCTGGTGTGACAAAAATGATGGTAGATATAAAACCATTATATTTTTGGAAAGGGATGAATGGAGATGCTGCTAAATTTATGGGTAGGTGCCTTGAATGTCAAAGGGTGAAAGCGGAGCATCATCATATTGCAGGTTTGTTATACCCACATGACATTCCAGAGAGAAAGTGGCAAGTAATAAGTATGGACTTTGTGCAAGGATTTCCTATGTCAACACAATTCCATTCTTGTGGTTGTGGATAAAATTACAAAGGTAGCACATTTTATACCCGAGAATCTAACTGATGGAGCTCCTATCATAGCAAGGAAATTTGTGCAAGAAGTGTTTAGATTGCATGGAATTCTTGAGAAGATTATCTCAAATAGGAATGCACGAGTCACTTCTTGGCAAACCTTATTTTCTACACTTGGGACTCAACTGAATATTAGCTCAACATATCATTCGGAAACAAATGGACAAACATAAAGGGTTAATCAAGTACTAGAAGACCTACTTAGAATGTATTGTATGGATCAACAATACAATTGGGAAGACTACTTTCCTTTAGTGGAATTTTCTTACAACAATTCCTACCATTCTATAATAAAGATGGCTCCTTTCGAAGCACTATATGGTCGAAAGTGTCGAACCCCTATAACTTGGGATAAACTTGAGGATAGGGTGAGTCTTGGGCCAAAAATGTTGGCTGAAATGGAAGAGCAAGCGAGGATTGTTAAGCAAAGGTTGGTTGAAGCTAACGATAGACATAAAAGCTATGCAGATGCAAAGTGAGTGCCCCACAATTTTGCAATAGGTGACAAGGTGTTATTGAGAGTTAAACCTCACAAGAGTTCCATCAAATTTGTGAATTCTTCCAAATTAGCTCCATGATATGTAGGACCTTTTGAGATTTTTGAGGAAATGAATCTAGTAGCTTACCGAATTGCATTGCAACCAACTCTTGCTAGGATGCATAACATCTTTCATGTGTCTTACCTAAAGAAGTATATACCAGGTGATAATCATGTGATTGATTGGAATGTTTTACAGGTACAGGACCCCGAAGTGGCAACACTCGAGTCTATCAAGGTGCTCGAAACACGTAAGCTTCGCTTGCATAACAAGGAAGTTCTACAGTGCAAAGTCCAATGGGACTAGTATGCGGAAGACTTTGCCACTTGGGAAGACTATGTTGAGATACAACAAAAGTTTCCACATGTTTTAAATGCATTTGAAAGTACTTGAAAACAATATGTTGTTTGTTTGATTAGTTTATGTTGCTACATAAAAATCATTAGGGACAATGATTCACAAGGGAGGAGTATGTTACACCCCAATTGTGTAATTACCCATTTACTATTACTATGCCAGGGTAAATATTACATGTGTGAATGTACTTTGAATTTTGATTGAGAATATATGTGCTTGCACTTTGTTATCAATGAATTATGAATGAATGTTATTTCATTTAAAGTTATGTGATGGAATGCATATATGAGAAATGGACGGTTATTGAATTGGATATTCTAACTGTGGAGAAATATTATGTGAAAGCATATTTTGTTGAACAATTGACTACCATGGGAATGTGTTAGTTGGATGCAGGTATATATTCAATCCTACATGTGCGAGGGGAAGTATCACTCAAGAGAAGAACTTGGTCAAATAACCAGTAACATAACCTAACTCAGCTTATACACACACTCATAGTAGAATGGTTAAGTCAAGTTAGTATGTTGGGAATTGGTAAGTCATCCTTAGTATGAAGTGTTTGCATTAGTACAGGTCATATTTACTGTTGAATGCATGCTTAGATGATATTTATTTGTTTGGAGCTTATAATTTCTTCCTTATATTACTATGCTTTAATTGATGAGGGGAACATATGTGGAATGTGTGTATATGTATGTATATGCATGTCAAATAATAGACCATACACATGGAAGAACATGTACATGAGAGTACATAGGTAGACGTACCTATGCACCCTTATGAACAGGTTGTTTATGAGCATGGTGCTATCAAACAAACAAAATGACATGTATGTATATATGTATAAATACATCACACATATATCTTCTATCAATAAGATAGTAGTTGTGTATGTACTTGATTGTGCAATCGAATGTGTGTGTGTATATAGTTGATATTATTATTATATGAATGTTAATTTGATCTTATTCATTTGTATATCAAATGTATACATACTTGATTGACATGGAATATATATGTATATGTATATGTATATGTATATGCATATGCATATGTATATATATATATATATACATATACATATATATACATATATACACACACACGTATACACACACACACATATATGTGTGTGTGTGTGTGTGTGATATAGCGTTAATGCTATTTATTGACACATATATATGTATACATGTACATATATAAATATATATATGGTATTTAAATAGAGTCCGATTTGTATATCTACTATGTAAAGTATTATGGGTCGATTAATACATATGTTATGCAAAACATTAAAGGCCGAACCATATGCAAGTAATGTTCAAACATTAAATCCGCTATGGGAAATAAACCATAGTCGATACTATTGAGATGCATCACTATCTGTATAGCAGCGAATTTTTCAATCTTAGAACGCTTTTATTCAAGATATAAATCGATAAAATATGTGAACCTACTTCATAAAGTATTTTGAACGCAAATTATATGGAAATAGCAAACAACATGAAACATGCTAAGTCAAAGCAAGATTGGAACGCTATAAAAGGGGAATCGACTCATCTTTCCTTGGAAATAAAATAAGCTATGACCAAGTCAGCATTGCCTGTGTGTAGTCTGCAAATAGAAGACTATTTCAATGAGTTAAACCGCGCCAAAGAGATAGGGAAGTTGGGTACAACATGGCGCCAAAATATGAAAGCTCTGTTTCTGTAGAAGTCCATTTTAGATGCAAGTTGATTGTCACCATTTAGGCATGTGCACATTTGAATCATTCTTTAGCTACTGTCAATTAAAAGGGTTGATCTGTAGGATAATATGTTGAGTTTACACTCAAATTTCTGCCACCTTTTAGTTGTATGAAGTGAGTCAACCTGCATAAAGAAAGGTGTCGAATGGCATGCCTTTTTTGTAGGCTGCAATGTCTCAACTTTCTGTATAAATAGAGAGGCTAGTTCTCTCATTTGGGGACACATTAATATGCAATTCTATTTTGCTGCAAATATTTTGAGAGCTGCAATTTGTGAGAATATAGTGTTATTTTGTGAGAGTATAGTGTCGTCTTGAATTTGAGGTTATAGTGAAGAATTGCGGATTGGTAAAGTAAGCTAGTAAGCTGTTGTTGGAGGGTTGTGCATCAAGTCTGTCAATTGGATTAAGCATATTACAGGCATGAGGATCTAGTCTTCTCTTATTTGCCTTTATTTATGAAGGATTGAGAATTGAACTGCTTGAGATTACTTGCATTAGGGAATCATAGCATCTGCTTTGGAAAAGAAAAAGAAGTTTTATGCTTTTCTGTGAAAGTGCTTGTATATACTCCATAATAGGAGGGATTGTTTGTCATAAGTATAAATATACTAGATATGATTAAACAAGGATAGCTTAAGGGTTATTCATAGTTAAGTTATTTGATTGAATTAGATAGCTTGTAAGTTACACCTGGGATTTGATTATCCATTGAAGGGAGGGTAACTTGTGTATATGCTTTATAGGTAGAAATACCATTAAGTTTGTGGGAAAGGGAATAAGATGTTTTTGGGGTTAAAGATTACCCATTGGAGGAAATACCTATGCATAGTTTATAGTGGTCTAATGTCAAATCGAACTTGAGTAGTGTCTGTGAGTAGGATGACTATCACTCAAAGTACTGAGGGAGAACACTTTGGCTAAAGTAGTGTGTTAGCCTTTGGCTCCACTGTCAATTCACCGTGATCCATTAATGCATGCTAGTTCTAGATTGAAGGGTTTACAAGTTCTAGTCATGTAGGACACAACACTAAGCTCAGAATTGTTGTCGTTATGAGGTTACTCCACCAATCTCTTCGTCAAAGGGTAGGGCCATCTATTGTATGATAGATGTGCGGGGGACCGCATATGAGTCCATGGTTGGCGAAAAAGCCCTTGAGTGATGCTTCTCTTCCTCAACAAGCGATAAAAGACCAAGATTTTAAAGGAGGTTCCTGGACCATCTATACCTATTGCTTTGAAGCTCAGTTGAGCTATGTATGTACTTTGTACACATTCTTTGGAATATTGTAATATGTGAATTATTATATTGGAATGGAATCAATGTTGATTATTGTTATGACATCTATGTTCATTTGTTCTCTATAAAGAAAATATTTTTTTATGACAATGGTTAAGTTACATAATTTATTTACTTGCAAAGTGAAAACTTAGGAAAAATTACTTCAATGAATGGTTGACATGTTACATTTCACAAGCAACATTCATATTATGCAATCTATAATTCTCATTTGGTTTTCTAATTTCTTATTCCCCTGTTGTGCACCCCTTTCAACCTGCATTTATTATTGACTGAAACTGTGTTCTTCTCCCCCCCTACACCTCCTTACTCCTTTGTGCAACTTCTTTACTTCCTCTATATAGCATAATGGTTTGAGCTATATGGTGCCAACAATGCTATCCCAATTTTAGAATAATATCAAAGCTAGAGATTGTACCTGAGAGAATTCCCCAAGATTGTTGTTTATGTACCTATGAAAATGAATACCAATGCAAGGATAGAAAAAAGGGGAACTAATAAAGACTATCAATTACATGAAAATTCTACCAAAATTAATATAGGTACAAAACAACAATTCTACTAATTTTACATGAAAATTGTTTGTTGTAAAGGTACCATTGGGTCTATCATAGGTCAATAAGTATTTTCCTTAGTGGAATGGTATGTATGGTTGTATTGAATTCATGTTAGAATATTATTGTACTTCCATTGGTATAATAGACTTGGTTTTTAGTTTATGATTACATTTCATGGAATAAAAAATGCTTTACTTAGGATAAATGACTATTATAATGGATAGGATGAAAGTTGTGATAAATATCTACCTTCTGCCAGTTAAATTTGGTGAGATTGTTTAAAAAAGAAAAAAAAAGTGAACCTCAGAAATTTTAATTGTAAGAAGATTTAAAGAAGTTATTTATTTATGAAAATAAGTGGATTACATAGATATTGGCATCTCAATTCTTTTTGAATTAATAGATTACAACATGATGAAAAAATATACATCTAAATCAGTAGTCATCTTTGGACTCAACACCTACAAGTAGAGATTCTGTCTTTCAAAATCACCCACAGGTCGAACTTGATCCAAACCCATTTCTGAAAATTTAAACTAATAAAAATTAATCTGGTGTAAAAAAAAATGAACTTCTATCATTAAATCTTCATATTTTTTATATTGAAGATTTGATCTCGACACAGCTCAACCATCATACTGACAGATGTTCACATTTTGGAGAGAGCTAATCAAAAATTCTCTCCCCTGTTGCGAACACTAAGAATATCACTGAACTGCAAATGCAAAGGAATGCTGGAATATAGAAGATCTGGGTCCAACTGTTTGGATTTGAGAGATCCATATTGGCAGCTTTGGCCGACTCAAGGATTTGACCTGTCAAACTCACACCAACTATTCCGGCCATGGTGCCAGCTGTATTAGAAATTCCCATTACTATACCTGCATAGCGAGGAGCAACATCCAAGTGGTTAACAGCAAAACCTGCTCTTCCAAGTGCTAGAGAGCCAAGGCACACAGAGGAACAAAGCACTGCTCCCCAGGAGGTTCTCAAGGTAGGCATCATCATCAAAGCAAAAGCAGCAACAAGAAAACCTCCAGTGTTGAGCCATTTCCTGGTATGTGTCACAGAGATTTGCCTTTTGGTGATCAGGTAATCAGCTATCACTCCACCTATATTGGAGAACACAAACATATTCAAATAGGGGAGCATTTTTGAAGAACCCATTTTCTGAAGGCTCAGATGCAGACCCATTTCAAAATATGTGGGCAGCCAATTCATCAAAACATAAAGAGCATAATCGAATGTAAAATTGTTGAGAACAAGGGCCCAAATGGGCAAACTAAGCAGTAGATTTTTCCAGGGAATGGAAACCTGGCCTCTCTGCGTAGTCATCTTTTCAATCAAGAAACCATTTCTGTGTTCTTTCTCTAAAGTCAGAGGCAGCAAACCCTTGTCATTGGAATAAGTAGTAGATTCACCAAAGCCAGCAGAGGAGGGTTTTGAACGATCTGAGCGTGGGGGATCAGAGGCACACACAAACCAAATAAATGCCCAGATGCCACCCATGGCTGCCTCTACTAAAAACACTGCCCCAGGTCCCCTGAGCTGCACAATGCCAGGCAGAAGAAGCGTCCCTGTAGTGGCTCCAAAATACATGCCTGATGTAGTAAGGGACACAGATCGTGACCTTTCATGAGGTGGAACCCATTGAGCCAAAACAGTATGAAACGAAGGGAAAATGAAACCTTGTGCCACACCCACAAGAAGGCGAGCAATTACCAGCGTTTTAACCCTCGTAGCGTCCAGAGGCACCACTGCTGTTGTCAAAGACCACACTACAAACGAAAAAAGAAGAACTCGTCTGCCCCCAATTCTCTGTGCAGCCCAACCTCCAGGAACCTGTGACAGGGCATAGCCATAAAAGAAAGTTGATAGGATTAAGCCCTTTGTCGACTGGTTTATACCAGCTGCATCTGCTGCTGCTGTGTATGCAATGGAGAACCCCACTCTTTCAATGTAGCACACGCAGGTGCATGCAAATGTCAATGCTACAATGACGTGACGTGTAGCTACCCTTCTCCCCATTGCTGTGCACCCACTTTTCACAATCTAAAACATTACCCGGTCCTTGTATCCATATTTGCCCCAATTCCTTCAATGGTACTTGTACATTCTACAGCACCTACTGATAGGTGTGCACTCTACAGAGCCTGGATCTGGATTGCACTCTCCCCATTGCTGTGCACCCACTTTTCAGAATCCAAAACATTACCCAGTCCTTGTATCCATATTTGCCCCAATTCCTTCAATGGTACCTGCACATTCTATAGCACCTACTGGTAGGTGTGCACTCTACAGAGCCTGGATCTGGATTGCACAGAGGCACTCTTGAGAAACAAGCCTTCCTAATCCTTTGCTCTTAGGTAGCCTCCAATGAAAATGCTAAGCTATCCCATTCGGGCACTTAGCTTCCTTTGATCACTCTAGCTTTTTGTTGCAACTTTTACCCAGCTCCTAGTCAACTGTTCCATGTAAAGAGTTAATTTTATAATCTTCACAATTTCCTAGGGGTATTTAATTTAATGGGAAATGCAATTTTTATAATCTTATACCTAGAAATGAATCTGGATCTGTTCCACTAGACACTTTTGAACAGCCTATAACCTTTTTGCCTGGCCACTTACTTGTATGGTTTACATAATGATGTAATATTTATATCAATAAAAGAAAAAAAGTCTAACCATTTGTTAATATAAATGTTTTAAACTATTATTTTAAAAACAAACACAAAATGAAACAAAAGCTTTACTTTTTCTTTCCAAGATGAGGGAGAGAGAATGTAAAGGGCACTTCCTTAGTGTTGGCCAAGCAAAAAAGTTATAGGCTGTTCAAAAGTGTTTAGTGGAACAGATCCAAATTCATTTCTAGGTATAAGATTATAATAAATATTACATGCAAGTAATATTAATTAAGAATATTTCAATGAATATTGATTACCATCCATCAAGTACATTATAAAGAATAATTAAGTATATCTCAATATAATCAATTATACAATGGGTCAAGTACTACAACCTTCGATATAGTATACAATGATTAGATTAATCTGTTAGTTGATTGTTGCATTCAAAAGCGATCTATACAATTATGAATAATAATAAACATGTCTTCAACTAGAATCTCCAAAATTATCACTTTAAGCTTATGTTGTCGATTAGGGAAGACATTGAACCTGCCATCAAAGGAAGTCGTTTCCTCCCAATCATTAGTCAAGGCAAATAAGTATTTGTCCATAATCTAATAGTGTGGTATATTACAACACTAGTCATTATCTCGATTAATTCATTCCTTTATTAAATAGGCATCCATATGAAACCATAGATCCAAAATATCTAATCACGTGAAAATTGTAGAAGGTGAATATAATTATCAAATATGAAATGGAAATAAATCAATAATAAACCCAATTCAATCATGAAAGTAAATCAAATTAAACTACTTTACCTCCACCAACATGCGTAGTCTTACTCCGTTGTAGAATGTGATAATGCTAATTTAATAGTATGTGGATTGTTCATAAAATATTAGAATAACCTTGTTAGCAAAAAATGTGTATAATATGGGGGGTTGACCCCACGGTGCAATGGTAGTTGCAAGGCAACATGTTATGCAACATCAGGTGTTTGAATCCCATGGCAATATGGGAGGTTGAACGCATGGAGGAGGCTCGATGGAGGATGTGGATGAAGATTAAAGACTACTATGGGGTCAAGGCAGAAGGAAGGAGCGATGGCGAGTGGAAGATCAACGGTCGAGGATGGTGTGAAGACATTCGATTAACTGCAGGTAGCGGTAGATTGAAGGAGTATCATCATAGGAGTGTTGATGGTCAGGGGTTGTAGCAGGGTCAATGGCAAGAGTTAGAGGTGTCAAGGATGTAGGAAGAGATGAAGGAAAAGGAGACTGAAGGAGTGGAAGTGAGGAGGTGAAGAGAGAAAGGAGAAGGCAGAGAGGAAAGGAGGTGAGGAGGAGGAGTAAGGAGGTTGTGAGAGGATAGGAAAGAGACAAAGGAAAGGAAGAGAGGAGGAGAAGGAAGAAAGGAGGAAGAGAGGAGGAGGAGAGGAGAAGTGTGGAGATTGAGGGAGGATAGGAAGAGACAGAGGAGAGGTGGAGAAGAAAGAAGGAGAAGGAAGAAAGGAGGAGGAGAGGAGGATTAAGGATGCGGGGGGAGGAGGAATGAAGGTGGGAGGAAGAGATGAGGAGATTAGGAGGTAGAGGGAGGAAGATCATTAGTGGTAGGAAGTGAGGAGGAGGCAAAAGGAGACTGAATGGTGGGGATGAGGTCCCCCAAATGTGGCCTCACTGGTTCATAGCTCTAGTCAAAAGCGTTCACCTATCAAAAAAAAAGAAAGAGAGTATAATATGGATGCAAGATTTTCCAAAATTTGTGGAGAGATTGAATGACTAAAAGTGGATGTTTTATAGCTTTCATTGACATTTGATCAATGGTGTAAGATGATTGGAGAGATCAACTGATGGGAATGGTTGAGAAATCACGAGGAACATGTAAGTGACATGTTTAAGGATGAAGGGCTAAGATGTGGAGTTAAGTGGTTGCATGGATCAAATGATTGACTACATGGGTGGATAAAGTGGAAGTGAGTGAAAGTGAACTGAGGTTGTGTTTTAGTCAACTCACTAAATTTAAAGATGGCCACTAAATTTAGAGATGGAAGAATATAAATAGAATGATATTTTTTGGAAATAAATAAAATATTAATTTATTTAATTTTAGAGGAATGGAAAAGTCAAACTAAATAATCTATTTAATTTTAGAGGAAATATTAGCTAACTAAATAATTAATTATGTTGGATGAGAGAAATGCATGATTTAATTAAATAGTTAAAAATTATTTAATCAATATAGATGGAAGAATTATTAGAAATTTAATTAAACTAGTAATCGCACCTTGGTGTGCAATGGGTACACCGAAGAAGTGTGGAAGGTCAATTGGGGAATTTTTGGGTGTATTTTTTACATACATAGAAAATGATATTGTTTGTGCAACAAAGGTCTCAATGGAGAAGTGATAGTTTCAAATCAGCTATGCATCCGCTTATAGGAATCCCAACATAACTAAAACAAAACCTCTGAATCAGGAAGATAATAAGGATTCATTACCAATAGGCTCATGTTATGTTTGCAATAGGGAGAGAGGGAGAGAGAGGGAGACATGGGATAGAAAGAGGGAGATATATAGGGGAAGAGAGAGAGATAAGGAGATAGAGATAAAGAGGGATATGGAGAGAAGGTGAGGGAGAGAGAGGGAGATATGGGATAGAAAGAGGGAGATATATAGGGGAAGAGAGAGAGATAAGGAGATAGAGATAGAAAGGGATATGGAGAGAAGGTGAGGGAGAGAAGAGAGAGGACAAAGGTATAGATAGAGATGGAAAAGATAAATATATAGAGGGGGAGAGAAGGAGAGAATGCGAGAGATATAGAAATATAAAGATAGAGATCTAGGAAGTGATATATAGTGAGGGGTAGAGAGAGGGAAGGATATATGGGTAGAGAGAGATGGATAGATAATGAGATAGAGATAGAGGGACATATGTAAGAATTTAAATATGGAGAGATAAAGATAGAGATAGAGTGAGAGATAAGGAGGGAGAAACAAGGAGAGTGCGTGTGTATGAGTAAGAGAGAGATGTGGAGAGAGCTAGAATAGATAGAGAGGGAGGCATATGGAGGTAGAGAAATAAATATAGGAGAGAGAAGTAGAGAGATATAGAAAGAGGGAGGAATAGGAAGAGGGGGAGAGGGAGAGGGAGAGATATGAATATAAAGGAGAGATAGAGAGATAAATATAACTCAAGTGGGAAAGATAGAGAGGGTGAGAGAGAGACAACGACAAAGACAACAAGATAAATATCTAAAGGGAGAGATGGAAGGAGAGAGGGAGAGGGAGACAATGAAAGGGGGGGAGATTAAGAGAGAAATATAAAGATATAGGAAGTGATATATAGATAGAGAGAGAGAGAGAGGTAGAGAAGGATATATAAAGAGAGAGTAGGAGAGATGGAGGGAGATATGGAGTAAATAAGAGAGAGAGAGAGAGAGAGAGAGAGAGAGAGAGAGAGAGAGAGAGAGAGAGAGAGAGAGAGAGAGAGAGAGAGAGAGAGAGAGTGGAATATAAATAGAGAGGAAGAGGGAGAGATGGGAAGATATAAATAGATGGGGCAAGAGTGAGAGATAAAGGAGATGAAAAAGAAAACTAATAGAGAGAGGGAGAGAGATAGAGAGGGGGGAGAGAGATAGGAATAGAGATAGAGATAAAGATAGAGATAGGGAGGGAGAAATAATGAGTGTGTGTGTGTGTGTGAGAGAGAGAGTGAAAGAGATATAGAGATAGAGATATGGAAGGAGAAACAAGGAGTGTGTGTGTTTGAGTGAGAGAGATATTGACATAGATATAGAGAGGGAGAGATATATGTAAATATAGAGAGAGGGAGGGAGAGACGAAGAGAAATAGAGAGAGGATAGAGAAGTTGAGAGATATGGAAAGAAAGAGTGATAGGGAGAGATATAGAGATATTTATAGTGGGAAAGATAGAGGTGAAAGAGAGATAGAGATGTAAGGAGAGGTGAGGAGATAAATATAGGGAGATAGAGAGGGAGAGAGAGAAATAGAGATAGAAAGAGGGGGATACAAAGAGAGACGAAGTTAATGAGAGAGGGAGAGATGGAGGGATATAAAGATAGAGATAGGAAGTTATATATAAAGAGAGGTAGAGAGAGGGAGATATATAGAGAAAGATAAGGAGAGCTACATATGGGGAGATATATAGAGAGAGATATGGGAAGAGAAAGAGAGGGGTCTCTTTATATCTTTGTCTCCCTCTCTATTTTTATATTTTTTATTATCTCTCAATCTCTCTCTTTCTCTCTCTCCCCTATTTCTCTCTAAATTTGTCTTCCCCTCTCTCTTCCTCTATATGTATTTCTCTCATTTATTCTATCTATCTATTTCCATCTCCCTATCTTTCTCCCCTTACTATTTTTTGCTATCCCTATTTATATCCCCCTCTTTCTCTCCCCCTTTCCCTTTTTATCTCTTGATCTCTCAGCCTCTATATATATATATTTGTCTCCTATTTCTCTTTATCTCTCTATCTCTCTCTCTCTATATGTGATTATATCTATCTCTGGACTCCTTTATTTTCCTCTCTCTTTCTTTGTCTATCTTTGTATCTCTATCTGTTTATCTCTCCATATTTATTCCTTTATAGCTATACCTCTATTTTGGTATCTCTAGCTCTTTTTATCTCTTTGCCTCCCACTCTATTTCTCTATTTCTCTCTTTATTTTCTTTCTCTCTCTATCTATTTTCCTCCTAAGTGTGCAATGGGTACACTAAAGAGGTTTTAAGGCCGAGTTATATCCTTAATCAAATGACATGCTACCCTGAGCATAACTCCCTCCCTAGGGACGTGATATCCTTGGATTGTTGGCATGAAACGACTAATTAAAAGTTACCTTCTCTCTCACTCTTTAAATTTTAATTTCCATTTTAAGTTTGAAATTCATTTTATTATATAAATTATATAACAAAAACCCCAAATAGAATGATTCTACAATAGTTAAAGTTTAAATAAGATAAATAATTATAAATTAAATTAATTCTAATATTTTTTTAATTATTATTGTAATTTCACTAGCATATCTATCCTATCACATAGTCTATATAGAAAACGTCGAGAGATATCAATTGTAGAAATCCAAAATTACATTAATATTAATATTGTGTTTTTGTAATAATATTTTTATTATTTGCATCATAATTTAATATCATTGAATTATATTATCATATACAATAAGAGTGTCATCAACATTCACTCTATACCTCTCTATTACTTACCTCTATCACAATACTCTCTCACTCCTCTCTCTATCTCTTTCTAACCATATC